>CM050521.1:97500-505000 GCA_027563665.1 Antrozous pallidus
ATCATCACCATTATCATCACTATCATCATCACCATCATCATCACCATTACCATCATCATCATCACCATCACCATCATCACCATCATCACCATCACCATCATCACCATCATCATCACCATTACCATCGTCATCATCACTATCATCACCATCATCATCATCATCATCATCACCATACCATCATTATCACCATCACCATCACCATCACCATCACGTTCATCACCATCAGTTGTATAATGTCAGTGTGTGCTAGCCACTGTCCTAAACACTGAGCATGTGTCTCCTCAGCAAACCCTCCCAGCAGCTGGTTACAATTTCCCGCACACTGCAGGAGAGGCCGGAGCACTGGAGGGTGACCACCCTCCCAGGCCCTGCACTGAAAGTGGTGGGGCTGAGAGTCAATCCTACCCTGACCACCAGGCTGCCCTCAGCCACTGACCACTTTGGTCCTCCATGTCCTCACCAGTAAGAAGATGGGAGGCTTATGTGCAGATGTGGTAGGAGGCCTGGAGGACTAGGACTAAAACTGGGCAAGAGTCTGTGATCACTGCTTCTAAAATAGGAGGAAGGGAGCATATAGGAGCGAAAACTATTAGACTTGGGAGGTTCCACAGCTAGGTAAACTGTCCCACAGACAGGGCTCCATGAGGCCAGGCCAGGGAAGGGCCCAAAGCCCCACCCACAGGCCCTCTGCCTGGCCCAGAGCATGAAGCCCCCATGCTACCTGCTGTCCCTCTGCTCAGATGGTTGGGCCAGGCCAGGAGCCACAGAGAGGTGCTGGGCAGATATGTTTTGATGGAAGCCTTGGTATGGGGGCATAGATGATGAAACATGCAGACACAGGGTGCTGGGTTAGTAAAACAGAGCCCGGGGCAGTGCAGGAGATTAGCTGTGGCCACAGGAAATGGTGTGTGGGGGGGAGAGGTCAGTGCTGGAGGGTGCAGATGGGCAGTTCAGAGAGCTCCTCACACTTGTCTAGAGACGGAAGGAGTTGAGATCTGTTTGCTGTCCCCGCTGGGCTCTCGTCTTGCTGCGGACACTGCAGGTGAGCCATCCCACCTGGTCCTGAAGCGCCTGTGCCACGGACACCCAGGTTGGGGAGTTTAGTGTTGCTTGGTCTGGTGTTTCCTCACTCATTCACACTGTAGAATCCATAGAAAACAATGCTATCCTCTCATCACACTGGACTTAAAGCACAACCAGTTTGAGACCTGGGCTGGCTAGCCACAGTCTGGGATGCCCAGACCCTGACTGCCCACCCACTGTGGCACCATGGTGCCATGGCCAGGCTTTTAAAATCTCAGGCCAGTTCCTCTGCCACCAGTGGTTTTCCTGGCTCTGCATGGGCCTCACCACCTCTGGGTGGCCCAGGGGACCTCTGGCGGCTTTCACACAGAGAAGCATCGCCTGGCATCCTGAAGTTCCCACCCTTTGGCCCCAGCCCTTCATCGGAGCTCCGAGCCAGGAGAGTGGGGAGGGAGGGGGACTGCAGAGGCCGCTGTGGGAGAGGACTCAGGCTTTGACTAGGGACTTGCAGCTGGTCCATTGCTTTGCATGTTGGCCTGCCTTCCAGCAAGATGAATGTTCCCCCTTCCCTCCACCCCAGGCAATGACAGTGACTCATGACTGAGCGAGCACAGTCTCTGTGCCGTCCAGACCTGGGCAAGTCCCAGGCCCACGACACACGAACTGGCTGGCTGCTCCTGACTCTCCTTACTTATTCAGTGGCGTCAGCAAATGGATTGTGATTGTTGCATCTGAGTGTAGTGCCTGGCATGTAATGGATGCTCAAGAGATGCTGGTTCCTCTCCTTTCTCCCCAGCTGTAGACCCTCGTTAGATGATTGGCTGATTGACTCACCAGGCTGCTGGGGGTGGAGGGGGGGAGCTGTGGTCACCCACAGCTCATCTCAGTCTACTGTGGGGACCACGTGGTTTGTGCCATTCCCCAGGAGCACCCTCAGTGACTGGCGAGTGTACCGTGAGCTCGCGCCCATGTGTGGTCAGAATGCACATGGGATTTCCCTTTGTCTTCGCATTCTGCTGAGAAGCTGTGGGAGCTGGGGTGTTGGAAGGTCAGAGACCATGGGGGCTGGCCTTTAGGAGCTCAACACAGGGTTGTCAGAGGACCCCTGGCAGCTGGAGGCAGGATTGCCCAGGAGCAGGCTTGGGCGCAGGGCAGCGGGAGGGGCCTCTTGTAATTACTGCTGGTTTCCAGATGAACGCTCATCAAACTTGAGAAGACATTTATGGCATAAATATGGGAGCAGGCCGATGTACCCTGAGCCCCTGAGCCCTGAGCCATTCCCAAATGTAGGTGATAAGAAACCTATCCTATGGGGTTGTTGGGACGTTAAAGGAGTAAACAAGTGGCCGTCAAGCACTGTGGAAAATAGTATGCAGGTGGAGGCCGGGCCATCAGGGAGAGCAAGAAGGTCTCCAAGTCAGCCATGTGTCAGTTGACAAAGCCACTGGAGAACCGATGGGAACAGGGCATCCCAGGTGAACTCAGGAACCTCAGGGGTGGCTTATCTGGGGCAGCAAGGGCGGCTCAAGTTCAAGTTCATTCAACGGGCCCACAGTCACAAAGGCAGGCTCCAGAGCAACTGAGGCTATGTAATCTGTGGGTGACACTGACCACTGGGCGGCTGCTGTGCCAGAAGGAAGTCTGGGAGGGAGATGGAAAAGGCGATTTCCCGCTCACCTCTCCACCCGAAGCCCCGCGGTCACGCTCAGCACAGCAGGGACGGAACGACCACTACAGGAAGCAACACCTTTGTCGCCACGTGGAAATGCTCCACCACACTGTAAACAAAGGAAGAGCAATTAAAGCAACTCTGCTGATCACACCAGCAAAATGTATTGGATGCTCATACCTACCTTCTCTGTGTTGGCAGAGTGGAGTATAAGTGAGCCCATCCCTTTTGGGGGACAGTGGGTATACTTATATATTAAAAATTAATTTTAATTTGACATTTTGTGTCGACTTTATTTAAAATTATTTTAATCTGTCTTTTAACGATGATCTGGTGACTTCAACTCAGGAGGGCGTCTTACCAGGCAGAGCACCAGGTCTGCTTGTTTCCTAGGGGGCCCCCACTGTGCCCCAAAGTCCTCAGGAGGCAGCCATCAGATTGGGTGTCTCTGTTGGCAGTGGGGGGCTGGGGTAGGTATTTCCATCTTGTGGGCTGGTGTTCTCCATGGTGACTGAGAAGCTTGGCTGAGCCCTAATGCCCAGAAGAATCCTGTGGCCTGCGCAATGCTTGGTTCTGGGGACGACCTCACCAGTCCACGCGAGTCTGTGCTAAAGGAGCATCTAATTCCCTGAGACTTAGAGGACAGTGCATCGCAGCCTGATGCACGTACTCCCTGGGTGTGCCTATCACCTTTTCCTTGTCAGTTGCATCGGGAAAATAAATGATCACCAGCCGATCTCTTCTAATAATAAGAGCAGCCCCACTTAATTGCTTTGGTTAAGTGGTCATAGCTTTGTTCCTGCATCAGTGCCATTAGTCAGGCCCTGGGAGGACCTGTGGGCTTATTAAAGGGGGTGGGCGGGGCGGGGCCAGTTCTCTCTGGATTAACATGTGGAGTTCAGGCCCCACCTGGTTACACCTGTTGCTAGGGGTGGGCTCTTTAATGAGGAAAAACCACCCCACAGTGGCCACAGGGAGTGGGGTACATGCAGTCCTCCCCTATTTGTCCTGCTGTCCCTGGGACACATTGGGGGCCCCTGGGAGATGAGCAGACTCTGGCTCTCTGCCTGGTCTGTCTCTTCTCCACCTTTTATTTTTGCCCCGAAGTATTTTAGGTAGTTTCCTTCCAGAGCACAGTCAGTGCAGGAGGGCGGACTGGGCTTGGAGTGACCTCTGGGGCCCAGCACCAGGCACAGTTCCGGGACACAGTAGGTGTTTGGTGAGAACAGGGGGATTGTGGGGAGCCTGAGGGCCCCAGGGCCCAGACACAGGTGGGTCCTGGGCGGCGTGTCTGCTCATCCTCCCGGCAGGCAGGGTGACAGGCTGTGGCTCCCTGGCCACTCTGCCTTCCAACTATGGGTGGGGAGGGCTTGGGGGTCTGGGGACTGAGGGCAGCAGTGTGCCCCAATGTCTGCTGCATGTGCCTGAGGTCCCGATGGGCTGGAGGACCAGGTGTTGTGTGGGCGGCCTTGGGCACAGGGCTGCTCCTGCAGAAGCGAGGCGGAGGCTCTGGGAGGACCGTGAAGGTGGTCCCGGGTCCCAGGCTTTGGAGCAGAACTGGGCTGAGCGGACTGGCATCCTCGGTCAGACCGTGCGCATGTGGGAGGGGGCAGGGTCAGCAGCTCCTAGTTTCCTGTCCCAAGGGCATGTTACCGTGTTCTGCCCTGTGCTCTCCCCACTTTGTCGGGCAGTCAGCCAAGAATGGCCTTGTCCAGTGCCTCAGCTCTCTGTGAACCCTTTCCGTCTACTCAGTTCTGTTGCTTTCCTTGGCACCAAACAAAGCCATTAACAACAGACATCAGGCGTTTCTACAAGGCTTTCCCAAGAGGCTGTTCTGCTGAACCACCCAGCCTGGGAGGCTCCTTACTATCCCGGAGCTTCCCTGAGGGGGAGGGCTGCAGCCAGGGTCCCACGCGCATCATGCCTCCTGCTGGCCCCTGCAGGCTCCCGCCCTGCGGCCACCACGGCTCGTCCCTCTGGGTTCCAGCTCTCAAAGACTCGGGCTATGAACCCTGGTGCGAACGCCATGGCTGTGACAGGGACACTGAAATACTATCGCCGGCCACATGGCCTGAAATGTGCATTTGATTGAAGGCCACACCTGGTGCCACAGGGTGCCGATGGAGTGAGAGGCTTGTGTTTGAGGAGTGGCCTCAGTGGCGTTGTGCGTGGCACTGAGTGTGGCCCTGGAGACCTGGGGGCGAAACCGGGCCCATCCTAAGGACGCATTTTCCTACAGTCAGCCGGGGTCCTGTTTCTGGGGCAGGAGCCAGTCTTGTTTTTCTTGTTTTTGTGTGTCTGATCTGGAACCTCTAGTTCAAGTCGATGAGCATGGTCACGCCTGCTGTTGGTGACACTGGTGATGCTCTTCCTGTACGACAGCAGCGTCACCTTCTCTTTGCATAAAGTCACCCAGAAATCATGCCTATGGCACGGAAGTCCCCGGCTGCTTTCAGCTCATAGGCATGCTCTTCCCGGAGGAATCGGGACTGGCGGAGTGAGGCGGGGGTTGCCTGGGTGTGTACACATGCCCCTCCCTTCTCCTCGGAAGGACTGGCCACTGATGTTTTGGATCACTTGTTCAAGCGGAGGGAGTAGGAGACTCACCGCTGGCTGGCATGGCTGACACAGCATTGTGCTGCCTCGGACTCCCTTTCTGAGGCTCTGCCAGCGGTTCCCGGGTTTCCTGACGCAGGCATTGCCTTTACTGTATTTAGATGGAGGGTGCCTGGGGTCTGGGTGGGTGGACACAGTTGTCTGTCTGTCACTGGGATGAGGCATTAGGAGAAGCTGAGGTAACACGGCGTTTGGTATCAGATCAGGGAGTCATTCATTGCTTATTACATGACAACAATCCAACTCCTTTTTGATGTTGGCAAAACCAGTCCAGTCACATGCTCTAATTCAAGGCGGGAGCTCAGGTCTTCCTCCTAACCCCGAGCTCAGCCCCTGCTGGTCCACGGGCCGCCAGTTCGGTCACAGGCAGACCCGGCCTTACAGCAGACCCAGCCTCGCTGAGCCCGCCTCAGGGCTGCAGCCGGAGACGTCATCTGTTCTACACACGGGTTCCACGTTTCCATGAACTCTCCTATTTATTTATTTATGTATGTTTCTCATGGCTTTCTGAGGGGAAGGGAGAGGGAAAGATATTTTATTGATGGGCTGCGTCCTGCACACCCCCTACCAGGTATGGAGCCTGCAACCCTGGCATATGCCTGACCGGGAATCGAACCTGGGACCCTTCAGTCGCAGGCTGACGCTCTATCCACTGAGCCACCTGGTAGGGTTAAATTTTTTATTTATAGAAAATTCTTGCCCGTTACTTGTATCTATCCTAGACCGGATAAGCCAGCAAGTGAAGCCCTAGCCTTTCTGCTTCTTGCTTCCTGAACTGTGGGGCTACGAATGGAATGCGCTCAGGATCTCTGAGGAAGCACCACGTTGTCTTCAGCGGCGGTCGCACAGTCTGCGTTCCCACAGCAGAGCCGAGGCTCCCTTTCTCCGTGGCTTCGCAGCCCGGTGGTGATTTGCCAATGGAAGCCATTCTGGCAGTGTGATGTGGTATGTCACTGTGGTTTGATTTGCATTTCTCTGCTGAGGAACATGCACACAGAGGCATGGATATGCGCACTGGACTGGCAGCTGTCAGAGGAGGGGCTGGGGTCTGGAGGAAGGAAGGGAAGGAGCTCCCACAGTACGTATACACAAACGCACTCACATAGACACAGGCAGTAGGGAGAGCAGAGGGAAAGGGGGTGTGGTGGAGGAGGGCAAGCCAATGTCACTCCTGTAAATGAAATAGCCATGCCTTGGTTTGCTGGAATAGACCAGGTTTAAAGTATGAATGTTAGACACTGTGCCCAAATTTCCCGTCATTTTCATTTGGATGTACAGAAACATGGTATTGGTGTGTTGAGTATTTTCTCTCTTTCTAAGAAGAAACTCATTGGTGACACGAAACGACGGCTGCGGTGCTTTTAGACCATGGAACCCACGCTCTGGACTTTCTGAAAAACGGAGTTCAGTGAACGTGCCATCGTGGTATTGGACAGCTGGACTGCGTCCTGCCTCCGTGGGGCGATCGCGACGGCTCCTCGGGACAGCAGCTCAGTCGAGCAGGGCGGCTCAGGGCCGTGTCTGTGTGGTTGGCTCCAGAGCTAAGCAGGCAGGCGTTTCGATTCGTCCTGTCCAATGAGGAGAGCTGCTCGGTCGTTGGGGTTCCCTCGCTTCATTCCCCCAAATACGACTAATGTTTACAACATGGGTAATAGCTGGCTGGGGACCCTCTCTTCATTCCATTGCCCAGAACACCAAGGGGACAAGGAGGTGGCTCCCTCAGGCCCAGGGCAGGGACACAACCCAGTTTTCTTTGGACAGAGATGCTGCACAATTTCAGCGTCAGGCTCCTCCCTTCTTGGCCCCTTCCTCCCCTTTATATCTGTGCACACGCTCCATGGCACAGGCGTTTGTCGTGCCAGAGACTGCCTTCCACCCTCGGTTCACCCACGGCTCTTTGCGAAAGCTCGTGGTGTCCACCAGGAGCAAAACCCGGCCCAGCCCGCTCTGCTGCTTTAGGGACAGCACTCCTACAAAATTGTCACAAAGTGTTGCTTTGGGGACCACGCTCACTCTGCACATGAAGAGACCGTGTGAAGCAGCTGTGTCCCCACTGAGTGAGCAGCAGCTGCCAGGCCCAGGACGGCACAGGGCCAGGGGAGTCGGAAGGCATGGCCCTGGTCTTCACTGCAAAACATGTCTGAATCTTTCCAAACAGACCCTGGGTCACTTCAGGGTCAAGGGGGACATTTGCTGGGGAGCCCCCTGCCCTGCCTTTGGGAGCAGAACTGCTGGGGCCCTACAAGGCCTGGCCTTGGGGAGGCCCTACAAACATGATGTTGTCCTCCCTAAGGTCAGAGCTAGGCCTGAATGGGAGCACCCCGAGCCCACTCTGTGATGTGTTGCCTCTGAGCCCCCCAGACTGAACGTGGATGCACTGTGAGGGTCCCAGACCCCCAGTTGGTGTCCCCCAAATAGCCAAGCACCGTGAACGGCAGGGGCTGGAGGCGGACAGGAGAAGGGTGCGCTCTGATGGCCTGGCGACTCTTCCCCTAAATGACGGAGCATGACTCACGGCCTAGAGCTCTGTGACTCAGAGCCGGTCACAGGCGGCCTTTCTTCTCGGCAGGACTGGGCATGACCTGCAGGCCGAGCAGGAATGTGTTTATCTTCATGTTGGGGGGATCTGGGCCCCACGACATCACAAAACCAGTCTCAATACAGGTGCTGCGGGGCCACGGATGCTGCTGCGCAAACATGGGCACCTGGCTCTGGAGTTGGGGCTCTCCTGGGCTCCTCCCTGGGGACCCCAGGCCTGATTGCCCTTTGCTGCCCACTATTCTCTCCCCATCCCTGCATCCCTGCTCCTGCCAGGGGCCCAGTGACTCACAGGAAGGCCGAGCTCAGGGCAGACCAGCCACTGCTCCGGACTCCCACCCAGAGCAGCGACACTGGTCCAGGGCCACCGCTGGTTGCCGCAGAGCCCGGACTGGATGCACAGCACCCCCCCCCACCCCCTTCCTCCGGTTACCAGCTGAGTAGGCTGTGTTTTCCCACAGAGGGAGCGCTCAGATCCTGGATTAAACTTCCAAACACCAGTCTCCACCATTCCACCTCTGAGTGCCTGGGGGCTGCCAGGTGGACTCAGCACCTACTGCGGGAACCATGGTCCTCCAACCGACACTCATTTCTGCCCTTTAACATTTATTTCTATTTTTGTTTATTGAATTTATTGGGGGACAGGTTTTAAGTGTACAACTCAATCAAAAGTAAAACATGCCCTGCACATTGTGTCGTGTGCCCATTGCCCCCAGTCTGCCCCCGTTTCCCCGCTGTTCCCCCAGCACCCCGGGCCCTCCGCACACCGGCCTGTGCCCGTGGCCATGCATTGATGGTCTTTGGCTAATCCCTTCACCTTCTTTCATCCAGTCCCCACCCCCTGCCCCAGGCAGGTCTGCCCCAGGCTCCACGCCTCTGGTTCTATGCTGTTCGTCATTTTGTTTTGTTCATTAGATCCCACACCTGAGAAGGGGCACGGGCCCTGGTCTTTCTCTGACTAGCGGGGTCTCCCAGGCCTCTCCCTGCCAGGATTCTTCCAAGATGTGCCGTGGCCACGGCTTCACATCAACCGCCTTTCCTTCCCCAAATGACGGGCCTCTCTCAGGGCCTTTCGAGGGGCCATGCACCCCTGTGAGTGGTGGGACAGGGGCCCATGGTTATAGAAAGAGGGAGCTGGAGGAAGGTCCTCAGCCCAGGCCACGGTGGAGCTTGTTGAGCTGGCATGGCTGTAGTACCAGGCTTGCTCCTGGCAGAGCTGTGAGGTCCGTAAGCCCACACCTCATGCACGGTGCGACTTCAGCTTCCTCGTCTGGATCATGGGGGAGATCTAACTCCACCTTGTGGAGTTCTCGTGAGGGTGAGCCAGATAAACGGCAAAGGCAGGCCTGTCATGGCCAGTGGGCAGGTGTGCCGTGCGGGCCTGCGGAGCCGGGGGCTGAGAGGATGGATGATGGCCTGCAGGTGGCAGCTTTCAGGCATCGAGTGGGGACGGCCGTGCACAATCTGCTCTCTGATCCGTTGACCACTGGGCCTCAGTGCCCCCGGGGAGGAGCGTGGGGTCCGGTCTCTCCGTGCGCTTCCTCCCACACCCGTACCTGCCGCCTCTCCGTCCTCTGTGACCAGCAGGGGTTTCAGGCACATGTCTCCCCCTGAGTCTGCAGGGAGCATGTGGAGGCCACGGGTGACGGCGGTGCCCGGCTGCCACAGCGGCCCCTCCTGCAGGGCCCCTGGTGGTGGCTCACCATTGCTCCGTGCCGTCCCTGGGAGCTGGTGCTGCCTCAGAGAGTGAGGTCGCTGGCAGGCGCCTCTGCCTCCTGTGTTCCCGTGGGCGCCCAGGCAGGGCTCTGGCCGCGTCCCGCCTCAGAAGGCGGCTGCAGGGAGGAGTGGGCTTCAGAGCTGCTTCCCATCTCAAGTGGGGCCTGTGTCCCACTGGGCCTCCCTGGCTGGCAGCCAGTGCGTGCTCACAGCTGTGTCTCCTTTGTCTGTGTGGTGAGTGTATGGAGCACAGTATTTATCATTTAACCATTTGCAAGTGCAACTCTGAGACGTCAGACACACTCACAACATTGCTTAAACCACCACCTCTGTTTGTACCCAACCTTCCCCTCTTCATCGTCGACTGGTCCCTGTGCACATGTGGCCCTTCCCGCTCCACTTCCCGAGCTGCTTCCAGTCTGATGGGTTTGTCAGCCGCTACTTCCTGAATAGACTTTTAAGTGGATAGAATCCTTGAGACAAAGATATCTAAGAACTCGCCAGGCCCCTCCCCAGCTACAGAAAGGGGTTTCAGATGCATGTGGGCACCAAGGCGCCCCTTTCTGAATCGGCAAATTCTGGGTGTGGCATCCCCACAGCTGCTCAGACGGAGGCCTGGATGACCGTGTCTACGAGCCCTGGGCAGCCCCGTGCGCAGGGGCAGAGTGCAACGTGGGGGTATCACCGGTCCCCACCAGCCGCCCGTGTCATGACCGGAGGCCGCCTGAAGTCCATGGAACTCTGCTCTGCACCCAGCCAGAGGGCATGTGTGGTGTGCGGACCGTTGCCCATGGTCCAGGCATCTCTGGTGACTGACGGATGCATGAACTCATGGTCCGTGTGTGTGCTCAGTGGAGGGAGAGCCGTGCGTGGAAGCCTATCCTCACGCCGTTCCACTGCACTGTCTGGGTTCACGCTCGGCCTCTCGGTCCCTCAGGCCACTCGGGCTCTTTCTCAGACAAGGAGTCTGCAGGGGCATCAGTGTAATTCCGGGTATAACATTTGTTTTATTGGTTCAACATACTCAAAAAGCACATTCTAGCAGGAAGAACTGACGTGTGAGAGGAAGGCTGAGCACCTGTTGCAAATGGAGCCCTCATGGAGGGTCAGTGAGCTCACCCCACGCACCGCGCCATGCTCCCCGGTTCATCTAATGACGTTTTCTACAAGTGAATCGGGTATCATTCATCCCAGGCCAGACTTCCCTGGGATGTCCCAGGAACAGCAGCCTCGGCCCAGTGGCATGCCTGTGGCTCCTGCGGCCGGTCCAATACACCACCATCACCACCACCCGCATCCTTCTCAGAGAATCGCCCTGAACCGCTTTTCACGAAAGGTAACAGAATGAGGTGTCAGCAAGATCCTCCTCCCCGGGGACGTCCTGCTTTTCTGCGCTGAGCTGGGGAGCTGGGGAGCTGGGGACTCCTGTGCCAGGGGCTGTGCTCCTGTCTGCACCTCCCGGCCCCTCCATTCTTAAGGCCCAGGTGAGGGCCCTATGGGGAGGGGTGCTGAGAGCCCATCAGGCCCTTGGTGGGTGGAAGCATGAGGCAGGGACATCTATGTCTTCAAGGCCAACCCCCTCAGGTGTCACCCCTGCCTGAGGGCTCCAGCTACCCAGCCCTGGAATTCTGTCCTGGGACAGGTGGCCCCATGGGTGTCCGCACTTGGCCTTTTTGCATCCACCACTCAGATCTGTAAGGCAGGGGACCTGCCCAGGACCAGGGGCAGGGGTGGGGGCACAGGTAGGGGGCGACTCCAGGATGCAGGGAACTGAGAGAGGTGAGGGGACAAGAGAAGAGGCCTCTGGGCCAAGGCACAGCAAGCTAGGGAAGGTCGGTTCTGGTTTGGGGAGGGGAGGAGACCGGGCTGGGCCTGCAACCTGACATGGCAGGCCTGTGTGGAGACCGGCCAAAGGCAACAGGTGCCATTTGACTTTCTTTATCTGCAACATGCCACACTAATCTTACCTGCACTGCAGGCGAATGACAAGTGTTACTGGAATAAATATTTGCCTCCAGTGTGGTTTCAGAGCCCTTGGTCCCTCGCACGCATCTGCCTCCTCCCCATTCACTTGCCAGGTAACAAAGATACCAGGCACCTGCTCAGAGGCCTGGGACGGGAGTGAGGGCCCAGCTGCTGGCCGCCGAGGGCCGAGAGCAGCACTTATGTCTGGGGGATACCACATGCCCATGCTGGGCACACTGGGGCAGACATCATTTCAGTCTCTGAGCTGCCTTACAAAGGGATTCACCCCACTGCACCCCCCACCCTCCCACCCAGGTCAGAGAGGAAGGGAGAGTGCACCTCAGAGCCGAGGGTCTCAACACCCCTGGTGCCACCCATGGCTCTGCTCCTTGAGGGGTCCATGGTCCTCCCACATCCAGACGCACATCCCCATCTGCTTGTCCCCTGACTGTGACCTGCACACCTGGCCTTGGGGGGAGAAATGACACAGATGGTGGAGGCGCTGTCTCCCCGCAGCTCGCCAGCTCCTGCCTCAAGGGAAGTGCTCTATT
Source organism: Antrozous pallidus (assembly GCA_027563665.1). NCBI lineage: Eukaryota > Metazoa > Chordata > Mammalia > Chiroptera > Vespertilionidae > Antrozous > Antrozous pallidus. The sequence goes on from CM050521.1 coordinate 109,579, forward strand.
TTCTTTTTTTGGCTAATCCTCACCCAAAGATATTTTCCCATTGTTTTATTTTATTAATTTAATTTATTTTTTAGAAAGAGTGGACAGAGGGAGTGAGGGAGGGAGGAAAAGAGGGAGAGAGAGAAAGAGAGAAACATTGATGTGAGAGAGACTGGGTCCAGGGATCAAACTGCAACTCAGGTATGTGCCCTTGAGCAGAATTGAACCCAAGACCTTTCTTTGCACAGGCCGGCTCTCTAACCACTGTGCACCCTGGCAGGGCCAGGCCAGCTCTCCCTGTCCCGGAAGAGCCGCCCGGGAGAAGAGCAAGCATGCTTGGCTCTGGGTCACCAAGCCTGAGTGACAGCGCGGAGACAGACCTCCCACAGGAACAGCGACCGGCATCACCTGCCCTCAGGGAGGGAAGACAGGCACCTCTCGACAGACACCTCCCCGGAGAGGAGGCCTCCGCTCAGCAGACCCCCACTGAGGCTGCAGCCTTGACAACGGAGGATGCCATTCTCCCTGTTTTGGGTGTGGGCCCGCCATGCCTCTCAGAGTGTCGTTGGGGGTAGGCCTCGTGAGCTTTGCTGGCAGGTGCGGGACCCCAGGATGGCCGGTTCTTGCTGCTACTATGGCCTCTAACACACAGAGGCAGCCTCTGTCCTTGCCGGTGCCGGAGAGAGGTGAGGGGGTGATTCCAGCAGAAATGAGTCATCAGCGGTTCACTCCCAGGGATGGATGGTGAAGGGTTCATGCCACCGTCACCCCCAGATGGCCTCTTTGCCTGAACCCAATGCCTCTCTAGGCGGCTCTTACCCACTCGCCACAAACCACCCACACACCACCCAGAGACATCTTCAGCTGTCCCCGCTCCTGGAAAAACCGCACAGGTTCTCACCACGCGACGCAGAGGAAGGCCTGTCTTGGTGAGTAAGTACCGGGTGAGGCTCCTCCTCTGCAGGGAGAAGGTGAATTTGGGGGCAGGGGAGAGAAGTGGGAGTTCATCATTGGAGAGCAGTGTTTTCTTTTTAAAATATTTTTTATTGATTTCAGAGAGGAAGCGAGCAGGAGAGAGAGATAGAAACATCAATGCCCTTGACTGGGAATTGAATCCAGGACCCTTACGTCTGCAGGCTGATGCTCTAGCACGTTGAGCCAAACCGGCCAGCGCAGGGAGGAGTGTTTTGGAGTCAGTCTCCATGGGAGCTTCTCACCTTTCTGCAGGGCACCGGTTCTGCCTCACCGATCTGGTCAGGTTTCTGGTCTCGCCGTCCTCCCGCTCACTGGGACCTTCCCTGGTCTTGACTGATTTTGGCCAAATTGCAGCTGGTGCGACATGCAGAGCCGTGTAGGTCTGATTTGTTACAAACCATTGTGAGCAGAACCCTGCCTGTGGGCTGTGTGATGGGGGTGACTGCTGATATCACGATGAAAGAGGAACAGGAGCATGGTGTGACAAGCGGCCTCCACACCTGGCAGTGCCCACGGCGTCTCAGGTTGCCATCAAGGTGTATCCTTTGTCTACCTGGGTGCCCTGACCCTCCTCCCCACACCCGTTGCCGTGGGGTTCCCGCTCACAGAGTGACAACTCAGCCTCTAGGAGCCAAGTGCTCACGGCCCCTCAGCCGAAAACTCCAGAGGACCCGCCTCCTGCAAGGACCTGCCCGAGTGTCAGGAAGGAAACGGGACCTGTCTCACCTGGACTGTAGGGAGAGACCTCTTAGCACATGAGGCAGGGGCATGGGTCCTGCTGTGTGCTTCCTGGAGAGGAGGGGCAGGGCGCACGGCGGGAAAGTGAGCTGGGCTGGCAGGAGAGCAGGGCTGCAGTGACGTTGTGTGGCCTGGGAGAGCCTCCTGCAGGCAGATGGGGAGCAGGCTGGCTGGTGCCTGGATAGCCTCGTGGTAGTAAGGACTGGAGAGGGGTCAGTAGGGACCCAGGGGCAGTTGTGAGTGTGAGCTCCAGTGGTGTGTCTGGGGCAGGTCCTGGCACTGGACAACAGGAAACTAGAGACCTGCCCTGGCCTGCTCACCTCTTGAGGGCCAGAGCCCTGTTAGAGGACAGCCCTGCCTGGTCTCCATGGGGTGGGTCAGGGTGGTGGCTCCGAGGCCTTCCCAGTGTGGACAGCAGCACAGATCTCAGGCCTCTGGAAGCCCTCTGAGTCCATGCCACGGCCACGGCCACGGACGTGGGAAGTAGCCCCGTGAGGAACAGCCCTGCAGCATCTCAGTCATCTGTGTTCTGCAGGAGTGGGGCAGCCACACTGTGTCCGGGCCACGGTCCCAAGGAGCAGCAGTCAGAACGTCCCTGTCACATCTGGGGTTCCACCTTACACAGTCTGACTTCTCAGGCTGCCCAATTCCTCCTTCCCCTGGAATGTGTCACAAGTGCCTCCTCTGACTTGTTCCAATAGGAGCCACAATTCCCCTCCAACCAAGCTGTTCAGGGCATGCAAGGAAGCTGGCCTGTGGAACGGAAGTGTGCAAAGCTGAGCTGTGCGCGCCCCCGTCCACCCTTCCAGTGGGGCTGCTGCCTTCTCTCCACCTGCTCTGGCCTCCAGGGATTTCCCCTCTGGTTCCCCTATCAGGAGTTGTTCTCAGGAAAAGATTAATATCAGCCATTTACATGCTAGTGTGCATAAGCTCCAGCTAACATGTCCCCTGATTTCATTCAGTAAATATTAACTGAGGGCTGCTGGGCTCCAGGTACTGGGGGAGATGAAAACTTCATCCCTGCCCTGTGAGTTTTAGGACGAGAGCCAGCGATGGGAAAGGAAGCAGTCAGAAGTCAAGGTGGTAAGTGTGGCATTATTCCCAAGGTGATTTTAGGAGCATGGGCACTACTTAATGGGAGCAAGGGTTGATCAAGAGGTGCTTTCTGGAGGAGGTGATGGCGAGGAAAGAAGGGAAGAGAGAGGAGCAGGTGCTGCATGAAATTCGCACAGTCCTCTCAGCCTTTTAGAGCCCACCAAATGGAATTACCGTCATCAGACTTTGGGGCCCACCTGAATGTCAGTGTAGCATAGGCCAACCCAGCAAATAGGTCACATGGGGGTCTTTGCAGAGGGCAGATGAGAGAGGACATCATGAGGCCATCAGGAGCTGGGGAGCCTGGCTCAGAGATAACCAGGGCCTGTGGTGCCCCGATTAGGGAATGGGGGGGGGCAGGAGGGAGAGGCAGGAGGTTTTAGGAGGCTGGGGGCAAAGCTGGAGGCATGGGTGTCCAGCTTGACCCAAGGTGAAGGTGGTGTCCAACCAGGAAAAGGGCCAGGCAGGTAGGAGGCAGGGCTCGGAGGCTGTCGTCACTGGGTGGGGTAGGTAACTGTCTGTATAAACTCCTGTGGAACAGATACTAAGCAGCAAAGGAATGAGGCTGTAATGGTGGGGTTTTAAGGTGAGTGGATGATTCAGGCTCCATCCAGTGAAATGCTGGCCAGGCACTGGCTGCTCTCACATCACAGCTTACAGGTGGCCATGACACGGACTGGCCATAGCCCACCCTATCCTTACGCCTGCTGTGAGTCCTGCCCGCAACAGGCCTCATCACTTCTCTGACACCCATTTGGGCAGAGCGTTGATGGCCAGGCCTTCAATGGGGTACCAGGCTCAGAGAATGGCTTGCTCAGTGTAGCACAGCTCCCAAGAGGAGGAGCAGGGGTCCTGGTGGTGCTGGCAGCCTCTCGAGGCCATCCAGGCCCAAGAACTTCCACCCTGGACTGCAGTTTTCCAGGGTTCTCCCTGCCTTCCTCCTTTCTGGGGTCCTCTCTGCTGTAGGCCAAGCTTCCTTCCATATAACATCCGTGGCCTTGACATTGTCCCCAACGATCCTAGCTCAGTGCTGCCTGGTTCCACCCTCCGTCACCCCTCCCCACCCCGCCCCGGCCTGCCCATCTTCCTAGGTGATGACTATAATAACAGTGACAGAGGAGCGCATAAGCACCAGCATGTGCCTGCCAGGCTCCCAGCTAAGGGCTTTCCGCAGATTAGCTCCTTAGTCCTCAGACACACTGAGGTAGGCGTGTCCTCTTCTCAACTTCCATTCATAGATTAGAACACAGAGGTACAACGGGAACTGGCTGAGGCAGAGTGGGAACCAGGCAGCAATTAGCTCATGCTCTCCTCTGAGCAGAAGACAGTGCGGGATTTCCTGGCACCTGCCCTCCCTGGGAGACATCTGCGGTTTTGGCCAGGACCCTGGGCTCCGTGTGGAAATGACACAGGGTCAGTGTGGAGGTGACACGGCCTCAGTGTGGAGGTGACAAAGACTCGGTGTGGAGGTATCACGGGCTCAGTGTGGAGGTGACACAGGCACAGAGTGGAGGTGACACAGGCTGAGTGTGTAAGTGATACAGGCTCAGTGTGGAGATGACAAAGGCTCATTGCGGAAGAGACAAAGACCCAGTGTAGAGGTGACACGGGCTCAGTATGGAGGTGACATAACCTCAGTGTGAAGGTGACACCAGCTCAGTGTGGAGGTGACACGGGCTCAGTATGGAAGTGATTCAGGCTCAGTGTGTAGGTGACACAGGCTCAGTGTGGTGGTGACACAGGCTCAGTATGGAAGTGATTCAGGCTCAGTGTGTAGGTGACACAGGCTCAGAGTGGTGGTGACACAGGCTCAGAGTGGAGGCGACATGGGCTCAGAGTGGTGGTGACACAGGCTCAGAGTGGAGGTGACATGGGCTCAGTGTGATGGTGACACAAGCTCAGTGTGGAGGTGACAAGAGCTCAGAGTGGAGGCGACACGGGGTCAGTGTGATGGTGACAAGAGCTCAGTGTGGAGGCGACATGGGGTCAGTGTGGTGGTGACAAGAGCTCAGAGAGGAGGTGACATGGGCTCAGTGTGGTGGTGACACGAGCTCAGTGTGGAGGTGACAAGAGCTCAGAGTGGAAGTGACACAGGCTCAGAGAGGAGGTGACCTGGGCTCAGTGTGGTGGTGACACGAGCTCAGTGTGGAGGTGACAAGAGCTCAGAGTGGAAGTGACAGGCTCAGAGTGGAGGCGTCATGGGCTCAGAGTGGAGGTGACACAGGCTCAGTGTGGAGGTGACACGAGCTCAGAGTGGAGGTGACACAGGCTCAGCGTTTAGGTGACACAGGCTCAGTATGGAGGTGACACGGGCTCTGAGTGGAGGTGACACAGGCTCAGAGTGGAGGTGACACGAGCTCAGAGTGGAGGTGACACGGGCTCAGAGTGGTGGTGACACGGGCTCAGTGTGGAGGTGACACAGGCTCAGTGTGGAGGTGACACGGGCTCAGTGTGGAGGTGACACGGGCTCAGTGTGGTGGTGACACGGGCTCAGTGTGGAGGTGACATGGGCTCAGTGTGGTGGTGACACAGGCTCAGTGTGGTGGTGACACGAGCTCAGTGTGGAGGTGACACAGGCTCAGTGTGGAGGTGACACGGGCTCAGTGTGGAGGTGACACGAGCTCAGAGTGGAGGTGACACAGGCTCAGTATGGAGATGACACGGGCTCTGAGTGGAGGTGACACAGGCTCAGAGTGGAGGCGACACGGGCTCAGTGTTCAGGTGACACAGGCTCAGAGTGGAGGTGACACGGGGTCAGTGTGGTGGTGACACGGGCTCAGTGTGGAGGTGATATGGGCTCAGTGTGGTGGTGACACAGGCTCAGTGTGGTGATGACACGAGGTCAGAGTGGAGGTGACACAGGCTCAGAGTGGAGGCGACACGGGCTCAGTGTTCAGGTGACACAGGCTCAGTGTGGTGGTGACACAGGCTCAGTGTGGTGGTGACACGGGCTCAGTGTGGAGGTGATATGGGCTCAGTGTGGTGGTGACACAGGCTCAGTGTGGTGGTGACACGAGCTCAGAGTGGAGGTGACACGGGCTCAGTGTTCAGGTGACACAGGCTCAGAGTGGAGGTGACACGGGGTCAGTGTGGTGGTGACACAGGCTCAGTGTGGTGGTGACACGGGCTTAGTGTGGAGGTGACACAGGCTCAGAGTAGAGGTTACACGAGCTCAGAGTGGAGGCGACACGGGCTCTTTGTGGTGGTGACACAGGCTCAGTGTGGTGGTGTCACGGGCTCAATGTGGTGGTGACACAGGCTTAGTGTGGACGTGACACAGGTTCAGAGTGGAGGCAACACGGTATCAGTGTGGTGGTGACACGAGTTCAGAGTGGTGGTGACACGGGCTCAGTGTGGAGGTGACACGGGCTTAGTGTGGAGGTGACACAAGTTCAGAGTGGAGGCAACACGGTGTCAGTGTGGTGGTGACACAGGCTTAGTGTGGACGTGACACAGGTTCAGAGTGGAGGCAACACAGGCTCAGTGTGGTGGTGACACGAGTTCAGAGTGGTGGTGACACAGGCTCAGTGTGGTGGTGACACGAGCTCAGAGTGGAGGTGACACGGGCTCAGTGTTCAGGTGACACAGGCTCAGAGTGGAGGTGACACGGGGTCAGTGTGGTGGTGACACAGGCTCAGTGTGGTGGTGACACAGGCTTAGTGTGGACGTGACACAGGTTCAGAGTGGAGGCAACACGGTATCAGTGTGGTGGTGACACGAGTTCAGAGTGGTGGTGACACAGGCTCAGTGTGGAGGTGACACGGGCTTAGTGTGGAGGTGACACAAGTTCAGAGTGGAGGCAACACGGTGTCAGTGTGGTGGTGACACAGGCTTAGTGTGGACGTGACACAGGTTCAGAGTGGAGGCAACACAGGCTCAGTGTGGTGGTGACACGAGTTCAGAGTGGCGGTGACACGGGCTCAGTGTGGTGGTGACACGGGCTTAGTGTGGTGGTGACACGGGCTTAGTGTGGAGGTGACACAGGCTCAGAGTGGAGGTGACACGGGCTCAGTGTGGTGGTGACACAGGTTCAGTGTGGTGGTGACACGGGCTTAGTGTGGAGGTGACACAGGCTCAGAGTGGAGGTCCTCTGTCCCCTACTCCCTTCTCCACTGAGTGCAACAGTCATCCTAAGCCACAGGTCACATCCTGCTTTAACTGTCTCCTTGTCCCCCTGTGAGCTCTGCAGAGCTGCGTGGGCTGTGATTCCAGCGCCAGAGGATGCTGGCTGACTTCGTGCGTCTTTGAGGCCCTGGTCCTTGGCCCCCGGTCCTGCTTGCACAAGGGCCCTGTCTAGCCATTCTCTGCATAGATGCAGTGACAGGTGCCACTCCATGTCTGAGAGCAGCATACACATGAGCTTTTCCCCGAATTCCTGATGCTCAGCCCTGCAACTGATGGCTGGGAGGTATCCCCGCTGCTTCTGCTGAGAGTTCACCTTCCCTTTTCATTTCTCAGCCTGACACTTTCATTTCTTTCTTCTGCTCCTCCTCAGCCACCGTGGTTCCCTCCAGGGCAGAGGCTAAATGCGTGCTCTCCTAGGACGGGAGAGCGGGGTGTCTGAGCCAATGATGGCAGGGAGGTGAGGCTTTGCTCCGTGGTGCCAGCAAATTCCAGAAGCCTGTTTTGGTCCCCAGGCCGCTGTGTCCCCTATTTCTCTCGGGAGCCTGAAGAGCAGGCCTGCAAGCCAGGAGAGGTGCCAGGTGGTGGGTGACCCAGAGCAAGGAAATGATCCTCGAATTTCCCTAAACCCGCGTCCCTGTGTGTGTTCCTCTGCCTCAGACTGCTCTGCCGTGTTTTGTTGTTTAAGTCCTTATGAGGAATGTTGCTTATTTCACCCATACTTTGCCCACTGTCATTCATAACCCAGACCTGAGCTCAGAAGCACATGAGTCAGCACCATCCCAGGGGCTGCGCAGGAATGTGCCCATCGTGAGCCGCCATTTGTCCTGGGAGCCTGCTGTGGTGCCCATGGCACCTGCGTCTGCTGGAAATGCCGCTGCAGTGCCTGGTCGCTGTGGCACTTCCACTCCACGTGAGTTAGGTGGCCTTAGCCTCCTCCACAGGTCCTGCTGCAGGTTAAAGAATCACCGTTGTGTGTACTCTGCCTCTGCCTCATAGGTTAAGGAAATGGTTGCTTAGCAGGTTGAGGATGTGCACATACTGTGTCTGTACCTTCCCACATTCTTTAAAAAACAGATTTGAACAAATAGACATATTATGGAGAAAAATAGGTAAATGTCATTGTAGGGTTACCCAGTTCATCGAAGGAGGACAGGGTGCAGTCTCTGGAGGGCCGGCGAGCCAGGATCACTGCTCTGGGCTGAAGTCTGTCCCCAGAGCAGTCACGAGGATCTCTGCACGTGGCAGGAATGGGAGAAAGGGCACTGAAAGAGGTGATTGGGATAAAGTGAGGGCCTCTGGGTGGGTCCTAATCCTGTAGCACTGTTGTACTTAAGGAAGAGATGAGGACACAGATACACAGAGGATGGCCACGTGAGGACACAAGGAGAAGACAGCTGTCTACATGCCAAGGCAAGAGACTGTGGGGGGAATCAGCCCTGATGACTTGTGAGCACACACCAGGACATGTGAGCACACAGCAGCAGTGAGCACGTGTGAGTGCACACCAGCATTGATCACATGTGAGCGCACACCAGAACCGAGCATGTGCAGTGCACAGAAGCATTGGTCACGTGTGAGCACACAGCAGCAGTATCACATGCGAGTGCAAAGCAGCATTGATTATGTGTGAATCTACACCAGGACTGAGCCACATGTGAGTGCATAGCAGCATTGATCACATGTGAGCACACAGCAGCAGTAGCACACACCAGGGCTGAGCATGTATGAGTGTGCACCAGGGCCTCACACAGGCCTGGGTAAGCTTTGAAAACATTGAAATTGCATGTGTGGTTGCTCGATGTTCATCCCAACTGCCCTGAGTCCATGGCCAGAACGTGCTTGTCATTTCTCAGAATTCTTCTTACACGTGATACTTGAGAACTCCTCAGAAACAACTAGCCAATGACAGAATAGGAATAAACTGCTAAGCTGAACAGAATGGAATTCACAAGGGCCTCAATGCTGACCTGTCTAGATGGAAATGACTGAAAACTGAGTGAGCAGAGGCAGTGCCTATTGTGTCACACGAGTTCGTTCTGAGGCCTGACATGCTCTGAGTGGGGACAGTGGGGCCACACAGCAGCCTCTGTGAATGTTTCATCGTTGGTCTCGGCTACAGTGTTGTGGAGAGCGGGGTCTCGGGCTTGATTTCTTAGGAGATTTGGAAACCAAGGAAGTGAGACAAAATATTCCTGCTGGCGATAGTGGGGAGGGGCGCCGCTGTGTGTGAAGCCTATCTGAGCATGTCCTGCGGTGAGCTCAGGTTTTGTTTGGCGGTAGTATCAAAGGAACTGTCTGTTATTTTAGAAATTTAAAAAAAATGTGATGGAAATACATAACATGAACGGAACCATCTTAACCATTTGAAGGATATAGTCCGTCAGCAGTAAGCATATTCATTCTGTTGTGAACACAGCTTCGGCATCTTTTCACAGTGCAGACCGCAACGCGTCCCACTAAACACGGATTCAGGTCCCTGACCCCGGCCCCTGCTGTACTCTCTGTCCCCATGTATTTGGCAGCTCTAGGGACCGCATACTTGGGTCATCAGAGTCTGTCCTCTTGTGACTGCTGATTTCACTCGGCATCATGTCCTCAAGGTGCACCTGTGCTGCGCCAAGGCCAGCATGGCCTCCTTCTTGAGGCTGAGAACATCCCACAACAGGCCAGAACATGCTGTGTGTGCCTATTTGTTCATCAGGGGGGCCTGGGTGTTGCGAATAGAGCCGCTCCCTGACTGGACTTGCTCTTTGTCTAATGTATGGAGGAGCAGGACGTGATTCCTTTACAGTAGGTTTCAAGTCATGTGATAAGCTTTCCTTTGGGGAAAATTTCTCTGAAGCCATGGACGGAAAGCTCTGCACTTCCCTTGCATTTGAAACACAATGCGGCTCTGGCCAGGGCCTGACTGGTCAGAGCATCGTTCTGTTCGGGGTCAGTTCCTGGTCAGGGCACATACCGAGGCTGTGGGTTCGATCCTGGTTGGGGTGCATACAGGAGGCAACCAATCGATGTTTCTCTCTCACCTCTCCTCTCTCTCCCTTCTTCTCTCTGTAAAAATCAATAAAATATATCCTTGCTGAGGATTAAAATTAAAGAAAGAGAAATAAAAAAGAATTGCCATAGAGTGGTAAAATAAAAAACAACAATCCAGGCCACGGGCTTTGGAAGGTGTGGTTCTAATCCTGGCTTTTGTACCATCTAGTATATCGTGTAACTTTGATTTTTTTAAAATTTATTTTTATTGATTTCAGAGATGGAGAGAGAGAGAGAGAGAGAGAGAGAGAGAGAGAGAGAGAGAGAAACACTAGTGATGACAGAGAATCACTGATGGTGCCTCCTGCACACCCCACACTGGTGATCAATCCCACAACCCAGACATGTGCCATGACCAGGAAGTGAACTGTGACATCCTGGTTCATAGGTTGGTGCTCAACCACTGCCCTATGCAGGCTCACCTATGGTGTAGCTTTTTTATTTTTATTTTTTAAGGCTAGTCAAGTGAAGCAGTGGGAGTGGAGAAGGAACAAAGAAATCTGTAACTGGCTGTGATTAATTAGTTGTAAGACACCACTGCACTCGGACCAGCCTATGTAGCTTTGAATAAGCAGCCACCCCCTTGGTCTCAGCTTCCTCACGTGTGAAAAAAAAGAGAGGAAGAGGCTGGAGTCAGCGGCAAGTCGAATTCTACTCTAAACACGAGGATGACCACCAGCTGCCATCTATGTCCAAGCACACCGAGAGTGTACGCGTCACACTTATGGCAAGAGGAGCAGACCATGAAACACTAGGCAGGCCTGGAATCAGGCTGTTTAGGGAAAGCAGAGGGCATGCATGTGCTCACTCCTGCTGATCCTCGGGGACCGAGGCCCAGGACAGAGCAGGGATAGCTGCCAGCTTGGCACGGGGACATCCCAGTAGCTCCTTGCAGTCTCCATTTGCACCAATGACCCACCTGCCTTCTGTAAAAGCAAAGATGCTTCATCACGGTGGCAACAGTCGTCACCCCTTTGGGTTTTGACTCTTCTCCGCCCAGCAGTGGCCAGGCTCACGTGGACAATAGAAGGAGCGGAGACCTCAGCTGACCTGGCGTGCCGGTCACACCTTAGGTGATCGGCCCTCACACCATATTTGTAATATCTGGTTCTCAGAAACACTGAACAACAGGTCTGGATGCAGCTGCCATTCTGGGTAAACCCTTCCTCTGCCGTGGGCCTGAAGAGCTGCCTGTCGCGCTTCGCTGTGGCGAGGTGGCCTTGGCATGAGGGCTGCTGGGCGATGACGGAATTAGGCTCCTGAGGACCATCTGGGGATGAGGGTAAACGGATGAACTACCTACGTGATATTGTGTCCATCTTGTTTCTTATGAGAAATCAATTACAGTGACTTTCTGTGTTTTAGCAGGCTGGAGGCAGCCACTGAATATAAATAAGAAAAAAGGCAATAAAACAAAAACAAAGAGGAAAAAGCAGATGATCATCTATTATGCAGACGCAATTTAAGCAAATTACTGTGTAGTCACAGGTTTTCTGCACAGTTAGTTTCTGGGATGATGATCCCCGCTGAGCGCACATGGAGCGCCTCAATTCACGTCAACCCCAGGCCGGACGGAACAGCGAGGCACTAACTTACCCTTAATGCCCAAACAACTGGCAGTGGCCGTCTTCAGGGTCATAGGTCCTTTGGGGTTTCCATGTTTCTGCAAAGATGTCTTCATAAACACAGTTAGCTTGGCCTCGGTCTGCAGCTGATGATGAAAATAGTCTTTATCAGCTCTAATATTTGCTGGAATTTGGGGTACATAGAGCTACCTGCACCTAGGGAGTGAGGAAGCACAGGTGTGCTTTCTCTTACTGGGCTGGGTTGTATTTTAATCCTATTGGTCATTCCCAGTTAAAAATGTCTCCTCACAGTTTACCTTCTCCAGCGAGGCTTTCTTTCATGCCTCACAAACCACTGCTCCATGTGGATCCCCACACCTCTGTCTTGGACCTTCTTGGCAGTTTTAACGGTGCTCCTGTGGGTGCCGTCCCGCTGCTGCGTGCTGCCCTCAATGTTTTGTGCGGGATGGATTTCCCCAGCAAAGCTTAGCCCCTTCTCGAAATTCATTCTGTTCTGGGCATGAATAGGTACTAAGAAGAACACTACTGAGTTTCAGTAAAACCTTGGGAGGAGGTACCCTCCTGTTTGGGGGTGGTGGGCGGTGGGGTGGGCAGAGGGCTGGGCAGCAGGCCTGTGAGGGCACCATGCTCAGAGCCCACTCTCAGTGCCTTTCCTTATGAAGGCCCATTTCCCAGCTCTGCAGCATCCTCAGTGTCCCAAGGTGACTGGTGGCCCTGATTCTGAGGAAATGGCTTGACTCCGTACACCAGGCACCCCCCATGGCCCTCAGGAGGTGGGGACCGTGTGGTCCAGGCTTCAGATGGCGGAGGTGAAGGAGGTCACAGCCACCACGCCTTGGCCTCTGTCCTGTCCCTAGAGAGGAACCCCAACTCCTCCTACCACTCCCTCCTCAGCTGCCCTGCAAGCACTCAGTGGCACTTGGGGGTGCTTTCCTATAAGAACAACCTTTTCTGGGCTGATGGGGGAGGGCGAGGATGGGGAGCTCTGTCACCTGGTGAACAGGGCAGAGGATGGCGACGGGGGAGACGCTAAGACCGTCTGGGCACAGAGAGTATCAGTGTCGGGGCCTGTGGACCGAGGGACATGGGGCCCGGGACAGGATTGACTCTCAGGGTCCCCACTGCATCACCCTGTTGGCTCAGGACAGAGCCACTGGCCTAGGGGCAGCAGGGGGTGGGAGCTGCAGAGTCTCAGGGCACCTGGGGCGGAGGACACGTGGCTGGCCTGGCTCCCCACCATGCTGCATCCGTGGCCGCCTCGCAGGAGGCGGGGGGGGGGAGGGTGTGGGGGACAGCAGGCTGGCTGGTGGCTGTTCAGTTCTGAGGATGAAGACTCCCTCTCCCAGCCGGTGGGCGGGGGCTTCATCAGGGACACCCGGGAAGGCCTGTAGCCTAGTGGGACTTGGGCTGGCTCTCCTGATTAATTCTGACTCATGTCTTCACAGAGGGCACCTTTCTTTAGAAAACTCGGCCTGGCCACAGCCGGAGCCACTAAGAGCTTCTCTGGTGAAGCCTCAAGTCCCTCTTCCCAAAGTCGGTATCCGGGGCTGTAACTGCCACTCGCGCTGCCCGCCCAGCTCTTCTCTCTTCAGAGGCAGGGGGCTCTGCACGGGGGAGGGTCTGTCTGTTTGGGACCCTCGGAGAGCGGGGAGTGAGGCCTTCCCAAGGCCGCCACACTTCCCTGAGCAGCCCTGGGCTGGGGGCAGGGATGGAGGCCGGGCATCTCAGGCTGAGATGGGGGCTGAGCCTAGCACGTGCCCCAGAGAGTTGGCCGAGGACATCAGACCAGTGACACGCCCGAAGGAGCCCCCAGTCTTGGAGCTGCTGAGGAGGGAGGCTGGTGAGTTCCCATGTGCCAGGGGGCACCATCAGGTTCCTTAGGCATCACTGTGTCGCCCCCGAGGGGAGGGACTCGGTCCCTGTGGGAGAGAGTCAGCCCCCGTGGGAAGGACTCAGTATTGAGCGGCCCTCAGAGAGGTGAGACGAGCAGTTCCAAAAGGCAAAGGTGGGAAGCACCCCTAAATAAAAGGTGTCTTCTCTGGAGGGAGTGGTTTTGGCTGATGGGGTGCCCGAGGAAGGACACAGAGCCATGGGGACCCAGAGCAGAGGATGTCAGAAGGGCCCCGCCCTTGAGGGCTCAGCATTGTGGTGCTGAAGCCCCCATGTCAGGGCCCCCCACCCCCATGCCGGAGGCCCCCAGGTCTACATCAGCTCCGGGGGCTCTTCTGTGAAGACGACCTGCTCCAAACTTAACCCCAGAACAAGGCCCCTGAAGGCACCTGAGTGGCCGCTCACATTACACACTGCTGAACACCCTCTTTCGATTCTAAATTGATTAGACAGACCGTGAGCTTCCCCTAGCCAACAGAGACGTTATTTGTGACTATCAATAATTATTTTCTTATTCATGTAATTAAAGATCTCATTCTTCTCTATCTCCCAGCCTAGGAGAAATAAATCTTTCAATTAGCTTCACTTTCAAGCTCTTATTTTTTTCCTTCAAAACATCTCTAATTATCACTCTTGCTACAAGTATAATCAACTTGCATAAATTAGGTTCTATTCTTAGCCTTGCCTTGGCTTAGCTATCCCCCCGTCTTTTTTCCTAGCACGTTGTATGTTACGGTGACAATTTCTAAGCTAACACATCCATTCCACATACATCCCAATAGCAAGGGCAAAACTGAAATCACATGTTTATGTAGTTTGAGGCAGAAGAGTGAATGCAGGCAGAGGGACAGAGCTGAGCCCTGCCCTGCACACAGCGCACCCCGTCAGCTCCTTGAGATACACCCGCGTCTGGGCTCAGCATGAGTGACTGACCTGTGGTTGTGTTAGAGGAATCTTGGTCCTTGTTGGCTCGTTCCATGTCACCCAGCACCTACTATGTGTCTATGTGTGGCTCATTGCATGTCACCCAGCACCTGCTATGTGCTGGCCTGGGGGAGTGGTCACCATCCCTGTCCCACAGCAGTCAGGAGAAGATGCTTGTGCCCACAAAACAATGGCTCATGTTCCCCAATAGCCTAGACTCCATGTCCCAGGGGGAGAGTGGGTGGGGCTAGGGCAGCTGAGGGGCCCTGCGCAGCCTGGGGCAAGGCCTCTGTGAGGGGCCTGGAGCAGTGGGGCCTACCTTGGGGGACATGACCTCTGTCTGGGATGAGAAGCCAGCACATGTGAGGCCCTGCCCACCCTCCCGCCGTGGCACTCTTCGCCTCGTCAGAAAACCCCTGAGATCCGCTGATGGCGGTTTGTGGTGCTGTGGACACACCAACAGAAGTGCTGTCACTCGGCAGGGACCCTGGCTCTCGGACAGCCTTGGAGGTCAGCCTCAGGCGCTGCCATGGAAACACCTGCACTTGATGGTGTGCAGGACAGAGAAATGATGGCCACAGTGCCCCCCACCCCGACAGCCTCCTGCCCAGACCCCTGCATACAGGCACCTGTGGACAGTCCATCCTTCTACCATCTCACAGGGGAGTCCATGTCCCTATGGTCCCCAGACGGTGGGACACGGCAGGTGGTTTAAATCCGACCCACCCAGCCTCTGCCACGCTGTCCTCTTTTGTTTTGTTAATCCTCACCTGAGGATATTTTCCCACTGGTGTTTAGAGAGAGGAGGAAGGAAGGAAGAGGCTGAAGAAGCATCTTGTGAAAGAGACACATGGATTGGTTGCCACCTGCACTCCCCCAACTAGGGCCAGGGATCAAGCCTGTAACCAGAGCATGCGCCCTTGACCGGACTGAACCCGGGCCCTTCAGTCCGCATGCTGATGCTCTATCCACTGAGCCACATTGGCTAGGGCTGCCATGCTGTCTTGATGCCCGAAGGTCCTGCAGGCTCCCCCCCAGCTGGGACCCCCCCACGGGTGTGGCTCCTATGACATCACTGCCACAGGTGCTGCCGCCAGCGTTTGGCCAGAGCGACATCGGTGACATGGCAGAGAGCTTCTCTGTAGCTGGAAGGCATCGCCACCCTCAGTGGCTGTTGTGAACCGGGCTCTCGGCTGCACTCCCCAGGTTTCTGGGGCGCTGAGCTGGTGACTTCACCCGTTCACTGGTCCCCGGGCAGCTGTCACATGTGCACTGAGAATGTTTTACCTTTCAGTCCTGACCAGTGCTGGAAACGGGGGGTTCTGCCTGGAAATCCCTCTGCCTTAGACCCCAAGCCATTCTCTATGGGAATCAGGAGTCTGGTTTCCATGGCGACGGTTCCCGTGGCCTCCTGGGTGGTCGTCTCTGTCACATCCCTCACCCACGGGACAGCACACTCGCAGGGCACACAGGACAGCGCTGGGCCCGGATGAGGTGCTGGGGCTGGGTCACAAAGCGCCGTGGAGGGAGGGGCTCCCACCACAGACCAGGCAGGGGTCTGAGATCCAGGTGACCGCTGGCTGGGCTTCTCCAGGAGCACAAGCAAGGGTGCAGTGCAGGCCTCGGCAGGTCTGCAGCGGTCTTCACCTTCCCAGGCCACTCGCCCCCGTCCACCCCCCCCATGTCTGTCTGCGTGTCTCCTTATGTAACACGCTGACCAACTGGACTCGGACCCACCCTAGTGCCCTCCTCTAACCAACCCCCTGGCTCTACAAGGGCACGTTCTGAGTCGTGAGGGTCAGGGCTAGAGCCTGCAAATTTGGGAACAGACCCCAAGGCTGAGCGAGGGCCACTCCTGACACTCAGGAGGTGTTGGCAGGGATCACCGCGCCCACCGTCCCAGGTGACCAGCAAGGTGCTTGGCAGCCTGACCCGTCCACAGGGGTTTCATGGTGACATTTGCTGCTTGGAATTTTATCTCCCTACTCGGCTTTTTCAACACGTTAGTCCTGCCCTGACTTCCCCGCCAAACCTCTCTGCCAGCGTCCCCCACCGCCCACGGCCCTGAACCACCCATTCGCCCTCCAGTCCTGGCTCTGTTTCTCCCTCTCTGTCTTTCCGCTCTCCCTCTCTGTCTCACTGTCTCTCTTTCCCACATCTATCCAGTTACCAAATCGCGGGAGTCCACCCTTTTAGAATCCATTGATACCCCCACCCAGGTTTCAGTCATTGTGGCCACTGTCTCTGTCACCACTGTTCCTGTCACCACAATCCCTGTCACCACTGTCCCTGTCAGTCAGCACGGTCCATGTCACCACTGTCCCTGTCACCACTGTCCCTACAGTCACCACTGTCCCTGTCACCATTGTCCATGTCAGTCACCACAATCCCTGTCACCACTGTCCCTGTCAGTCAGCACGGTCCATGTCACCACTGTCCCTGTCAGTCATCATGGTCCCTGTCACCATTGTCCCTGTCAGTCACCACGGTCCATGTCACCACTGTCCCTGTCACCACTGTACCTGTCACCACTGTCCGTGTCAGTCACCACTGTCCCTGTCAGTCAGCACAATCCCTGCCACCACTATCCCTGTCAGTCACCACGGTCCATGTCACCACTGTCCCTGTCACCACTGTACCTGTCACCACTGTCCGTGTCAGTCACCACTGTCCCTGTCAGTCAGCACAATCCCTGTCACCACTATCCCTGTCAGTCACCACGGTCCATGTCACCACTGTCCCTGTCACCACTGTACCTGTCACCACTGTCCGTGTCAGTCACCACTGTCCCTGTCAGTCAGCACAATCCCTGTCACCACTGTCCCTGTCAGTCAGCACGGTCCATGTCACCACTGTCCCTGTCACCACTGTCCGTGTTAGTCACCACTGTCCCTTCAGTCACCACTGTCCCTGTCAGTCACCACGGTCCATGTCACCACTGTCCCTGTCACACTGTACCTGTCACCACTGTCCGTGTTAGTCACCACTGTCCCTTCAGTCACCACTGTCCCTGTCAGTCAGCACGGTCCATGTCACCACTGTCCCTGTCAGTCATCATGGTCCCTGTCACCACTGTCCCTGTCAGTCACCACGGTCCATGTCACCACTGTCCCTGTCACCACTGTACCTGTCACCACTGTCCGTGTCAGTCACCACTGTCCCTGTCAGTCAGCACAATCCCTGTCACCACTATCCCTGTCAGTCACCGCTGTCCCTTCAGTCACCACTGTCCCTTCAGTCACCACTGTCCCTGTCAGTCACCACGGTCCCTGTCACCACTGTCCCTGTCAGTCACCAGAGTCCCTGTCAGTCACCACTGTCCCTACAGTCACCACTGTCCCTGTCAGTCACCACGGTCCCTATCACCATTGTCCCTGTCAGTCACCCTTGTCCCTGTCAGTCACCACTGTCCCTGTCAGTCACCATGGTCCCTGTCACCACTGTCCCTGTCAGTCACCCTTGTCCCTGTCACCACTGTCCCTGTCACCATTGTCCCTGTCAGTCACCATGATCCCTGTCACCACAGCCCCAGTCACCACTGTCCCTGTCAGTCACCATGGTCCCTCTCACCATTGTCCCTGTCAGTCACCCTTGTCCCTGTCAGTCGCCACTGTCCCTGTCAGTCACCATGGTCCCTGTCACCACTGTCCCTGTCAGTCACCACTGTCCCTGTCAGTCACCCTAGTCCCTGTCACCACTGTCCCTGTCAGTCACCATGGTCCCTGTCACCATTGTCCCTGTCAGTCACCATGGTCCCTGTCACCACTGTCCCTGTCAGTCACCACGGTCCCTCTTACCATTGTCCCTGTCACCACAGTCTTGCCCTGTCTCCCCAACCTCTCCCCCGACCCAGAGAGCTTGTTGAATGCACATCTGCACATCATCCCTCCCGCTTGTGTTCTTCTGAGCCCCTTGCCTTTGGAGTCTTGCCCCCCCCCCCCCGCCACCCAGAGCCAAGCCTCCCCGGTTTTACAGACCTCCTGATTGACCCCCCAGAGTGTGGGGGAACAGGACCTGACTGTGAGGGCGAGAACAGACCCTACTGGACCCGGGTCCCCAAACTTACTCTAACGGCCTGGAGAGCAGGGTCCAAGTCCTTGTTGAGAACCACTCCAGATTCTCCATCAGGACAGGACCCAGACAGCGCTCACCCCTGCGCCCGCCCAGCACCCGGCCCACACACAGACACAGTGCCAGGACCTGAGCTCTGCTGCGGACGCGGGGCGGGCACGGTGGTGTGCGGGGCGCAGGCGCAGAGCTCTCCTTGTGACCTTCAGAACCGGCACGAGAGCGTGCTGCCTGGCGTGGGGACAGCGTGGCGCAGGGAGCGCTGGTCAGCGGGCCGGCCATTCTTTGTCGTATAGTCTGCCTTCGCCTTTCCCTTTCTCTCGTCCCTTTCCCCTGCTTTTGCACAAAGTGTTGGCAGGTCCAGGACCGAGGAGAAGCCTTGCTCAGGAGGAAGGGCGGGAAGAGGACCGTGAGGCCCCGAGCACCTGCCGGGGCGCCCTAAGCCCTGGGCGGGGCTCCCACAGACCTGCCTTCGCGGTTCACCCACCCAGGTGGCGTCTCACTTTCACCTCCCGGGGGGAAGAGGACTCTGTTTCCGATCTCTCCCTGAAGACTCTGCTGCCCTGGCGGACCCACCATCGCCCGAGAGCCCCGCCACACATTTCCTCTCCAATTTGCCTCCAGAAAAGTGTCTTTGTGATTTTGAGATGTTTCCTTTTTGTTAAAAGATGAGAATCATGCCTCCTGCATGAGTTGCTGGTTTGCTTCAGTTGCCGGGTGCGCGGGCCTCTCAGTCCCGGATCCACGCGTTTGACCAGGGCCCACGTTCCGTGTGGGGCTCCGTGTCCTCGGGGGAGGACTGGAAGGGGATGACCCGGGCGGACTCCTGCTCTCTCCTGGAAAGAGGTTCGCCTGAGCCCCCTGACATTAAACCTCATACTCACAAGTTTCTGTGAGCTTTCATCAGGCTCCACAGAAGGGCACAAGGTGTGTGCCGGAGCCTGGTGCGGGGCGCGGGGAGCGGGGCTCGGGCACACAGCACCGGCCGGCGGGCGGGCAGGACTCGGGCCTGTGCAAAGGGCACGTAGCGTGAGCATCAGAGAAACGTGCTCTGACTGAGCTGCCTGCTCCTCTCAGGATCGCCTTTTATTTGAAACCCAGCAAACAGAAGAGGAATTACATCTATTTGCTTTTTCTGTTGGATATTTTAATGGTTTGTTCTGTCTGAGAAAACCTGGTTTAGCTCAAGCTGACAGAAACCACAAGCCAACATGTTACAACAAGCCGGGGAAGTTACTTTTGATGTGTTTATTGAGATATTCATGGTACTTTCCAATTATTTTATGCCAAGAAAGGAAGTTCTTCGCACACACAAAAACTAAAAATGATTTCTTTTGAAAACCACAAGTGGAACTTGTCAAACCTTAAGCATCGCCGACATCGATCACGGGCAAGTTCTGAGGCAGCCGCTCGGTCCGGCGCAGGGAGGGCAGGGCTGTGCTGCCCAGTGCCCCTGCGCTGCCCTCTGCCCGAGGGACCCGAAGGAGCCACCTCCTGGCACCTCACGGGGAATGGGCAGGTTTTGCCCATCATTAGCCCTTTCCCTGGAGAAGGATCCAGAGCTGCTATGAGGTTCTGAGGCCAAGGCCCGGGTAGGTGGCTTGCTGGAGGCGGTGGCCGGGCCAGGAAGGTGGCGACAACTCCCTGGGCAGACACTGGGCCAGTCTGCACCCCTTTCCGTCCTCTCCTCGTGGGGGGCCCGGTGCAGACATGCTGACTGCACAGGTGAAATCAGTGCTTGCGAAGCACCAGGGTTTTCAAAAGGCGACTGAAGAAACCGTCCGTCCGTGAGTACAAAGGCCGTGGGGAGGAGGTGTTTTCAGATTAGACGGAAACCACATGAAAGGCGCATGGAGAGGAGGGGAGGTTTGAACTTGACTCAGAGGAGGGTGGGGCGGAGTCTCGAAGCCGGTGGGCAGTGCCCAGAATTTGGGTCCCCACCTGGCCCTGTGGTCCCAGGACCCTGGCAGCGGCTTCTGGGTGCACAAGAGCACGCGTGGATGTGGGTGGGTCTTGCAGGGAGGGGCTCTGCACAAGAAAGATGTCCTGGGAAGCCCGGGTGGGGGAGGGGCCTGGAAAGTTCGGGAGCTGTGCCTGAGGCCACGGGAGGCAAGCCCTACCTGGTTCCCGAGCCTGGGCACCAGGGTTTCTCTCCTGTCGCCTCAACACTGCCATCCTTATAAACGGGGTGCGGACAGAAAACACAAAGAAAGTGATCTTTCCTAGAGCAAACATTTATTAAAGTACAACGTCGAGCAGAGAGCCTCCAATTACGGCTGCACCGGTGGCTGCGGCCTATGACGCGGGTGCCGGCGGAGCAGCCCCAGTCCTGGCACAAGCTGCGCAGACCTGGTCCTCGCCCGGGTTCCAGGACCCGGTGGCATGGCGGTGGCGGGGAGGCAGCTAGAGAGTGCAGACCCCTTGGAGTTGCTGGTCCTGGCCCTCGGTCCTCTCGGGCACACCTGTGAGGGCCAGTGCTCTGGCGGGAATTGGCAGGGCCGGCATATGGCAGACAGACGAGGGGCTGCACATGAGCCGCCTGCGGCCCGGCCCAGCCCGGCCCGCGCAGAGAGGCTGGCTGTGGAGGGAGAGGCCACCGGGGCAAGGCCTATCACAGGGGCTCCCTCGAGAGAGCGCGTGGGCGCCGAGCCGGACTGCTGCATTACACAAATGTGTTGTGTGCGGCCTGGTTATTTGCTGGGATTTGCCTTTTCTTGGTGGGGCTGTGGATTTTTGTGGGCTGCTCCTGGCCCTCACTGTCTAGTGGGTGATGGGGCACATTTAAGAACAAGGCTGCTGGGCTGCCCTCAGCTCGGCTCTCCTTGGGTGGCTTTCCACCCCTCGCAGAACTGCACCATCCAAGTGGCAGGAATAACTGGGGCGGGGGTGTCCTGGGTCATGAGTGACCCATGAGAGGTCTTGGCTGCGGGCCAGGCCGGTTTTACTGATGTTTCTCTTTCATGGTTTTGTTTGGGTGCAGCCATCTCATGGGCTACAACCTGTTGTGGAGGGTTCCTTGGGGCCTGTCCGTTTGAGGACACTGCTTTGTGGTTGATGCCCCCCATGAGTTCGGCTTCAGTCTCTCCTGGCCCCGCTGGCCACTGGCTCCGGGTCTCACTGGGAGCTGTGGCCTCCCTCCTGCCTGCGAACCTTTGTGTCAGTGATCCCGTGCTTCTCCCAGCCCTAGAGCACCGGCCACACATGCCCAGCAGACACTGTGCCAGGGTGCCCCATGGTGCTCTGAAGTCAGGGTGTGACACTCACCTTCTGGCCTGCCTCCCCCCAAACCCCCCTGGCCCTGCTCCCGCTCAGGTCCGGCACCTGAAAAGCTGAGCCCAGCAAGCATTTAGGCAATGCTAACCCCCTTTCCCACCTGGTTCTTCAAAGTGGGGCCCTGCATCCCATGCCTCCAAATCCTGGCCTTTCCCACAAGTGTCTCATCTCTTCATGTGGATTTCTGGCTTCATTCCTGCCACCAGAATAGCTTGGAACCTGCTACTCGCCTATCCCCAGGGACCCCACTTACAGAGACTCCTCTCTCTCTGTTTCCAATCGTATTGCCCCCCCCCTCCCCCGGCCCTATCCCTAGGCTGAGCCTGGGCCTGGCTCATCATCACACATAAAAGTGACGATCCTGGCCAAAGTCACCCAGCCCACGATGGAAAGTCCCAAGGCAGGGGGCTGATGAGGATCGCTGTCCCTGGAGACAGCCTGAGTGTGGTGACATGGGAACCGCCAAGTTCATGTCATTTTTGTAGCCAAGCTGCCCCAGCTTTGGACAGCAACATCATGTACACGAAAGAGCAAAGGTATTTGTGCAACTTGGTGGAATAAATGTGGAGGCCACCTCTGCCTGGAGCCCCACACAGCCTCACACCCAGGACACAGCCAGCCCCGTATCCTCAGGACTAAGTCCTGGCCACCTGCCAAGGGGGCAGGACATACTGATTTATCCCTGGTGTCCTCACACTCCCTCAGATCACCGGAAGGGGCCCCGCTTGGTGGGATCGGTTTGCAGAGGCAAGACTGGGCAAGGTGCCCGTGTGGAGCAGGGACAGGGACTGGACACGCGGTCACTGGCTTGCAGTCAGGTCCCAGCATGCCAGCCCTCTGGTCTGCTTTTTGCCTGGATGGCGGGAGGTGGGTGGGCTCCTCTCCCCGCCCTCTGCTCAGCACTACCATCTCTGCTGCTCTCCATTGCTGTCTTTCTCTTCGTTCAGCTGGCGACAACCTATCACCCTGTGGCTTCCCTACGAACCGAAGGGCCATGCCTCCTTCCGCAGGTCTCAGCACACTGTCCCTGTGGCTGGCACCCCCACATCCACCTCGATCAGCGTCTTTGTGGCTAGATCCCTGTCTCTCTGTGATTTCTGGCCAGGGCAACTGAGCTGGTTGGTCCCCAAAATTGGCTTTCAAATCTTTGCAGGTAAAGCATTGTTCTGGGATCAAGAGCTCTCTTCTCTCTCACAGTCATTCATTAAAATGCATCTTTGCCTCAATTGCACTGAGCCTCTGCTAGGGTGCTCTCACTGGGGTGCTGGTATTTGTTGCCAAGTCAGGCTGCTAGTGATGCCTGTGGGCTGGGAGAGGCTCCTGGCCTGGCTTGTCACAGACCCTGGAAGCCCAGGTGGAGGTCACTGTTTCCAAAGGTGGCTCCCCAGGCCTCCCTCTGTCTTCTCTCAGAGCAAGCCCAGCTAACCCACCCTGTGTGCATGTGTGTGCAAGTATGTATACTGTGTGCATACAGGTGTGCATGCATGTCTGATGTGTGTGTATGCAAGATGTATGTTCATGTGCACGTGCAATGTGTGCATGAGTATGCACACACACGTATGTGCACACACATGTGCATGGGTGAGCATGTGGTCACATGTGAGATTGTGCACATGCATGCAAGTGTGTGTGTGCATGTGTCTTCAACAAGATGTGCACATGTGTGTGGTTGTGCACACACATGTGCATGTGGGTACGTTGGTGTCACATGTATGCATGTGTGAGAAATGTGTGCGCATGTGTCTGGTGTGTGTGCTGGGACTGAGTTTGGAATCACTGACTGACTTGTACTCTGTGAGAGGTTAGGGCGGGCTCTGCAGCAGAAGCCCTGTCTGAAGTCAAACAAAGAAGTGGAGTCACGTCTGAGCCTGGCGGTGCTGGTGCTGCAGGCCCTGGCTCTGAGGACAGGAAAGCTGACATGCAGGGAAACCTGGCTGTGGAGGGTCAGTGAGCACCGTCTGGGGCTGAGGGGAGTGGGGGAGCTCAGGGCTGGCTCTGCATGCCCCCAGCTTGCCCAGAGGCCATGGGGTGCAGGCTGGTCTCAGAAGTGCGCCCTGGGTCCTGGTCGTAAGGCATGAGGCCCCATGGAGCCATGAGGGGAACCTGTTTGACTGAGCACTTGCTCCTGCTGCCTCTGCTCCCACCAGAGCAGAGAGGAGCTTGCCCTCCATTGGGGACATTTGCGCTGTCCCACTGCCGTCTCCTGTTGGAACCAGCTCTGTCCCAGCAAGAAGGACTGGGAGGGCAGAGGGGGAAGGTCAGCTGGTACCCAGGGTTTGGGGTGCCCTGCAGCAGTTTTACCCCAGGCTGGCCCCAGACTTCTCCTATGCCAGCCTGCAGATGCAGCCGAGTCCCTACTCCCTGCTCCACGCTGTGACTCCAGTTTTAGCACAAGGCCCCTCTTCTCTGCCCACTGGCTCATGTCTGTCTCTGACTCTGGAGCCAGCATGGAGGATGGAGATGAGTCCTGGCAGATGAGCCACTGTCAACCTGAACCGAGGCCCCCCAGACCCCATGCACTGCCTGCGCCCACAGGAAGATTAGCTCAGCTCTGTGCGGTTATAAGGGCCATGCGCAGGCCAGTGCCACCTGCCCCTTTCATAGCTTAATCCCCTTCTTCTCCCAGTTGCAAGTTTTCAAAACGGAAGGAAGGCCAGCTCGGATTCCCCACCAGCGTGTGCGCACAGCTGCCTGGCATCCCTGGGAGGAATGCTTCCAGGTGGAAGTCCAGTTTTGAAATAAAGTGTGAAAGGGGTGACAGTCTCACATGACCCCTCACCCATGCCCTGTGCCCAGGAGGAGGACAGTAGCAGGTAAGAGGTTCCCTCTGATGTGTGACCCCACCAGGCCTCGGGAGCTTTCCGAGGTAACTGTGGCTGAGCACCAAGTTATAAATGACAACACAGAGACCTCAGGGCCCCTCATCAGTGTCCCCCCAGCTAACATTTTGCCCAACCACAGCACAAAGTGGTAGCAGGAAATCCTCACCCGACAGCTCACCACCTTGCTCGATCCAGCCACTCTGAGGCTCTGTGTGTGTTCATATGACACACATGTATCCGGTTCAGGCCCATGAACGCACTCATCACCTCTTCCCCTCCCAGCGCCCAGTGGCCACCAGCCTCTCTGTGTCTCTGGACCTTGTCACCCTGAGAAGGCTGTCTGCGTGGAGTTCAAAGGGCGGGGCCTGTGGTGGAGTTTATCCGTCCAGTCTGCCCATGAGTCAGCAGCCTCCCCTCGTGGCGGAAGGGACTCCGCTCCGTGGTGTGGCTGAGCCCCTGCGTGTCTCCCCCACACCCATTGAAGGCCATCTTGGCGTGTTCCAGTTTTGCTGTGAAGCTGCTACAAGCACCTGTGTCCAGATCTGTAGTGTGTGGTTTTCAGACACACAAAATGCTAAGAGAATCCCTGAGTAAACCCATGGTCACAGAGGACCGGTTCTGCAGAACCAACAGGTGCCATGGGGGAGGCTGTGGCTCACTGGGATCCTGTAGACCTGGGTTCAAGTCTTAGCATGGCTACTTCCTGATGGTACGATTGTGAGCAAGGGAACCATCTGCACAGGGCCTTGGTTTTCTCATCTGCACAATGACACAATGCTAATAGCAGGCGCGCGGCAGGCTGTCTGTACGGCCGAACAACGCCTGGGCACAGAGACTGCAGGGGGTCCTCTCCTCCTCATCACCTCACAGGGCTCAAATGCTGTGGGGGGGCGGAGGGCGGTGCCCTCACACCTGCTCTGGCCATCTCTCCTCTCTTCTCTGCTCACCTGTGCCTTCCTGCTCCCTGGCTGTGACCCTCCCACCCCCTGCCGTCCCCCGGCTGACCTCGGGGACCAGGTTCCCACCCAGTAAAATCATGTCCTTACTCATTTTATGGGTGTTCTTATCAAGGAGCCCTTCCCATTTACTGAGCTTCAGGAGCCAGTGTTTCCTTCTTGCTAAAGCGGGCCGCTCCCTGGGGGAGTAGCGGGAGGGAGGATGAGTTTTTATGGCTCATTCAAACCCAAATGCATCACTTAGATTTATAAGAAACACACCCAGCGCCAAGCCCTTAGGGCACATGTGCTGAGGGGGCAGGGGTGGGGATACCTGGTGAATGAATAAAGCCTGCCCAGACCTCACCCCTGCCCCTGCCCTCCCCTGTCCTTGCCCCTGCACATGCAGGAGAAATGGGCCGATGGAGAAAGGGCCAGGTTCTGTGGCAAGTCCCTGAGCAGGGGGCCTGGGGCTGCTGGGCAGTGGCCAGGGCATAGGTCCCCCAGGGCTGTCCCAGGGCCACTTTGGGCCTCGAGCAGTGTTGCTACTTTGGGCCTCAGGCCCTGAGGTGCCATGAGGCCCACATCAGCCTGGGCTGCTCCTGCAAGAGGTCCCGAGACCTACCCGCCCCCCCCCACCCCACTGGGCCCTGGGAGATGGGGGGTGGCACAAGCTGCACTGACTTTCCAGTTTCGGGGACTCTTATTGGAAGTTTGCGAGCAGCCTTCAGCGACAGGGGCCAGGTGGGCACAAGAGACCCAGACCTGGGCCCAGCCACTGCCACGGGGCTAAGATGTGGCCGGCTACTGCCATGGAGCCGGGTGGGGTGGCCGTCCGACTGGAGGGGTGAGTGGACAGTGGGCTGGAGGAAAAGCACCTCTCCAGGCCTCACGCAGCCTGGGCTCTGGGCAATGCCGGTGCTGTCCTGGTTCGGCCTTCATCGGGGTCGGGTGGGGAGGACCCTGTGGTGACCCGGCTCCTCCGACACCCAAAACAAGCCTGTGGGGAGAGGGCCGAAGGGGACCTGTTCGTGTCTGACAGAAACCTGAGGGGGCACACCAGGAAATCCTTCCTGTGGAGGTGGAGACGGTGCTGGGGCAGCCCCTCCATGTGCTGGGACAGCCTGCATGTCACCAAGCAGCCCAGGTGACAGCCTCCAGGCCAGGCCCAGCTGTTGCAAGGCTCAACATGGAGGGGACCGGATGCCAGGGGGCAGAGGGGGCGTCTCTGGGGGGGATGGATCCCCAGGTGGGACAGGGGGCGTCTCTGGGGAATATAGATCCCCACGTGGGAGATGGGACGTCTCTGAGGGGGGTATGGATTTTCAGGTCATAGAAGGGGTGTTTCTTGGGGGAACAGATCCCTATGTGGGTGAGTGTGTGTCACTAGAGGGAATGGATCCCCAGTGGCAGCTACCTGTGCTGAGGGGAAGGCAATACTCGGCAGAGGAGGCAGGACCGGTGAGAACTGCCTTAGGTCCCATGGCCCTGGGAACTGTCCCAGGAACCTGATGGGTTTCTCTGTTCAGCCTCCTCCTTGGTGAGGTCTTCTCCTCTCCCCACCTCCACCTCTCACCGTCCCCAAGGCAGAGAGCGCACAGCCCCTCCCAGTTGGTGCCCTTGCCTCCCTCAGGCCTCCTGGCCCTGCAGGACAGAGGCTGGGTCTCGTCATTTGAGTTACTGCATAGTGAGGACGGTGCCATCTGTCTGCTATCCCCCTAGAGCTCTGGGCACAGTTCCCGGAATCCCTGTGAGGCTCTGTCCTCAGGTGAGCCCCCTCCTGCCTTGCCCTCTCTGGCTGCGCAGGGGCCCCTCCCTCCAATAGCCTCCAACAGAGTCCCTTCCACTCCGAAAGCCAGGGCACCCCAAAAGCTTTGTTTAGATATTGGAAATGAAAAATAAAACATAAAAAATATTTACAAATTCATTTAAAAAATAACAATAAGAAATCCATTAGACCAAGAACACATTTCTAATAGAAACAGTGATACTCTCCCAAACAGCGGGCAGTAACCAGAGGGGGTTGATTTATTTCTATTGGTTGGTGTCTGGCTTAAACTATCGCTGGTGTCTCACAGTGGCTTCTATGTCATCATTTTCTTTTTTGAACAAGAAATAAGCCTTTTGGATGTTATTCACATACCATACAGTATACCAATTTAAATAGAACAATTGATGATTTTTAGTGTATTCAGAGTTGTGTAACCGTCCCCGCAGCCAATGTTAGAATGTTTTCATCTTCC
Organism: Antrozous pallidus; assembly: GCA_027563665.1. Taxonomy (NCBI): domain Eukaryota; kingdom Metazoa; phylum Chordata; class Mammalia; order Chiroptera; family Vespertilionidae; genus Antrozous; species Antrozous pallidus. The sequence goes on from CM050521.1 coordinate 137,268, forward strand.
CCCGAAAGAAACTCCACACCCATTAGCGTCACTCACCATCCCCCCTCACCCAGCCAGAGGCAACCACCCAACATGCTTGCTGTCTCCTCAGATATCCTAGTTTCATGACTGACTTCTGTCGCTTGACATCACATTTTCCAGGTTCACCATGTCACTGCATTCTTTAAAATGTATATGTTTATTGATTTCAGAGAGGAAGGAAGAGGGAGGGAGAGATAGAAGCATCAATGATGAGAGAGAATCACTGATTAGCTGCCTGTTGCACGCCCCACATGGGGGATCGAGCCTGCAACCCAGGCATGTGCCCTTTACTGGAATGGAACCGTGACCTCTGGATTCATAGGTCGATGCTCAATCATGGATCTACACCGACTGGGCATTTTGTTGTTTTCTTGCTGATAATATTTCACTTACGGATATAGCACATGATGCACATTGGGGCTTTTGCTCAGGTGGCTGTTCTGAGTGTTGATGTCCTTACCATCCCTGCACCGATGTGTGTGACTGCATGCTTTCACTCCTCCTGGGTATGTGTGCACCGGGAGGGGTGCTGGGCCATATGTAACTCTGCTAGACAAGGTGACAGCTGCTAAGGGCCCCCAGCTGTGTGGGAGGGTTGGGAGTTCTCTGTGTCCTTGTCCATCAGACACTGTTGCCATCTGCCTGGGGATCCCGGCCATCCTGCTGGGCCTGGAGTCACACCTCCCTGCAGGTGTGGTTTGCCTCATTCTGCTAGGATGGTGAGCACCTCTGCACAGGGTCACAAGCTACTCACATATCTTCTGTGGAGAAACGTCTACCCAGATTCTTCACTCACTTTTAATCAGGCTGTTCTTCAATCGTATTGTAACAGGTTGTGGATACCAGCCTCTCACCAGCTGTGTGATGTGCTAATTATTTTCTCTCCTTCATGGGTTATCGTTTTCACTTTCTTGACTTTCTTTGGACACATGAAAGTATTCCATTTTGATGAAATCCAAATCTATTTTTTCTTTTCTTGCTTGTGTGCTTGGTGTCGCATGTAAGAACACATTTCCTAGTTTTATTTAGGTCACAAAGATTTACTGTTGTGTTTTCCTCTAAGAGTCTCATAATTTTAGCTTTTACGATTAGGTTCCTGGTCCATTCTGAGTTCATTTCTGTCCTTGGTGTGAAGTCAGGGTCCAAGTTCATTCTTCTTTTCTGTTTTTCATACTCACCTGAGGATTTTTTCCCATTAATTTCTAGAGAGAGTGGAGGGAGGAAGAAGAGAGAGATGAAAGGGAGGGAGGATTGGGAGAGAGAGAAACATTGACGTGAAACATGTGGATTGGTTGCCACCTTCATGTGACCTTTCTGGGGCTGGGGAACCTGCAACTCAGTGTGTACCCTTGACCAGAAATGGAGCCCGTGACCCTTCAGTGCACAGGCTAATGTTCTAACCACTGAGCAAAATGACCAGGGCCTGTGTTCATTCTTTTGTATGTGGCTTTCCAGTTGCCCCACTTGTTGAAAAGGTTATTTTTCACCCATTGAATTGTCTTGGGATCCCTGTCAAAAATCAATTGATCATAGATGTAGAAGTTTATTTCTGGACTCTTAACTCAATTTCATTGATTGGTAGTCTGTTCTTATACCAGTCCCATACTCTCTTAGTTATGATAGCTCTGAAGTAGGTTTTAAGTCAGGAAGTGTGAGTTTTCCATCTTTATTCTTTTTCGAAATTATTTAGACTACTCTAGATCCCTTTCATTTTCATATGAATTTTAGAAGTGGCATGCCAATTTTCAAAAAACAAATAAGTAAATAAAAGGCATCCAAGGTATTTTCAGGAACTGTGTTCAACCTGTGGGTGAATTTGGAGAGTGTCGCCATCTTAACAACCTAAACCTTCCGACCCATGGCCATGAGCACTCTCCGTTAATTTATGTCTTGAATTTTTTAAAAAGTGTTTTGTAGTTTTGGGGCTACAAATTTTGTGCTTATTTTGTTAAATTTATTCCTAAGCACTTTATTCTCTTAATTCTAAAAAAGAATAAATGGAATTTCTTTTGAAATTTCATTTTCAGACAGTTCATGGTTAGTGTGTAGAAATGGAATAGCTTTTGGTTGTTGGTTTTGTATTCTGCAGCTTGGCTGAACTTGCTTATAGTTCTAGTGCTTTATAATGGATCCAGTAAGATTTTCTATAGGCAGGATCATGTCATCTATGAAAATGAGATTACTTTACTTTCTCTTGGATCATGATTCCTTTAAAAAGCGATTTTAGCCTAAGTGCTCTGGCTGGAACCTCCAGCACATGGTGGACGGGTGTGAGAGGGCCTCCTCTCCTGTTCCCGAGAGGAAAGGCTTTCCGTCTTTCACCACTGAGTGTGATGTCAGGAGTGTTCCATGATATTAGGTTGAAAAGTTATTATGTTTTCTTCTTTGTTGAACACACTACCATGAAAGGTTGCTGGATTTTGTCATATGCTCCCATTAGGTCTAGTGAGATAATCATGTGGTTCGTTTTTCTATCAACAGGTGTATAATGTTGATTGGTTTTCATATGTTGAACCAACTTTAATTCCTGGGATAAGTCCCACTGGGTCATGGAATACAAGTGTTTTTTTCTAAGTTGTTGGATTCTGTTTGCTATTATTTGATTGAGAAATTTTTAAATCAAAATTCATAACATATATCGGTCAATAGTTTTCTTCTTGTAATTTCTTTTTCTAGTTTTGGTATCGGAGTGATACTTATCACACAGAATATGTGTTTGAAATAAATGTTAAAGGAATATTTTTTGAAATAGTTTGTCAATAATTGAGATTAACTCTTCACCAGGGAAGCTCTCCGGGCCTTTTCTTTGTTAAAAGTTTTAAAATTACTGACCAAATATTTGTACTTGCTATAGGTCTATTCAGATTTTTTATTTCTTCCTGAGACAGTTTGTGTCTCTCTAGAAATTTGGCTATTTCATCCAAGTTATATAATTTGTTGGCATACAGCTATTCATTATACTCTCTCTTTTAAAAATATTCTTATTGATTTCAGAGAGGAAAGGAGGTGGAGAGAGAGAAAAAAAATGATGAAAGAGAATTGTCAATCACTTGCCTCCTCCTGTCTCACACTGGGGATCAAGCTTATGCCCCAATTGGTAATTGAATAATGACCTCCTGATTTGTAGGTCGATGCTTAACCACTGAGCCATGCTGGCGGGGCTCACGATACTCTTATAATACTTTTTATTGTTGTAAAGTTGGTCCTTATTTCATTCCTGATTTTAGTACTTTGAATCTCATAGCTAACAGTTTTCAAATTTTGTTGATCATTACAAGGAATTAATTTTATCTATTGCTTTTTAATTCTTCATTTAATTTACTTCTGATCTAATCTTATTATTTCCTTCCTTAGGTTTTCTTTAGGTGTAGTTTTTAATTTTTTTCCCTAGTGTTCTATAGTGAAAAATTAAGTTATCAATTTAAGATCTTTGCTCTTTATTAACATAGGTGGTTACAACTCTAAATTTCCCTCTAAGTACTGCTTTAGCTGCATCCAATGAATTTTGGTCAGTTTTTTTGTTACTTTTATTCAACTCAAAGTATTTTCCAATTTCCCTTGGAATTTCTTTTACTTACTTATTATTCAGGATTATGTTGTTTGATATCCACATATTTAAAAATTTACCAAATTTATTTGTTATTGATATCTAATTTTATTCCATTGCTATTGGGAGAACATGCTTTGTATAACTTACATTTTTTAACACTTATTTAGATTTCCTTTATGGTCTTATAGATCATCAATTTAGGGGGATAGTCCAAGTGTGCCTACAAAGAATGTGTATTTTGGTGTTGTTGAGTGGAATGTTTGTCGATATCTGTTAGGCCCATGTGGTTATTTACCTGTTGATCTGCCTAGTTCTATCCATTATTGGAAGCGGATTATTAAAGTCTCCAACTGTTTTTATGGAATTGTCTGTTTCTCGCTTCAATTCTATCAGTGTTTGTTTCATGTATTTTTGGGCTCTGTTGTTAGGGGCATAAAAGTTGATAATCCTCATATATCCTGATGGATTGATGCTTTCATCATTATAAAATGTCCTGCTATGTGTCTAGTAACATTTCTTGTTTTAGTTAACTTGATCTGATGTTAGTAAATGATTGTTATTTACATGGCATATATTTTTTCATTCTTACTTTTAGTCTATTTGTATCTTAGAATATAACATATATATATTACAAACAGGATAGTTAGATTTTTTAAAAAAATTCAGTTTGGAGAGAACTAAGATGGCGGCAAAGGCAAAACACCTATCTTGCAGTCATAATCAGCAATTTTAATACTACAACTTAACGAAAAAACAAACACCTTCTAGAACCACCAGAAAGCTCGCCGAGTGAAAATTCCACAAATAAAAGTGAAGATAAGACACTGTGACTCGGAGGAGCAGCGGCGACCAGCATTGAAAGATTCGCACGGAGAGAGGTTTGGAGTGCGCGCCGCGGAGAGGGCGGGCGGCTGAAAACCTGCCAGTTTTCTCGAACGGGGAGACAAAGACGTCCCACTGGACTGATTCTCCAGCTCTGGGCGAAGTCCAGAGAACCCACTATCACACGGGGTGAAAACTGGACAGTGGGAGGGCACACCGAAGCTCGGGTGCTGCCGGGTCTGCCGGCTTGTGGAGAAGGCAGCTCGCGCGAACAGCTTGGCTGCGTGACGGTGCAGAGAGCTCAACGCGACTTGTCTCTCATTCAGAAAACCGTCAGACTGCTTTGTTTTACGACCCTGGGGGAGACATTGCGCATGCAGACTCATTTTGGGAAAGTCTGAATTCCCCTGCAACCGGCAGCCGGTGGAGCTCCGCAGCGGCTCTCTCTCAGAGGTGCTGGCGGCCATTGCCCCTGGCACAGAGTCCCTGGGGCTGCATAGGGCGGAGCTAACGCTGTCTGCTTGGCCCGGAGACTTCGCCCACCCAACCTGAGCACAGCTGAGCTTCACAGACAATTGGCCTGGAGGTCAACCCTCCAAGTGCTAACAACGATTAACTGAGCTTAACTTCAGCAAGACTGTGCAGCCCATATCCACCTCAGGTAACTGGGGAGGCTGAGCCACTATCCCTAGTAGGAAGTCTACCACACAAAGCTAATTGACCAACTCAGGGAAGCAGCCACCATGCAGCAACATGGAAAGAAATCAGATGTGAAAGAAATGGAGGGAAAAAAACGACTGGACATGGAATTCAGAACCACGGTTATAGGGTTTTTTAAGAGGCTCCAACAAAAGATCAAGGCCTATAAGGAAATAAGCAAGACCACAAAGGAAATGAATGAGTCCTACAAGAAAATGAACAACACCCTCAAGGATATAAACGAGAGCTGCAAAGAAATGATCAAGACCAACGTGGAAATGAATGAGTCCTACAAGGAAATGAAAGAAACCCTCAAGGATATAAAGCAGACTCTCAAGGATATGAAAAAGGACCAACCAGAAATTAAGCATACACTGACTGAAACAAAAAATATTATACAAAGACCTGAAAGTGCCCTGGAGCACCCCAAGAACCAAGTTAAAGATTTGAAATACAAAGAGGTAAAATCCACTCAGCTGAAAAAACAAGAAACCAAAAGAATCCAAAAAATTGAAGATAGTGTAAGGGGCCTCTGGGACAACCTCAGGCATACCAACATCCGAATTATAGGGGTGCCAGAAAAAGCGAGAGGCCAAGACAATGAAAACCTATTTGAAGAAATAGTGACTGAAAACTTCCCACACCTGGTGAAAGAAATTGACTTAGGAGTCCAAGAAGTGCACCGAACCCCAATATATAGGAACCCTAAGAGGACCACACCGAGGCACATCATAATTAAAATGCCAAGAGCAAAAGACAAAGAGAGAATATTAAAAGCAGCAAGAGAGAAACAGTTGGTTACCTATAAGGGAGCACCCATACGACTGTCAGCGGATTTCTCAACAGAAACGATGCAGGCCAGACGGGAGTGGCAAGAAATATTCAAAGTGATGAACAGCAAGAATCTACAACCAAGACTACTCTTTCCAGCAAAGATATCATTCAGAATTGAAGGTCAGATGAAGTGCTTCGCAGATAAGAAAAAGCTAAAGGAGTTCATCACCACCAAACCAACATTATATGAAATGCTGAAAGATATTCTTTAAGAAGAGGAAGAAGAAAAAGGTAAAGGTGAAAATTATGAACAACAAATACACATCTATCAACAAATGAACATAAAAATCAAGTGAATTGATAGGCTGTTGAACAGGATAGATTGGTGAATATAACAGAGACATGGACATAGAGAGGGAATGGACTGACAATTCTTGGGGAGAAAAGGGTTGTGGGAAGTGCAGCAAGAGACTGGACAAAAATCTAGCAACAATGGGAGAGGACAGTGGGGAGGGGGAGGTGAGGGTGGAGGGTGGGATAGGTACAGGGTGGAGGGGAGCTATAGTGGGATAAAAAGGGAAAACAATGTAATTAATAAACTGAACAATAAAGATTAAAAAAATTCAGTTTGACAGTCTCTGCCTTTTAATTAGATTGTTAATCCATTCACATTTAGTGTTAGGATTAATATGTTTAGATTTTTATATTTTCCCCATTATGCCTATGTCTTTTTAGTTCCTATGTGTCCCCTCTAATGCTTTCTTTTGCATTAAGCAGATGTTTTATAGTATAACATTGTACATTTTTTGTAATGATTTTTTTATCATATATTTCTAGACTATTATCTTAGTGGATGCTCTAGGGCTTACAATATACATGTTAATTTAGAACCTACTTCAGAGTTATACCTAACGTTTAGTGAGATGTCACTCCCCTCCTTTTTGTGCTGTTGTTGTTATTATATACATTTATCTATGTATGTTACAAACCCAACAATTCATTGTTATAATTATTACTTTATATAATTGCATATCTTTTAAAAAATTGATTGAAAAAGAAGACAAGCATGTAGTTTTGATGTTAATTACATTAATCTTATTAACCATTTCTCATTCTCTTAATTTATTTCTGCAGATTCATGGTAATATATGCTATTATTTTCTTAGTCCAATATAGATTCACTATCATTCATCTTTTCTATGCTATTATTGTCAAGTATATTACATATCTATTTGTTATAGGCCCAACGATGCAATTATATACATGTTATTTTATATAATTGCTTTTTAAATTGCATCAGAGAAGAAAGGAGAAAAAATATATAATTATACTGTTTTTTATAATTACTTAGATAATTACCTTTACAAACACTCTTTTAAAAAAAAAAAAGTGACTTTGAATTACCATCTGGTATCACTTGCTTCCAGTCTGAAGAACTTTCTTTAGCATTTCTTATAAGATAGGTCTTTTGGCAACAAATCCCTCTGTTTTTGTTTTTCTGGAAATGTCTATTTCATCTTTCTTTCATAGATAATTTTACTATATATAAGTTTCTCATTGGGAGTTATTTTCTTACTGGAGGCCCAGTGCACGAAATTTGTGCATGGTGGGGAGGTGTCCCTCAGCCCAGCCTACATTCTCTCCAATTTGGGACCCCTTGAGGGATGTCTGAACTGCCTGTTTAGGCCGTATCAGGCCTAAACGGGCAGTTGGACATCCTTCTTACAATCCAGGACTGCTAGCTCCAAACTGTGTGCCTGCCTGCCTCCCTGATTGCCTCTAACTGCTTCTGTCAGCCAGCCTTATCACCCCCTAACCACTACCCTGACAGCCTTATTGATGTCTAACTGCTCCCTGCCAGCCTGTTTGCCCCCAACTTCCCTCCTCTGTTGGCCTGGTTACCCCTAACTGCCCTCCTTTGCAGGTTTGATCACCCCCCAACTGCCCTCCCTTGTAGGCCTAGTTCCTCCCAACTGCTCTCCCCTGCTGGCCTGATCACCCACAACTGCCCTTCCTTGCAGGCCTGGTCCCTCCCAGCTGCCCTCCCCTGCTGGCCTGGAACCTCCCACTGTCCTCCCCTGCTGGCCATCTTGTGGTGGCCATCTTGTGTCCACATGGGGGCAGGATCTTCCACCACATAGGGGCAGCCCTCTTGTGTGTTGGAGTGATGGTCAATCTGCATATTATTCTTTTATTAGATAGGATAGAGGCCTGGTGCATGGATGGGGACCCGCTGGTTTGCCCCGAAGGGTGTCCTGGATCAGGGTGGGGGTTGCCTTGGGAAGTGGGGTGGCCTGGGTGAGGGGCCTATGGTGTTTTGCAGGCTGGCCAGGCCCCCCAGCGATGCAAGCAGAGGCCCTGGGATCTGGGATTTATTTATGTACTACAATTGAAACTTTGTAACCTGGAGCAGAGCCAAGCCTTCTGCTCACTCCGTGGCGACAGCCATTTCTGTTTGAAACTTTGTAACCTAGAGTTGAGGCCTAGGCCAGGGCTGCAGAAGCTTGGCTTTCTCCATCACCCTGCCAACCCTAAGCCTTTTCTCTTTCCAGTTCCATGGCTGCTGCCATTTCTGTTGGGATTATGTATCTTCTATAATTGAAACTTTGTAGCATTGAGTGGAGGCCTAGGCTGGCAAGGGAAAGTGGAAAGCTTGGCTTCCTCCACTCCCAGGAAACCCAAGCCTTCCTCCTGCTCTCAGTAGTGGCAGCCATCTTGGTTGGAGTTTATTTGCATAATTTTCTCCTGATTGGCTGGTGGGTGTGGCTGTGGGCATGGCTTGATCGGAGGTATGATCAGTTTGCATATTACTCTTTTATTAGATAGGATAAGATTTTGAATATATCACCCACTGCCTTCCGGCCTCCATTGTTTCTAATGAGAAGTTAGCTGTTAATCTTATTGGAGTTTACTTGTATGTGATAAACTTTTTTTCCTCTTGATGAGTTCTAGATTTTCTGTCTTTCAAAATTTTTACTATAATGTGTCTGTTTGTGTATCTCTTTGCATGTAATTTACTTGGAGATGATTGAGATTGCAGAGTTCTTATATATGTAGGTTAATTTTTTCTATTGACTTTGGGAAGTTCACAGCCATTTTAAAAATAATTTTTTGTTTCTTTCTCTCATTCTTCTCCTTCTTGTACTCCCATTATGAATATGTTGGTAGACTGCATGCCTCCTACATTTCTCAGGTACCATCCATTTTTTTTGCTCCTTTCTCTTTAGAGTACATAAATATTTATCAATCTATCTTCAAATTCTTTCCTCTGTCAGATCAGATTTAGTGCTTTATTTTATTTTATTTTGCCCACTGTACTTTTCCATTACAGATTTTCCATTTGATTTTTAAAATAATTATTTCCTTATTGATATTCTCTATTCAATAACATATTTTAATTATACCTTCCTTTATTTCAACATGGTTTCTTTTATTTCTTTGAATATACTTATTGTAGCTGCTTTGAAGTCTTTGTTAAGTCTGACATCTGAGCCCTTTCAAAAGCAGTTTCTGTTGCTTGATTTTTCCCTTGTATATGGGCCATACTCTCCTGTCTTCTTTTTTGTTAAAAACTGGACATACTAGAAATAAATTGTAGCAAGTCTGCGTGCTGGTCTTCCATCTGCAGGGCTTGCTGTGGTCTGCTCCTTCATTAGTTTGGCTGTCCCTCTGCAGTGTGCAGCCTCTGATGTCACTCCCCAGAGGGCACAGCCTTGAGCGTGTATTAGTCTTCCTGAGAGGACCACAGTTTTGCAGGACTCTTGCTGGCTGTCTCTTTCCCTGATCTCTGTTACATTGTTGTCTTCTGTTGGTATTACACTCAGCTTTAGCCTCCACTAATGCTGGCTCATTGCCCTATTGTGTTTGACAATGCCCCTTGTATAGATTACTCCATGGTCAGATCCAATTAAATACATGCCCCTTTGCATTTGGGGCCTGATTTTGAGCCCTATCCAACCTCAGGAGTCTCTTAGCCATCTTTGCACTGTTCTCTGGGAAACAGCCAGCTGGTCTCCAGATCAGAGTGTTGTACTCATGGAGCTACCAGCCTCCTCTTAATTTTCCTCCCACAAAAATTGCCACTGTGTTCAATAGCACCCTCAGATCCCACTCTCTCAGGCTCTGTGCCAAGGAAAGCTGGTTTCCTAAGGAAGAGCTGCAGAGCTCGGTCCTTCTTCCTCCTGGGAAACCCTTCTTACTAGTGTAGCCTCTCAGGAACAGGCAGGGGCGGTGGCCTGCTTCTGTCAGCTGCACTCAGCGTAGTGCTGTCCCTCCTGGTGCGGATCTCTGCTCATGCATTAGCTGGAGAGGTGATGGGGCTCATGGCCTTGGTGGGCTCCCCTGAGCCGGTTTCTGTGCTACAGGTGGGGCCTGGATGGAGGAGAGGTCCAGTTCTTTTAGCTGTTCTTGAGTGGAATGTAGTTTCCATAGCCCAGAACTGGAGGAAGTGAGAGGTGCTGGTGGGCTGTCACTCCCAGGGAGGACCCAGCCCAGCCTGATGCTGAGGGGATGGGCCCTGTGTGCTGGGCTGCACACATCGTGAGGATGGAGCCTTCCTCATCACTGAGACAGCAGGATTGCATCCTGGGACCAATCCACAAACCCTTTCCCTCTTACTGTGGTTTGGTAGATTTTCTTGGATGAATGCTCTGCATTTGCTACCTCCCCTTTGAAAACTGAAGTCTGATTTCTGCCCCATGGCCGTTCCCTGAGATCTGGGACTGTGGGGCCCTGCAAACTCCAGAAGTCAGTCTCCATGGCACGCGACCTCCCAGTGACCTCTCCCCACCGGGCACTTTGAGGGAATAAGAGAGAAAGAGGAAGAGAATGTCTTCATCATATTTTGAAAATAGTGTTGATTTTCTGGACCCCTAGAAGAGACTCAAAGAATCCAAGGCCCCATGGACCCACTTTTCGAATCACTCTCACATTCATTGTGAAAAAATTTTTTTTTAAAAAAGGAACAAAAATGCCCTTGCTGGATAGCCAAGTTGGTTGAAGTGTTTCATACACCAAAAGTTTAGGGGTTTGATATCTGGTTGGGGCATATATCTAAGTTTTGGGTTTGATCTCTGGTTGTGATGCATACAGAAGGTAATTGATTGATGGTCTCTCTCACATCTCTCTTTCTCTCTCTCTCTCTCTCTCTCTCTCTCTCTCTCTCTCTCTCTCTCTCTCTAAAAACATATCCTTGGGTGAGAATTAACAAAATGAGCAAAAAATTGCATTTGAATTTGCAAATGTATTTTTACATTTTTATGTTGTTTTTCTCAGACTTCACATCGTCATAGACTCAAGATCTTCAAGGATCATCTCAGCTGTTCTAACCATAGCCTAAAGGGCACCACAGAGAGTGAGTGACCTCAACAAATAAACCCGTTTCCACATGCCACACTTCTGCACCCCGAGGGCTCTATCAGGGCTTATTGTGCAGCATCGTCACTGTGTCCTTTTAGACCCCTTGCCTTGATTGAGTGCCACATCCAGAAGCACTGACTGTAGCCCATGATGTGACAGGCAGGGCAGATGGAACCCAAACATGCCATCTCCCAGGACCATGTGCCAAGAAGGTGAGAGTGGCCTTTGTGAGATGAGTGGTAGCCGTGATTACTAAATGTATCTCTGACCCTAATCAATGAGGCAGGTACTTAGACACTGGCCACCTACACGAATATGGTAAGGTGTGAGTGGCTTTGGGTAGGGAGGGTCTTGGGTCTCTGCGTAGATTTTGGAATGCTCACCTTGAATGGTTGTGGAGTCCGGAGAGGAAGAGGATGCATGTAGGCAGACAAATGGATCTGCATCCGTGGGAGAGCTGTGCCCCTTCTCCTGCCTCCTGCTGACCGGGGGCCATGGGCACACTGGGAGATGCTGGGGAGGGGGATGAGAAACTTGCTACACGATCTTTGCAACTTTTTCTATAAATCTGAAAGTATTCCAAATTAGAGCGCTTATTTAAACATATGTCATGGCTGGAAGAAGACCCTCTTAAAAGTAAATTAAAGCAAATACAGTCTCTTCTTCCATCAGGGTCCCGGGGGACTGAGACAGGCAGTTGAGTTGGGGGAGGCAGCTCGCCTGCTGTGGGTTCCTTTGGGATACTGTGCTTAAAGGTCCCTCCTAGGATGAACTTGGGACATGTTAAACTTGACAGGGTTTCCCATCTTTTATCTTGCTGGACATCCATAGCCTTCCATCCAACCGGGGATGGGTCAGGCAGTGGGGTCCACACAGGCCACACAGTTGGTCATGTGCAGGGGCGCCAGTGTCCCTCGGCCTCGATGGTCTCTTTTGGAAAGTGAGAGGGTGGTACTCCAGGGTCCCTCCTGAGGCCTTTGGGCTGGGTCCTTGGGGACTGAGATGCAGCCAGAGGTGGGCCAGGCCGGGCCTCTGAGGTGGCACTCTCCTTAGAACCCACCTGGCTCCTGTGAGTGGTGACAAAAAATCAAGATGCTCAGAGGCTCTCCCTCGCAGGGAGAGTGCAGGTGAGTCTGTGAGTTGCTAATGGGCTGGTTGGCTGAGCTGGGCTGGGACGTGGTTCCTGCTCTTTTCTGCAGGAAGGGACACATCTCTCGCTGGGACCCTAATGTCCTCACACGTGAGATGCAAAAACTGAGCAGGAAGAAGAGGCAGAATTTGGCACCCTCCTGAAGGCTTGGTCCCTGTGCGTGCCTCAACAGTCAGCCTTGTAGAGCCGGGGACCTGGGGATCATAGGCTGGCCAGCTGGTCACTCTGTCTGGAGCATTTGGTCCTCATGTGTCTCTTGCCACCTCAAACACTGAGCCTCTGAGTAGTATCTCCCAGCCCTGCTGTTTCTGTAGGTCCTGCCTTGTTTTGGTCCTAAGTTGTTTCCATGTGCATGTATCACTGCTCAGACAGACATACTTGTACGTATGTCCCCAGAGTATTTCAGATGTGTGGCTTCCTCCCCTTCTGTCCATAGGGCCTTAGATGTGGGTTACATAGGCGAGAGCTGCTCCTGCTGTGACCGGTGAGGGACCGAGTGAGCGTGCCCACAGGTGCGGGAGAGCCCACAGCCCTACCTGGGGGTTAGGAGCAGAGGAGACCCTGTCTTCAGAGCAACCCCTCAGTGGCCTGCGAGTGTCTGCGAATTTCCTCCTTGCATCCACTTTGTGGACAGAGGGATCAGGCCTTCCTGACATATCCCAGGGAGATGGAATTTATCCAGTTGTCAACTGTCATGTCAGTCCTGATGTGAATTGGTTAGATCTGGAAGGTTTGGGTGCAGGAGGAGGAGGGAGGGTGTCCTGGGGGAGGCTGGAGGCAGGCTGGCGGTGGACCTCACCGTTTGGGGGCCGCACGGCACATCACTGTGCCCCCTGACTCGCTCACCTCACCCGAGCCAGGTGGTTGGTGAGGATATTTGACTTGTGAGGACAAAGGGTCCGGATGACAGTGTCCCCTGAGGCATCTGGCGGTCCCAGCAATCAAAGGTGGGAGGTCAGGATCAGGGGCAGGTGCCTTACTAAGGTCTTCATGACAGCGTTGAGTCTCGAATTCCATTCTTCTGGGTCCTGGCCAACTAGAGGGACACAGAGTGGTCCAGAATGGTCCAGGCAGAACCTAGTGCTGGGAAGCGTAGTCAGGGACTCTCTCCAGCCTCTGGGAACCCTCAAACTCACTCATCTCGCTCCTTCACCTTCCCCCAGAGTCCTGGGCCTCCAGGTGCCTCTGGATGTGCAAAGCCTGACCAAAGCCTTCTGAGCCACTTCCCCTGACTCCCAACTGCCTATCTCAGTCCTTACAAACTGGCCTCCTCACCTGCTGTGGGTCCCTTTGGGACACTGTGCTTAGGAAGGTCCCTTCTAGGATGAACTTGGGACATGTTAAACTTGACAGCGTTTTCCATCTTTTATCCTGTTGGACGTCCATAGCCTTCCAGCAACCGCCCAATGTTGGCAGCAAATGGGCGGAACTCAGTTCCGGAGACCCAGTGCGCACCTCCACACACCATGTGGTTTCTGGAACCAATGAAGCCATATCCGTGTCCCATCATGGTCCAGGGAGCTCCAGGGAGGTATCCTAGAAGACAGCTTTGTGGAGCCAGGGACCTGGGGATCATAGCCTGGCCAGCATGTGTCTCTTGTCACTTCAAACACCGAGCCTCCAAGTAGCATCTCCCAGCCCTGCTGTCTCTGTAGGTCCTGCCTTGTTTTGGTCCTAAGTGTTTCCATGTGCATGCCTCAGTTCTCCCAGGAGATGCACAGGCCTGGGATACACAGCCTCTCCCACTGGCTTTTGAGACCCAGCTCACCGAATAGGAGACAAGATGCTTAGTGAGGTGTGTTGAGTAGAATGGGATAAATGCTCGATGAATCAGATGGCACCGTGCTCCTCTAGAATATTCCAGAGGTGGTAAGTGCTGTCTGGGTGCTGATTTGCCAAGACACAGAAATCACCCCTGAGGGACACCGTCTTTGACCAGAAGCTCTTGGGTTAGCCACGTGCTCAGCTCCCTACAGCCAGTGGGAGGGCAGGGCAGCCCAGGAGCCAGGGCGTCGCATTGGACCTGCCTTAAGACCGGCCAACCGCCATCGTTTGAAGGTGTGCTTGGATTTTGGAAATGGCTGTGTCATTTGGAGCCAACTCTTATGAAAAGATTAATAATTAAGCTAGATAATGCTATAAACAAACAATAAAAATTAAACACTTCTGAAGTAATTAACTAGAATTTCCAATGTGCTTCATATATTATTTCTTAAAGGAAAAGATTCAGTCACATGTGACTGACTATACGGCCAAGTCCTGGGCCTCACAGACCGTCTAAACTTGAATTTGTATGTGATTCCTTGTACTTAGGGACAGGGGTCTTACTAACCCTCCAGGGACACACTGCTGGACTCGTCAGAGTTCAAGAAAGATTTCTCAATAATGAATGAATAAGTGACCAAGGAAACATTATATGAAATCAGTGTAATATTTTATAGCAGTGTGTTGGTCTGTATGTTTATGTGTCTCTGTGTGTGTATACATGCATGTGTGTCTATGTGTGTATGTGGGTGTTATGTGTGTCTTGGTGCACACACATGTGTACATGTGTTTATCTCTGTGTGTCTATTAGTATGTGTCCATGTGTGCATGTGTGTCTCTGTGTGTGTGTCTGTATATGTGTATTTATTCTAGCTATCTAATGCTGCAAAGGTCACAAAGGCTTACTGACTTAAAACAATTGTCATTTTTTATCTATTGGTCTGGCTGGGCAGTTCTCACTTGAAATCCCTAATGAACTTGCAGGTAGATGTTGGCTGGGGGTGCAGTCTCATCTGAAGGATAGACTGGGGCTGGAGGACCCACTTCCAAGGAGGCTCAGTCACATGGTGGGGAAGCCGTTGTGCATGGTGGCTAAGGTCCTTTCTGCACTGCCTCCCCCCCAGGGTAGCTGAGTGTCCTCACTGCATGTGGCTGTCCCTGCCCCCATCTGGGGAGGAGCAGCAGTGCTTTTATGACCTAGCTTTGATAGTCTGTTTATCACCTGAACCACATTCTACTGATCAGGCAGGGCCAGTTCTGATTCAAAGGGGAGGGGACGCCACCCTCACCAGTTACTGAAGGTGTGGATCAGGCCATATTGGAGGATGCAGGCTCTCACTCTCTCTATATAAATTTAACACATTTATTTAGCTTCCAATGTTGTCAGTGTGGTACCAGGGAGAGGGCTGTGGATAAGTCCTAGATCTGTCCTCAGGAGCTCTAGGAGGACAAGAGAGGAGCCAGCATCACGTGTTAAGTGGCCATGGCTGGGTTTGCACAAGGACCTGGAGGAGACATAGCTAGGATGATGTAGGGACTCACTAAGACCTGGAGGACTGACATGAATTACTTGGGTAGAGTTGAAAGGGAAGGTGCCTCACAAGTGGTTGGGGCATAAGGCACACAATCTCTGAGAGCAAGATATGAGCAGGGAGCCATAGGTGCGTGCTTTGAGCAAGGTGGGAGGCATATGGGGGGGACAGCAGGCAAAGACATGGGGAAGGCCAACTTTGGTCATGTCAAGGAAAGACGAAGCTGGGTAGGGATAAAGTAAGGTTTGTGTTTGAGGAAGGTCACTTGGCAATCATAGGTGAAGCGTGGAGGAAAGAGAGACCGAAGGGAAATTGGTGGGTTGGAGCCAGAATCCAGCCAGCCTTGCTGAGGCTTAACCCTGTGCAGTGGTAATGGCAGGGCATGGGGAGGGGGTAGATTGGTGAACCTGGGAGATGTAAGAAAATAGGATTCCTGACCGTGGGCTGAGTGGGCAGACAGAGTCCTGATTACACCCAGGGTGCAGGCTCCGGGGCCTGGACGGGTCAGGCAGGCATCAGGCCCGGCTGGCAGATGGCAGAAAGTGTGGCTTAAAATCCACATCTACACACTTGTCTGCAAAGTGCATAGTATTTCCAATTTCCATAAGAGCAACTTGTGTCTATTTTTAGATCACTGTTTTCCTTCAATGTCTGAGAAGTGAGTGGTTTAAATAAAGATATTTACACTTTAAGGTTTTCTCAGTACTTCCAAACAGACATATATGCAAACACTGAGCAGACATTCTGAATCAAACCTTTTTGCTGCTCTAGCCCTCCCATTGCAGACTCGCTGTGGTTTTGCCCTCTCATGTCACCACAAACACAGGCCATGCTGGGACCTTGAGCAGAGTCAGAAGGGAAGGTGCCTCAGGAGTGGGAGTGGCTGGGGCATGTAATCATGTAATTTAGAAAATAAAAAAATATATGCCAGTTAAATTTGGATTTTAGAGGCACAATGAATACTGTTTTTCATATAAGAAACCCCATGTAATATTTGGAAAGGATTAAAGACATACCTCTTTTTAACCTGAAATTTAAAAATAAGTGGCTGCCCTGTATTGTATCCGGCAATCTTGGGCACAAGATATTTATTTCAATGACTTCTGGATTTTTCTTGTAACAAAGGCTTACCCAGGACCTTCTGCAGTGGTGGACACGTAATAGGTTCTGGAATAGCCATTGGAGCTTAGAGAGAATAATATCCTATTTTCAGGACCGGGTTAGCTGCTTGTTACCCAAACCCAATCACACCTTTAATGGCTACAACTAACAAAGCAAACTTACTGACATCCTCCTATGCCAGGGTACCTCTCTCAGGCACAAGCCTGAACAAATAGGTAAACTTGTTCTGTGCCCATAGGTTCCTGAACTCTCAGGCCAGGCTGGCCAGAGCAACCCCAGTGGGGCTGGAGGTCTCAGGGGGATACTTAAGTGACAACTCAGGACTTCTAATTTGGGCTCAAATGTCCCCAAGGAGGTGAGGACACAAAGACACACAGAGTCCTGGATTTCTGAAGTGACTCTGAGGTTCGGTGGATCCCAGAGTTGCTGGTGCCCTGCCAGGGCTGGCCAGCAGACCCTGAGCAACGGATGAATGATTACCCTGACATACATTTCTGTGAAAGAGAGGCTAATGGGCTGCTTGGTTTAGGAGCAAACAGCCCTGTTTGCCTGCCTCCTTGGGCTTTTATTGTTACAATAGCTTGAACTGAAATTAACCTCTAGATACAATCAGTAGGTAAGCATCATTGAGAAAGTACCTACATCTGTAGTGTCTTTCCAACAAGGATGTTTTGAGGTCTAAGCATAAGATTTCTAAAAAACACCATAGGGTGGGGGGTCAGATGTTGTACAAGTCAAGTTGCTACAGCCCTTGGTAAGGTCCCTCCAGAGGCTTCCAATCTTTCAGAGATTGCTCTTTACAGATCTTCCAACAAAGTTCCATATCTCCCACATATCCCCCTTTTTTGTTTTGCTGGCTGTGGGAGACAGAGGGAGGCAGTGAACTTTCTGCTTTGGAAGGTCAGGATCCATGAAGCACATTCACTGCTCGAGTTCTGATTTTGTAGACTATAAGAAAACAAAGAGAATCACAATGACCGCAATGGTTAGTCCAATTAAGACAGGTGCTTACAAGCATCAAATCTTGCTTCTAGCAAGGTGGAGGGAACAGGATTATAAAGGGGAAGAGGGTAGGGTAAGGAATGTAGCTATGGCAAGTCTGGTCTGTAGACTCAGCTATTGTCAGGTGAGAGAAGATGTTGATGGAATGAATGTTGCTCCAGGGGTTTGGTCTGAACCCGCTTATTGGTTCTGCTTGCTGGAGTCACAGCTGAGTCACCTCCCTAATTGTTTTGCACAGGCCTTGAAAAGAAAATTTAAAGAAAAACTTAACCCCTATTTACATATAAGTATATGTGTTCTAAGATTTAAAATAATATTACTTTTTAGATTAATTCAGGTGCTCTATTAGATTTAATATTCAGTATACTTATAATTCCTTTTAAGATTTTTTTATAAATCTTCTATGATCTTTATAAACATTTTTATAACTCTCACAATTATTCTTAAGTATTCCTACTCTAATTTCCTTCTTCCTTTAATTCTTTTCTTATATCCTTCTCCCAATTTTTTACTTTCATAACTCTATTCCTTTTTCTACTTGTCCAACCTCTGAACTTATATACACCTTTTACAGTTACACATAACTTGTCTATAACTTACACATAACCTTAATTTAACTTACATAAAATCTTTCCATTTTGTCTACTTCACTTCTTTTTCCCTGTACCTCTATACCTTCTATTTCATGAAAACAATAAATTCATTCTATTAGTTATGACTAAAAGTTAGTTCTACACAGGTTCCTCTATTCCCAGCTTCAAGCAGTTGGAGGGTGAGCATTATGTCTCAAGCCTACGCTCCTCTAGTGTGCCTATTGTCCTCGGTCTGCTCATGTCTGTCTAACTGCCTACCACTCCCCCTCGAGGATCTGGGGCTCTGATTCCTTCAGAGAAAGGGATGCCGGTCTCATTCTGTAGCTGCTTCCTGCTGAGGAGGGTTGAAGGTTTCTCTCAGAGCCAAGAGATCCCTTTTTTAAAATTTATTTTATTTTATTATTTTATTTTATTTTATTTTATTTTATTTTATTTTATTTTATTTTATTTTATGTGACTCAGGCATGAAACAGCTCTGGCCACTGACACAGACATCAAGCTAGGATGAATTAAGGACTATACATCTGCTTTGCCCCTTATTGATATAAGAGCAAATTCACTAATCAAGTGTCTCCTTGCCCATTGCCAGGGCATGAGCCAAGAGATCCTTATTCTCTATCAGAGGGAGGATGAGGCCTGGCACAGAAGGAGGTGGCAATGGTGCTAGAGGTGGTATTCCCTAGGTGCAAGTAGGGCTTGTAGTCTGGTGGAGACAAACTGTGTTACACAATTTAGTATTAATTGGGCAAAAGTTAGAACAGTTTTTAGCGTAATTTCCTGTGAAAATATAATTTTTCCTCCCTAAAAAACCTCATTTTTATTAAAACCTGAGTTTACTCTTACTCTGTATTAGTCTAGTTAAATTTTTTTGGCCTGATTGTTTGCATGAACACAACAAGAATCACAGTTGGTTACATGGGCTATTTTTAAAAAATGTCTTTGCTGAAATTTTGTGAGAAAGTTTAGTGCCAGGGCAAAGAAGGCCAGCTGCATAGTTTGCCATCAGGCGTTGCCTGCAATATCTATAGAAATTTGGGGTGTATTCCTCAAGATGAGGTCCCTACAGTGTCCTTGAGGTTTCTTTCACTCCATCTCTGAGAAAGCAACCTTCGATTCCTTACCTGGAAAGACTGCCATGGACCACCTGACCAAGCAAAGGAACAGGCTGTTTATCTAAGGGGCATATCGGCTTCTAAGTCACTCTTCATTCCTTAGAGCTTTCTGGTGACATCCAGAGTCCTGGCATGTCTCTCTCAGACATGAGATTCCAGCAAAGTTTTGGTTAATAAAACCATAATTGGAAACTGACTTATATCCTGTTACGAAGAAATCAGATTCTTATCGGATTCATAAAAACAAACACATTGCCATGAGAATGATAATTAGTAAAACTATAATTATTTTTGGTTCATATTCCTAAATCAAAAATTTTCTCCTAATTTTTCTTACCAGTATTTCTGTAAACCCAGATACTCTATTGAGTTCTAATAATTTTTATATTGTCTCCAAATGACAAGAAATTTAAAACGACATGGTTATTGATTTGATTATAATGCAAATGATGTGGAATCTTGTCCTTTCTGCAGTTATATTAGTTATAATATTAAAATCTATTTAATATGCATATATAAATAGAACATAATTCTTTATTTGACAGAGCTTCCCATATACCTTATGAATAAAATTTTCCTTTATGAGGAGAGAAAGCGAATCTTAAAATTTAAACCTTGGGAAAGTAGTGAAATACATTATATTACTATATATTACTAGAGGCCCGGTGCACAAAAATTCATGCACTTGGAGGGGGGTTCCCTTAGCCTGGCCTGCACCCTCTCACAGTCCAGAGGGATGTCCACCTACCAGCTTAGGCCTGCTCCTCAAGGGATTGGGCCTAAGCTGGCAGTCAGACATCCCTTTGGCAGCTAGGAGCCCTTAGGGGATGTCCAACTCCTGCCACCACCACTGAGCTTGCAGCCATCAGCCTGGTTTGTGGCTGAATGGATCTCCCCATGTAGGAGCACACTGACCACCAGGGGGCAGCTTCTGTGTTGAGCATCTGCCCCCTGGTGGTCAGTGCACATCATAGTCAACTGTCATTCTCCCATTAGGGTCAATTTGCATATTACCCTTTTATGATATAGGATTGTTATTATTATTAAGCAGTATTAAGTAATCTATTCATTTAAATTAATCAACTTCCTGACTAATATGACATAATTATTTTGATAACATATATAAAACCTTTGCTTTGAAGGCAAATATAGGAAAAACCATTTTTTTCTCCTTACTTTTAGAAACAGGCTTATTTTTCTAATGGAAAACATACATTCTTAAGAAGCATAGCGGAGATGGTGAATTTCTTAGCTGAGAAACAATTTGGAAATCCTTGGTGGCTCCAATGACTTTCTGTGTAGTCACTTTCATTTTCTTACTCTCAGTTTTCCAAGGTTCTGCTGCATTTCATTGTATTCCTTGGCCCTCACATGGGGCACTGCTTTTCTGGGGCTGACCTGCAGGCCCGAGCAATGGATGAATGATTCCTCTGACACACATTTTTGTGAAAGAGAGGTTAAGGGGCTGCTTGGTTTAGAACCAAACGACCCTGTTTGCCTGCCTTCTTAGGCTTTAATTGTCACAACAGCTTGAACTGAAATTAACCTCTAGATACAAGTATCCTTGAGAAAACACCTGCATCTGTAGTGTCTTTCAAACAAGAACGTTTTAAAGTCTAAGCATAAAGATTCTAGTAGAACACTTGGGAGGGGGAGGTCAGACTTGCTTGGAAAAGTCAAGACAGGGGTTGCTGCCTTGGCAAGGTCCCCCAGAGATCCAACATTTCAGAGATTCCTCTTTGTAGACCTTCCAACCAAGTTCCATGCTTTCCCACAGTGTACTGATGGTGACTTTAACTGTCCCCAGGCCCTGAAATGAGGTCCTAACTGGTTCGCACATGGTGGGGCTCTGGCAGTTGTGACCCTGGGCTGATCAACCTCTTGGGGGTGGCTGGTCCTCCCCAACTCCCTGTGGTAGCAGCCCCCTGAAGGTGGCGGTTGGAGAAGCCTTGTGGCAGAGTGGGTCAAGGATGTTTTGACACATGGTCTTGACTCATTTCTCTAACTAATGGGTAAACTGCTTGTGAAAGTGCTAAGTGGCTACCCATGACCAGGACCCAGCTCCCATGTAGCAGCACTGTCTCGTGCTCCTCGAGGCTCAGATCCTGGCTGTGCACACACGGTCCTTGGACAGCAGCCACCTGGCTGAGAGCTGGTCGTCAAGCAGACCCTCCACCCCTGTACCTGAGGGACTTCGCATTTTAACGAGATCAGTGTGTGCACAGAGGAGTAGACAGGTGCCTTGAGGGGCCTTAGGGAGTCTGAGGGTCTGTCTTCCACACTAGACCCCGGACCCATCAATGTCTCACTGTCGGTAGGAACTAAATGCATTGGCCTTGGCCTTAAAAAAAATAGTCACTTAATGGGACCAAATTACCCACTGGGCAGTCCTTGCTTGGCCTGGTGTGCTAAGTCTTTCCCAAGGACTTAACTCTAAGAAGAATGAACATTGAGCCCTGGCCGGATGCTCAGTTGGTTGGAATGTCATCCCGTCCCCAAACGGATGCAGATTCAAGTCCAGCTCAGGGCCTGTATGGGAGGCAATTGGTCTATGTTTCCTTCCCTAGGTCCCCTCCTTTCTCTAAAATCAATACACACATGTCCTCAGAGGTTTGTTTTAAGGAGAGCATCATTTGGATGCGGGTCCTGCCCTGAGTCCTGCTGAGCAGGTGTGTCTGGGCTTCCTCAGGACAGGCTGATGGGGGATGAAGTCCCTTCGGTGACCTGTGGCATCCACCCCATCGACCACTGAGTGGTGCCTGCACAGCCCGAGTTGCTGGTCCTCCTGCACGAGCCAGGCCTCTGGGCATGGGCTCTCTGTCCACAAGTGAATTATAACTGTGTGTGGGTCACCAAGACCCATGGGGACTAGGACTCAGCGTGCTGCAATCCAAGACACTGGAATCAGCAGTTTATTTTCTGCTTTTCTTGAGGGGGCACATTAAATAACTGGTCGGGACCCAGAGAACCTGCTCACAAGTCCACTGTGGGTTCTGTACACAAAGTCAACTTCTGGGCCAGTTTAGTACATGATACACCTCCCCTGAATCAGAGTCAGAAGCCCCGTGTTTGTGTAGAGCGAGCGGTAAATATTTTATGCTCTGGGGTGAGATTACTGGTCTCCATTGAAACCACTCCACTCCGCTATCCTTGTGTGAAAGCCACCACAGTAGGTATGCAACTGTGTGCCAATAAAGCTTTGTTTATAAAGCAGGTCGCAGGTTGGGCTTGGCCCAAGTTGCTGGGTTTAGGAAACGAGATCAGGGAACCCAGGTTGGAATTTTAGGTAAACAGTCTGCCCTGAACATTGTGTCGAGCCCAACTGCACGCCCTTCATCTCAGCAGGAACCTCATGTGATGAAGCCATAGACTGAACCCGCGGACATGATGACTGAGCTCATTAGAGCTTTTGCATTTCAATGATAGGATTTTGAACTTGGGGAAGATAAAAAGATTCCTCAGATGCAAAAAACCAGATCCTAGAGATGAGAAGAGATTTGCCCAAGGTCCCCAGCTGCTCTGACAGTCGGCCAGCACCATCCCTCTCCTGCCTGGAGGAGGAGCCGAGGTCATACCCATCGTCAGAGGCGGGGGGGCGGGAGAGTCCCGGTGTCCTGGCCACCGCACAGAGACGACCTTCGAGAGCGGTCTTCCGGGTAACACTGTGAGTCAGCGCGTGTGTCCCCGAGAGTCTCAAGGAGAAGACAGAGCTGTTGCCTGGCGCTGGGCCAGAGGCTCCTGGTTCCGTCATCTGGTGGCACGGTTCCCAAGAAGCACAGACACAGGGAACAGGCCCAACGTCATTGACCTCCAGTGTCTCCATTTAAATCCTTACACTTAGACACCATAGGCATGTACACAGGTCAGACACAGGTCTGACTTAAACCTGGCCTCAGCTCAGGGAGCAGCCTTCTTGCTTGACACTGAACGGACAGGTGACCCAGGACCAGGGCCCTGGCAAGGGGGGAGTGAGGGGACATGTGTAGAGCCCTGGGTTCTAAGCTGGCTCCAGCACCTGCTGGCACTCAATTCTCTTAGATGTCTCACTTCATATTTTATCAAACTGGACGAATGACATGTCAGTCACTAATAACATGGAGACGGCTCTCACACACACACTGGCCGTGGCGTCTAAATCATCGTCTCCTCCCTCTTCCCTGGTGCAGCCAGCGGTGCTAAGCAACAGAACTTCCTGGTGGAGGGGAGGCTCCTGTGTCCAGGTGAGGCCACGGTGGGTGCTAGATGTCACTGGGGCGCAGACGCTGACTGAGGGCAGAGGAAGAAGCAGGGGCTGCCACACGTCCCCTGTGGCTGTCGCTGTGCGGGCTGCATCCTCAGAGGCAGCCTGGCTTGTCCACTTACTTCCTGGTGTAGAGAACATGCTCAGAAAAATGAAATAATTAGGGCAAAACCATGGACAGCTAATGCTTTTAAAACTAAGCCTCAATCTTCTCTTTTCTCTTAAATATTGAGAACAAGCCTGGGTTTCTGGTTGTTAAGTCATTCAGTTGCGCTGCATTCGGTGTCTGGGAGGTGTTTCCCATATTTGGGGAACTGAGGGCCATCGGCACTTTAGGGTCCTGGCGGGTAGTGGTGCTTTGTCTATCATTGTCCACAGTTTCCAGGCTGTGCTCCTGGACAATGGCCGCCCGGATGCAGACTGCAAGGGCCTTCTTGCTGGGTTCCCTCCGGCTCAGCCCACTCTTTCCCAGACATTCTTTGGAGCATGAAGGCCACGTGAGCAGTTCTTCCCTGGTAGTCAGAATCCGGTGTAATTTGTGAGTCAGACCTGCCAACTGCCTTCATGGTGGGGAGGAGCGGCTTGCTTCCGCATGTCTCCCCTGCCACCAGGGTTCTCAGAATTAGAGATTCGTCCTTCATCAGTGAGGGCCATTGTGTGCTCTCAGGGGCGAGAGCAGTGACCCCAGCATGCCAGAGTGTCACACCTGGTTCCAGTCATAAGTCACAGGTGTCTGGTGGTCTTTCGGGAACTTCTATTGGGCCCGGAGACTAACCACCAAGTGACGGACCACCATGGTGTCTGCAAAGACTGGCTGGCTCACTAGTGGGCTAACACCTTCTCGGTACAGCATTTGTTTGTTGACTGGTAACTGGGGACTGTGCAACAGGGAGTGATGGGGTGACTGGAATGTGAGGTGCCCCTCCCCCCCAGATGGCCACTTGATCCCAGGTCTGGGGCCTCCAGACTGGCAGGGCTCGGAGGTCCTGGCTGGCAGAACCTGGGAGCTGGCGAGTGAACAGTGGCTTTGCGTCACTCCTCCGGCTTTGGGCATTTATTTCATTGTTCATTTAATTGGCTCTGAGTTGCCTGTTCACAGGGTGGTTCTTACTCTCCAAGTATTTGGGTCCTGAGCAGCCACAGGCTCAAGCACAGTTAGCTCCTTTCAGGCACCCCCACACTGACAATAGGACACCAAGTGTCCGGCGACGAAGAGGTGCCCACCCCCACGGGGGTCGCCCTCAGGGGCCTGGCAGTGCCTCCCCTCCGCCCTGTGAGCGGCAATGCGGGTTCTGCCCTCCTGCTTCCCCCTGCATCCGAGGAAACGCACCAGCGAGGATTCCAGGTTGTCGCCCATCTGGCACCACGGCAGAGTTTCTGCTCAGGGCCTTGGTGTGTCGTGTTCAAGGCTAATGTGTTCATTTGCACAGAAGCCTTTAGGGAAATGGCATGTCTATGTGTACGGTCAGATTTTTAACACTCAGGCAAAGGCTTCAGGCAGAGCTGGTATGTGTGCATACACACGTGTGGGTTCTTCTGGAACACACACATACATACACATACATATTTGTGTATATGTATATATGTGTATGCATGTTTATACATGTGCATGTTAATATATGTTTACGTGTGCATGTATCCATATGTGCATATGTTTATGGATGTGTGTGTATATGAATGCATGTTTATTTATGTACATATGGATCTATATGTGTACATGTATGCATGCTTATGTGTGCACACATATTTATACTTATGTATGTTCTGTATGCATGTATATCTATACCAGAGTGTTTGCAGGCCGAGGGCCACTGTTACTGAAGGTTAGCTAATGACCCTTGCGGGTTGTTCCCCACTTTCCCAGCAAGCACCCCTCTGGGGAGGCAGACGTGCTGTGGGAAGCTGTTCCTCCTATGGCGGCCCCGGCACATGAGCACAGGCACCCTTTGGCAGCAGGTTCTCTTGCTGTTACTTATGGTTCCGTTAGCTGCCTGACCGCGAGCGAGCACAGTGTGGCACAGAAGCCCCTCAGCCCAGATGCACCTGCTGCAGTGAGGGCTCTGGGCCTCCTGCTGGAAGGAGCTATGGCTTTGCTCACCGTCTTGCTGGTGGGGGTGACCCCTGCCTGTGAGAGGTGAGTTGGTGAACTCCAGGGCGACTGCCCAGTGGCAGGTGGTGGGGCAGGTGGGGCTGGGAGGGGAGCTGCTGCTCTCCCAGATGCCCCGATTGGTTGGGGGCGAGGATGCTTGCTGGACACTTCTTGGGGGTAGAGAGCTCCTGGTCTTGGGTCTGACTCGCTGCCATCTTTGGTCCTGCATCAGTGGAGATGAGTCAGAAGGAGCCCTAACCCCTCAGAGTGGACAGCACGCTGTGTCCCGGGACGGCTCATTTTGAAGCGGCGCCCACCTGGAGCAGGGCCGGTCCCGGTACCGAGTTACTGACGGCCCTGCTGGCCTGGGACACTGACTGAGGGCACTGTGAACAGAGCTCCCGGGACCTGTCTGTCCGTACCAGGTGCAATTTCCCCAGGGCATTTTATCCCCACTTCCAACCGTATTTGCTGGGTGAATGTCATGATTTTAAGGTAAAATTTTAAAATTATACATTAATGCAGGCTCATTACTAATTGTGAGAACACAGAGAAAAATGCAGATGGAAGAAAATCCATAAATTCACCTTCTATAGAAAATCGCAAGTAAATAATACTTCAAGTCATACAGTCACACGTCGAACTTCCAGGCAGTCGCTGGCCCTTTCCCACCCTCTCCTGCCGCCAGGAGGGAAGGTAAGGCCCTCTTCACTCAGGCGGTCTGCCTTGTTCACCTGGCAGAGGGCACCCCACCTTTTACTAAATCCCTTCATACCCGGCGGAAGCAGATTCTTACCACTTTAAATTTTTTTTTATCTCCCTATTCACCCCACATTGTAGCTCCCGGGAGAAAATGGAATTTCTCAATCCAGAATGAAACTGCTTCCAAATGTGTCAGCTGCTTGTTTGCTGGGACAAGCTGCCCCCACCATGGGCACAGGTTCCCACTGGCACCAGTGCCCAGCCCTCCTGGCCAGGGCCCTTCCTTCCAGCTCTGGGGACAGAGGGTAGCGTCAGGGCAGGGTTTACCTGCAGGGGCCTTCAGCACTTTCTCCAGCTTCTCAAGATCTGAGGTCCCCTGGGGCCCCACGGGGGCCGCCTGGTGTCTGTCGAACGCCAGGTGTTGGCTACATCTCACTATCACTGTCGTCACCTCCTGGCAGCAAAGGGCGACTTTATGGAAGCCCAGACTTTGAGACGTTCAAATGTCACCTTGAGGAGCAAACTCCAGTAATGCAGATTTTCTATTATGCAGATGGTAGTTAAACATTTATCTCAGCTTTATATGAAATGGCTTTCTTCTGATAATGTATGAGCACTGAATGCAATAAATGCTTGGAAATGCAATGCATTTACACCCTCAGCAAAAGCACCCGGACTCAGCGACTGGAGAAGAGCCAGGCCAGGCCTCCAGGTCCCCCTAGCGCCCCCCCCCCCCGTGCGGGGCACATTTGTCTGCGGGGAGGTACCATTTCTTGGAACAAATTCATAGTGAAATTAAATAGTTTCTTAAGATGGCAATTCATTGGCATGAGTGACTAATGAGTGGATGTTGGTAGACTAAAAACCAGGAAAACCAACCCAGGAAAGTGTGCTGGCCTTGGTCTTGCTGGCTGGCCCATTAGGTCTGCAAGAGGAGAGAGGTGATCAACTCACCAGGGTCTCCCCAGCAGAAGGCGCTCACCTCTGAGGAGGAGCAGTGATGGGGACACCAACCTCTTGGACAAGCATCCTGAGGGTTCTCTGGAACATGACATTCTAAATCTCCCTGGGGTTGCTGGGAGCAGGCCCCTGGGGCCTTGTCTCCTACATGCTCTAGGGCCCTAGGGTCAGCCCACTGTCCCGTTATGAGGAGTGTCAGGATGGGAAGGTGCTGCCTTTGGTTCCTTCTTCGGGAAAATTCGCCCCCTGACTAGACAGACAGACGATGCAGAACAACAAGGACCTGTTCATAGAGGGATTTCCTTCTCTAACATTTCCTGAGGATTTGAAAACAAAGCCTGTCGTATAACGTAACACACATGCACATCAATGCGGAAGGAGAGAGATGTGTAGGGAGAGGTCACCCATCTCTGATCACAGTCCTTGGAATTCAGGTGTTTCTTCCCGGCCTCCTTCGCCATGGAAGCGCAGCTGCCCCCATGGATGAGTGGTTCCTTCGCGAACAGCCCTTGCTCAGTGTGTCCACTTCAGCTTTTGTTACCCTGGAATTGCCTCCCGGTGGACGTGGCACAGTTTGGGCCAGTTCATGGAGTGGTCACTTGTTCTGACTGCACATCAGAGGGCGCCTAGCCCACATGGCAGCCCTCTCCAGCACTGTCAGCGAGGCCCAGCCACCCCCATGGCAGCTCCCTCTGGTCAAAGATTCCATGTTTCCTGCTCACCTGGCTCAGTTCCTCTGCTGGCTAGAGGTTGGTCCTGCTCACGGCACTGCCGAACCTCCAGAGACCCTCCATGCCTCATGCCAGCACCTGGTTCTGCCCTCCAGGCCTCAGTGACTGAGTCCCGCCCCCTCAACAGGAACAGGTATCCCCAGAACCACCTTGGGGAGGGAGCCTAACCCAAAGCGCTCACGCCTCATGTATTAACTGGGCTCTGGACAGCACCAAGGGCTCCGTGGCTGGGACTTTGCTTGCAGGACATGCTCAGTGAAGGCAGGGTGTATGCAGAGACCAGCCCGAGCCCCAGCACCGGGCTGCAGCTGAGAGCTGGCTGCGGCCTTCCCATGGGAGACATGAACATGGGGGAGGACATTTGCTTGTTTTGAGGAGCGTTGCTCTTTCTTTTAATTTCATGAATGAACCATACTTCTCATTGGAAAAGTGAAGGAAAAGGAGGAGATATAAGAGGAGGAGGAGGAGGAGGGGGAGGAGGTTAAGTTTTCCACTCTCCCTTCAGTTCATTCCTTTCATTTTGGGAAATTAGTGTCTGGGTCACCAGCATTTTCTTCTCTAGCGGCAGCCACTGGGTTGGGTGTGGGCTCCGGGTGCCGGCTTTGGGTTCAAATGAGGGGACACAGACATTCTGAAGAAGTCTGTGTTTAAGTGGCTAGAAGTTGTCCCCCGAAGTGGCTGACTGAATGCGGAGCCAGCTGCAGGGGCTCGAGGGTTCCTGGGAAGCTTTCTGGTGCTGGAGCCGGCCTCATCGCGCTCCCTGTGCGACTCTATGGAATGAGGACATCTTGCCCAAAGGGTGTGTTTCTGAGAATTGACCTTCATGAATGTTTATTTTACTGTCCCTCCTTGAAGGTGGAGTGTGGGTCCCTCTGTGCTCCAGGAGGGGATGCACACTGACCTTGGCCAGTCCTGCATTTCAGGAATGAGTCCGTCAGGGGCAGACCTGCATGAGGACTAGCCTGCCCCTCCTGGCCATAGATTCAAAATGTATGATTGCAGAATAAAGGCTCTGAAACTTCTGCATTAAGACCCTGTTTAAACAATTTCCTCAAGCATTCCCCTGTGTGTCCTACAGCATTCCCCCCTGTATCCTACAGCATTCCCCTATGTGTCCCACAGCATTCCCCTGAGTGTGTCTTACAGCATTCCCCTGTGTGTCCCACAGCATTCCCTTGTGTGTCCCACAGCATTCCCCCATGTGTCCTACAACATTCCCCTGTGTGTCCCACAGCATTCCCCTGAGTGTGTCTTACAGCATTCCCCCGTGTATCCTACAGCATTCCCCTATGTGTCCTAGAGCATTCCCCTGTGTGTCCTACAGCATTCCTCCATGTGTCCCACAGCATTCCCCTGTGTGTCCCAAAGCATTCCCCCGTATGTCCTACAGAATTTTCCCGTGTGTCCTACAGCATTCCCCCATGTGTCCCACAGCATTCCCCCCCCCGTGTCCTACAGCATTCTCCCGTGTGTCCCACAGCATTCCCCTGTGTGTGTCCTACAGCATTCCCCCGTATGTCCTATAGCATTCCCCCGTGTGTCCTACAGCATTCCCCTTTGTGTTCCACAGCATTACCCCCTGTGTCCTACAGCATTCCCCGTGTGTCCTACAGCATTCCCCCGTGTGTCCCACAACATTCCCCCGTGTGTCCCACAGCATTCCCCCGTATGTCCCACAGCATTCCCCTGTGTGTGTCCTACAGCATTCCCCCGTGTGTCCTATAGCATTCCCCTGTGTGTCCTACAGTATTTCCCTGTGTGTCCCACAACATTCCCCTGTGTGTCCTACAGTATTTCCCTGTGTGTGTCCCACAGCATTCCCCCGTGTATCTTACAGCATTCCCCTGTGTGTCCTACAGCATTCCCCTGTGTGTCCTACAGCATTCCCCCATGTGTCCTACAGCATTCCCCTGTGTGTCCTACAGCATTCCCCCATGTGTCCTACAGCATTCCCCCGTGTGTCCTACAGCATTCCCCCATGTGTCCTACAGCATTCCCCTGTGTGTCCCACAGCATTCCCCTGTGTGTGTCCTACAGCATTCCCCCGCATGTCCTACAGCATTCCCCTGTGTGTCCTACAGTATTTCCCTTTGTGTCCCACAACATTCCCCTGTGGGTCCTATAGCATTCCCCCATGTTTCAAAAGTGCGTCTGGGTTCACATTTGGGAGGCATGGCTTTGTCCACATCTGGCTCCCCAGTGCAGTGTGGGTGACTTCTTCATCCCCCATGGTCAGGCTTGTACCCAAGAACTTCTAATAGTAGACCCCTGCTCCTATTGTTCCCAGTTTAGGAAATTGGCAAATGGGAAATGCATAGTGCCTATCTCTACACAGTCGCTACCAAAGAGAGGCATCTCTTATTCTTTTCTCCGTTACTTTCATTAATAGTAGTGATATTAAAGCTGAAAGTATGGCTGGAAGCGAGGGTCAGTTTGTCACCACTTGACCCTGTTCTGACGTCTGCTGTGGTCTCAGTGACTTTCAGACATGCTGGGATTAACATCATCGCGTCCTTGCCATGCAATGGCCACCCAGTGAGTCAGAATTACTCAGAAGGGCAGTGCCCACCTCAAATAGTTTACAGTTTTGAGAAAATTGTTGGACTGTACTTGCATTTAATAAGGAGGTGGGACAGGTTTATACATTTTTCAAGGGAATGCCAGTCCTCTGTGCACAATTAAGAGGAAGCCTCTTGAGCGAGCGGAGGACCAGCAGGTATGATTGACAGATCCCCAAGAAGGTGCTCGCGGCGGCTTTCTGGGAAGTGCCCCTTTGCTCTTGGCACAGCCTGTAACAAGCACCTGCTTTCCATTACCTGGTCTCACTCCCAGACTAACAAGGTTAACGGGCTGTTAGTGGCTGGGCTGGGCATGCCATTCTGTCCTTGTATTCAAGGTGATGCCTGAGATTGGGGTCTTACCTCTGATTGGAGGGGTATTAGAGGGCCACCCGGGGCATGCCAGGCCTGCACCATGGGGCCTGCTGCCTATGCCCCTAGTTAGACATCAACAGCCAAGGAGTGGACTCCCAGGGCTAGGCACAAGGGGAACGAATGATGATCCCAGCCTTATTGAGGCATGATTGACAAGTAAAGTGTATATATTAAGGTGCATGCCATGATGGTTTGATAGATACATTGTGAGGTGCTCCCACATCAAACTAATCAGCACATCTGACACCTCGTTTGGTTACATTTGTTTTTGGGTGATGACAGGAAGGCTCTGATCTCTGAGTAGATTTCAAGTACACATTCGACATTCTCACTCTGACCACACCCACACTGCCACACTGCACCCCAAAATCACTCACCTTCAGACCTGAAACTCTGTGCCCCCTGACGACTGTCTCCCCACCATGCAAATGTATGGCATAGAGTAGTGATTTTGCACCACAAGAAGTTTTAAGAGACTCAATACTATTTCGTCATTGGTACTGACCTCTTTTCCTTTAGATCATCAAATAAAAAAATGTCAACATCACAATAGTCATCTGGTGCGAATAAATTCAAATTATACCTATTTTTTGTCATACTGGCAAAAATATTATATTCTTGGTGTACCACAGAGGTTTATTAATTAGTTTATGTGTGCCTTGAGATGCAAAGGATTGAAAATCACTAGCATAGATGGATAGATGGAGGATCATAGATGAATAGATGGATGGATGGATGATGAATGGATGATGGATAGATGAATGATGGATGAATAGATGGATAGATGAAGAAGGGATGAAAAATGGAGGATGGATCGATGGATGATGAATGGGTGAATGGGGGGATGGATAAATGAGTGAGTAGATGGATGGATAAAAGCAAAACAGTTTCACTGTAGAAAAGTTAGAAAGTTAAAATTAAATGTAAATTACAGCAATCAAATAAGAAAACCATAAATTCAGTGTGTAATCCATGACCTAAGGAACAATACCTTTAACTTGCTTCCTTCCATCTTTCCTTTGGCTTATATGCATTGTAGGAATTTTATTTGCAAATGAGATCCTAGTGTGATCTTGTTTTCGAATTTTATTTTATGCCGTGCATTTTTCATATGATCTGGTGTTCTAGGTCAATTTAACATCTTCCTAGTGTGTGTTGCCCACATGGCTGGTGATTTTCTTGTCTGGTGTTGTACTATAGATTTTTCAAGGCGTTCTAGAGTCCACTGTTACCAGCAATGCCCCGTAAGTGCCGTTGTCATGGTAATGGACCGTGGGTCGATGGGTAAGTTCCTGGAGGTGGGGTTGGGAAGCTGCTGTCCATGAGTATTTTGAGTATTTTGAACACATTGACAGTTGGCTTCCAGACTGTGGAAGGTAGTTTACTTCTGGCAATGAGTCAGGGTTCCTCCACTTCCCAACATTGGGTTAAGACGTATTTTTTAATTTAAAAAATACGTTTTTTATTGATTTCAGAGAGGAAGGGAGAGGGAGAGAAAGAAACATCAATGAGAGAGAATCACTGATCCACTGCCTCCCGCATGCCCCCTATTGGGGATTGAGCCCACAACCCAGGCATGTGCCCTGACCAGAATCGAACTGTGTCCTCCTGGCTCACAGTTTGATGGACAACCACGGCGCCATGCCTGCCGGGCAGGTTTTTGTTTTTGAAATGATACTGTGGCTGCTTCCTATTTCAGGATATATATGGGGAACTGCGTTGTTTTTCTCTTCTTACACCCTTGAACATTTGGAACAACTTGTACTGAAATGCTGCCACCCTCCTCATCTGACAGCTTGATGGCAGCCGGGGCTGCTGGTCTCTGGCTTCAGGCTCCAGGCATTCACTTGTCTGCAGGAGCCGGGGCCAAGGTGGCCTGCCCATCTCCTCACTATACAGTGGGGACAGCACCGCCATGATGAGACGCCCTGAGCGAGGGAGGTCCCAGGTCACGCAGTGACTGACAGCGCCCTCGCCACCTCCATGCTCTGCTTCTGAGCTGTTGTGAGTGCTGTGGTGGCAGGTTATCGCGTGGACACTGGTGGCCCCTCCACAACATGGTGGCAGAAAGGAGGGGCAGTGGCTGGGAGTACTGGGTTTTAGACGGAGATTATTAGGACAGCTGGACAGACAGACAGATGCTAAGTCTCAGGAACGAGGAGTGTGGAGGCTGTGCAGGCAGGGACAGGCTGGGCTGGGGGCTGGGCAGGAGGTGGCACAGACCCTGTCCTCAGCTGTGGAGCCGGTGCCCCCTGCAGGTTTTCAAACGCTTTTCTTCTGAGAGAAGCAGTCCCACGCAGAGGTGTCCCTGTGACAGCACAATGCCTGGCACCCGAGTGGCACTGGACAGGAACTGTGACCCCAAAACTGTTTCTGGAGGTGCCGTGGCTACAGGAGGTGAGGGCTGGAGCTCAGGTCTTGGGAGGAAGCTGTCAGTCAGCTCGACGCAGACGTGAGCAAGTAACTGGATGCTGGAATGGGCCTTCCCCACCTCCAGCCTCGCCCCTTAGATGGCATCTCCAGGGCATCTTTGGGTCTCTCTGGCCCTGGTGTGGAAGCCTAGTGCTGGGGGAACCCCCAGCTCTCAGGGTGCTTGGGCTCCCCTGGAGTTCCCCAGCCACACCTCCTGCCTCTAGGCCCCCCTGTCCTGGGAAATCCCGGTGCCTGGCCTTTGAAGGCGGAGCCCTGGCCCTGAAGGCTTCCCAGCCTCAGCTTCAAAGGCCTGAGAGGCAGCCTGGGGAGGGCGTGTGGCAGATGAGGTGAGGGACCCAGCTCCCCAGGCGCCTGTAGCCTGGTGTGGAGTGGAGAGAGCTAGTTCTTCCTCCCTGAACCAGAGACCTGCTATTCATCAGAGGTGTGGTGAGCACCTGCTGTGCACCAGGAGCCACACTGAACCTCTACCTGTCCACAGCACTTGGCCGCTTAGGCTTGTCAGGCCTGGCATATCCTTCTCCGTCATATTGTCTCCTAGACCATCTCACTCTCCTGCTTCTTGGGCTGGGGCCGAGGAATGGCCATATAGCGGGCACCTCCAGGGAGTTAGCAGCTCACCTGAGCCTCAGCTTTCCCTGCTATCATGTGTGAACAACACCTGTCCTCGGGTCAATGGGACCCTGCAGCCCTGGTGCATAGTATCAGCTCCTGTCTGGTCTTCCAGACCTCGATGCGGAGTGAGGGGAGGGCACGCCATTAATGACCACCCAGGAGGTGCCACCTCCTGTCCTGCACATGTGCAGGGTCACGGCTGCCCCAGGGGCAGCTGGCTGTTCCCATGTCCCTTCTGGTCCCTGAGTTTCAGGAATGGCTTCTAGAGTCAAAGGTGAGATAGGCATGAGCAGAGGACATGGCTGGGGTGTATCTTGCCACCCCGCTATTCCAGAGGAGCGGCTGCCCTCCGTGCTCCTCCTCTGCAACATTCCTTTTAAAAGTGTGGGCTGTGAACCATCAGTGGGTGTGGAAACCCACTGGACAGGTTGGGACCAGAAGTGCTACAGAGAATGAAATAGAGAGAAAACAGTAAACAACCACTGAGGAGGAACCTATCTTTCATGTAGGCACTGGTGCCCAGCGGACAGCCCGCCTCAGCCCTCAGCATGGCTGAGTTCAGAGGGCCAGTGAAGGCCGGAGCACTTGCTTTCAGACAATTTCACACAGAGAGCTGTCCTCAGCGTGTGCAGATTGAATTGGGTGTCGTGTTGGATTTAGAGGCTGGCTTCTGCAGGGATGGTGGGATTACTTCCTTCCATTCCTCCTTCCCTCCATCCAATCTTCCCTCCAATCTTCCATCCTACCTTCTCTCCCTCCTTCCCTCCATCTAACCTTCCCTTTCCTTTCCCCTCCAACCTTCCCTCCCTCCATCCCTCCATCCAACCTTATATCCAACATTCTCTCAAACCTCCCCTTCCTCCTTCCCTCCATCCAAACTTTCATCCAACCTTCCCTCTCTCCTTCCCTCCAGCCTTCACTTCAACCTTCCCTCCATCCTTCCATCCAAACTTCCATCCCTCCTTCTGTACATCCAATCTTCCATCCCCCTTCCTTCCTTCTTTCCTTTCTTTCTCCCATCCCTCCCTTCTTCCTTCCTTCCTTTCTCCCTTCATTCCTTTCCTTCCTCCCTTCTTTCTTTCTTCCTCCCTTCTTCCTCCATTCCTTCCTTCCTTCCTCCCTTCTTCCTCTCTTCTTTCCTTCCTCCCTTCTTCCTCCCTCCCTTTCTCTCTCCCTCCCTCCCTTCCTTTCTCCCTCCCTTCACTCCTTCCTTTCCTTTTTCCTCTCTTCCCTCCTTCCTGTTTCCTTCCTTCCCTCCCTTTTCCTTCCTTCCTTCCTTCCTTCCTTCCTTCCTTCCTTTTTTCCTTCCTTCCTTCCCTCCTTCCCTCCTTCCCTCCTTCCCTCCTTCCTTCCATTTGGCACATTCTGTCTGATGCTTGTTGGGAGCAACAGTGAGTTTATCATCCCTGTTTCCGAGGCAAGCCAAGGAGGATTTGCTTTTCTTTCTTTCAAACTCTCTAGCCCCTCCAGAGATCCCGTCCCCATGCACATATTAATGTTAAAAATATTCTTATTTCCTAGGAATAAACCCTAGATGTCCTGCCATCCCACCCCAGATCTTCTCTGAAGACCAGGCTTCAGGTTCCCCAGCTCTAAGGACTCTCTGCCTTACTCAGCTCACATCATGAAGCCATCTTGCTCTCTCCTTTAAATCTTTAAATGAGGACAGCAGCGACTGTAAATATCTCCCAGTTCAGCTGGTAAAGTCTTAGAATAATTGTAATTCCTGAATTATTGCCCCCCCCCTGTGATTCTCCAGAGCCAGTGAGAATATTTGGTCCTGCGGCACAAAGCTTTTTGGGTGAATGTCTGAGGGTCCATCCTGTCTCTGTAGTACTTAAGGTTCATGGAGTAAAGCCAGCTGCCTACTTGCTGGGCTAAGGCAGCATCACACACAGGAATGACAGAGGGAATTTGCTTAAGATCTGCCCTGAGCACATGACCTTGGGCACTTGGCTCTACCCAGAAAGACAGCTTTGTGTTGTCCTAGATGACAGAGCTGGAGGACACACCTGCAGATGGAGGACCACCTGTGACCTGCAACCATCCCAGGGGTCACACCCAGCGCCACCTCTGGGGCTGGCATCTCACTCCTTCCTCCAGTCCACGAGCTCAGTGGTCGAAGGGCCAGGTGATGCCGCAGGGGCACTGTGGCCAGTGCAGCCCTGAGTGCACACCTGCTCCACCCGGCAGCTGCTGGCCTGATATGTAGTCTGCGGGGCAGTGGTGACAGGAGGATCAGAGATGGCCTTCGCGGAGAACTAAGATGGCGGCAAAGGTAAAACACCTATCTTGCCGTCATACTCAGCAATTTTAATACTACAACTTAACGAAAGAACAAACACCTTCCAGAATCACCAGAAAGCTCTCCGAGTGAAAATTCCACAAATAAAAGTGAAAATAAGACACTGTGACTCAGAGGAGCGGCGGCGAAAACCGTTGAAAGATACGCATGGAGAGAGGTTTGGAGTGCGCGCGGCGGAGAGGGTGGGCAGCTGAAAACCGGCCAGTTTTCTCGAACGGGGAGACAAAGGCGTCCCACTGGACTGAATCTCCAGCTCTGGGCGAAGTCCAGAGAACCCACTATCACACGGGGTGAAAACTGGACAGTGGGAGGGCACGCCGAAGCTCGGGTGCTGCCGGGTCTGCCGGCTTGTGGAGAAGGCAGCTTGCACAAACAGCTCGGCTGCATGACAGCGCAGAGAGCGCACCGCCACTTGCCTCTCATTCGGAAAACCGTCAGACTGCTTTGTTTTACGACCCTGGGGGAGACATTGCGCATGCAGACTCATTTTGGGAAAGTCTGAATTCCCCGGCAACCAGCAGCCGGTGGAGCTCCACAGCGGCTCTCTCTCAGAGGTGCTGGGGGCCATTGCCCCCGGCACAGAGTCCCCAGGGCTGCATAGGGCGGAGCTAACGCTGTCTGCTTGGCCCGGAGACTTCGCCCACCCAACCTGAGCACAGCTGAGCTTCACAGACAATTGGCCTGGAGATCAACCCTCCAAGTGCTAACAACGATTAACTGAGCTTAACTTCAGCAAGACTGTGCAG
This sequence comes from Antrozous pallidus, assembly GCA_027563665.1. Lineage (NCBI taxonomy): Eukaryota > Metazoa > Chordata > Mammalia > Chiroptera > Vespertilionidae > Antrozous > Antrozous pallidus. The sequence continues at coordinate 174,518 of CM050521.1, forward strand.
CCCATATCCACCTCAGGTAACTGGGGAGGCTGAGCCACTATTATCCTAGTAGGAAGTTCTACCACACAAAGCTAATTGACCAACTCAGGAAGCAGCCACCATGCAGCAACATGGAAAGAAATCAGATGTGAAAAGAAATGGAGGGAAAAAAACGACTGGACATGGAATTCAGACCACGGTTATAGGGTTTTTTTAAGAGGCTCCAACAAAAGATCGAGGCCTATAGAGGAAATAAGCAAGACTACAAGGAAATGAATGAGTCCTACACGAAAATGACAACACCCTCAAGGATATAAATGAGACCTGCAAGGAAATTATCAAGACCAACGTAGAAATGATCAAGACCAACATGGAAATGAATGAGTCCTACAAGGAAATGAAAGAAACCCTCAAGGATATAAAGCAGACTCTCAAGGATATGAAAAAGGACCAACCAGAAATTAAGCATACACTGACTGAAACAAAAAATATTATACAAAGACCTGAAAGGTGCCCTGAGCACCCCAAGAACCAGTTAAAGATTTGAAATACAAAGAGGTAAAGTAAAATCCACTCAGCTGAAAAAACAAGAAACCAAAAGAAATCCAAAAAATTGAAGATAGTGTAAGGGGCCTCTGGGACAACCTCAGGCATACCAACATCCGAATTATAGGGGTGCCAGAAAAAGCGAGAGGCCAAGACAATGAAAACCTATTTGAAGAAATAGAGGACTGAAAACTTCCCACACTGGTGAAAGAAATTGACTTTAGGAGTCCAAGAAGTGCACCGAACCCCAATATATAGGAACCTAAGAGGACCCCACCGAGGCACATCATAATTAAAATGCCAAGAGCAAAAGACAAAGAGAGAATATTAAAAGCAGCAAGAGAGAAACAGTTGGTTAACCTATAAGGGAGCACCCATACGACTGTCAGCGGATTTCTCAACAGAAACGATTGCAGGCCAGACGGGAGTGGCAAGAAATATTCAAAGTGATGAACAGCAGAATCTACAACCAAGACTACTCTTATCCAGCAAAGATAACATCAGAATGGAAGATGAAGTGCTTCGCAGATAAGAAAAAGCAAAGGAGTTCATCACCACCAAACCAACATTATATGAAATGCGGAAAGATATTCTTTAAGAAGAGGAAGAAGAAAAAGGTAACGGTGAAAATTATGAACACAAATAACACATCTATCAACAAATGAACATAAAAATCAAGTGAATTGATAGGCTGTTTGAACGGATAGACTGGTGAAATATAACAGAGACATGGACATAGAGAGGATGGACTGACAATTCTTGGGGAGAAAAGGGTTGTGGGAAGTGCAGCAAGAGACTGGACAAAATCTAGCAACAATGGGAGAGGACAGTGGGGAGGGGGAGGTGAGGGTGGAGGGTGGGATAGGTACAGGGTGGAGGGGAGCTATAGTGGGATAAAAAGGGGAAACAATGTAATTAATAAACTGAACAATAATGATAAAAAAAAAAAGAGATGGCCTTCGCATTGCCCTGCTGTCCTGACTTGCCTATGGTGGGAGTGGCGGCCTCGATTACTCCCTCCAACCCCCAGGCGCAGCAGGGAGAGAGATTGGCTGTGTCCTTGACAGAAGGGAGGCCTGACCACCAGGCCCCAGGTTCAGGGCGGAGCCTCTGCTCATTCTAAAGGCACTGCTTCTGGAACCACAGGTACATCTCTGTTCCCTTCCTAGTCACTGTACCTCGCCTTCTCCCAAGCAGCCCCCTCCCAAGAATGCGGCCCCCTCCCAGACTACAGCCCTCCGTGGAACACATCCCGCTACACCCCTGGAACACGGCCCCCTCCCTGAACACAGCCCCCCACCCCCCGAAACACGGCCCCCCCTCTGGAACACAGCCACCCCCTGGAACACTGCCCCCCCCCCCGGAACACAGCCCCCCTCCCGGAACATGACCCCCCCTCCAGAACACAGCCCCCCTCCCTGGAACAATGGCCCCCCCCTCCGGAACACAGCCCCCCCCAGAACATGGGCCCCCCCCTTCCAGAACACGGCCCACCCTCTGGAACACAGCCCCACCCAGAACACGGCCCACCTCCCCGGGAAAACGGCCCCCTCTCTTCCCCTTCCAAACACGGCCACCCTCTTGAACACAGCCCCACCCAGAACACGGTCCCCCCTCCTGGTCTCATCGGCCCCCCCTACCGGACACACGGCCCTCTCCAGAACACAGCCACCCCCAGAACATGGCCCCCCCTTCCGGAACACCCCCCCCGGATTATGGCTCCTTCCCATAACACGGCACGGCCCACTGCCCCAATCACGGCCCCCTCCGGAACACGGCCCCCTCTCTGGAACACAGCCACCCCCTGGAACACTGCCCCCCCGGAACACGGCCCCCCCGGAACACGGCCCCCCCTCCGGAACACAGCCCCTCTCCCGGAACACAGCCCCCCTCCCGGAACATGGCCCCCCCACTTGGAACACGGCCCCCCCTTCCAGAATACGGCACCCCACCCCCCCGGATTACGGTTTCTCCTTCCCCGAACAACAGCCCCTCCACCCGACCGGAACACAGCCGCCCCCAGAAGACGGCTCCCCTCCCGGAACACAGTCCCCTCCTGGAACACGGCCCCCCCCCGGATCACTGCCCCCCCTAGGGAACACAGCCCCCCCCCCGGAACACAGCCCCCTCCTGGAACACGGCCGCCCCCCCCCGGATCACGGCCCCCCCTAGGGAACACAGCCCCCCCCGGAACACAGCCCCCTCCTGGAACACGGCCCCCCCAGGATCACGCCCCCCCTAGGACACACAGCCCCCCCCCCGGAACACAGCCCCCTCCCGGAACACAGCCCCCCCCCCCGAACACGGCCCCCCCCCTTAACCGCCCCCCCCGGAACACAGCCCCCCCCCCCCCATCACAGCCCCATCCCGGAACACAGTCCCCTCCCAGAACACGGCCCCCTCCTGGGACACGGCCCTCCTCTTGGGAACATGGCCCCCTCCCGGAACACAGCCCCCTCCTGGAAAAGCAGTGCCCTTGGCCCATGGTCTTCTCGACCCCCTGGCCCTCTCGGCCCCCTTGTGGGATGCACTGCAGGTTTCTGAGGTTTCTTCATCAGCCCGTGGATGCTGCTGCTGGCCTCACTGCCATATAGAGTGCCTTATGGAGACACGTGGGCCCTGAGTCCATTCAGCCCCAGCTGCTTCCACCTGAGGTTCTCACCAAACCAGCATGGACCACATAGGTGGTCCTAAGCACTCACCCAAGAGGCTCTGAGAGCTGCTGGTGCGGGGCTTCCTGGAGGAAAGCCTCTGTTTCTGCCTGAGAGAGCTGAGGAGAGACCGCTCTCACTGCCCTGTCCCAGAGGGAGCACTGAGGGCAGGCCGGGGTGGGGAGGGGGCATGGGTAGGCAGGGGGGGCAGTGTCATCCGGCCCTGGGGAGGCTGGGGTATGGCACTCGTGCCCCCCCAGACATTGAAGACCTCACCAGAATTTGAGCAACCAGATCCAGCGGAGCCTGAAGCCAGGCAGACATTGTACCCTTTCCCATCATGCACACCTCACACCAGGCATAGGTCTCTGGCAGTCTGAGGAGCAGCAGCAGCAGGTGCCCAGGTTAGAGGTCGAACCAGACTCAGAAATTGCTCATGTGCCAGCTCTGCAGCCTGTGGCCCGTGAACGTCTTTGTGACCTGACACTTGTTCTCCACAGACGTGTCATCCAAACACAGGTACTGGGTGCTTTGCTTCTGGCCAAACTGATGCTGCGTTTGGCAGCCCCGGGCGGTCAAAAGGAGCCAGACCGCCGAGCCATGGCAGTCCCCTCCCATGAGATCACTGTCCCCCATGTCCACTGGGAAATGGACATGTCGACGAGATCCCAGGTGATCACAAACCAGATTTGTTCTGTTTAGTTTCAGCATCTGGTTCTTTGCATCTTCCCTCTATTCTCCCAGGGACTCTTAACCTCTGCTCTGTGCAGGCTGGCACCTGGATAGGGTTCCTTAGACGAAACGAGGAAGGTGCCAGGCACTTTCCATGGGGAAGAGTGTCTCCTGGCATCTTAGTCCAGCACGTCCAATGCCGGGAACCTCCCTCCATCTATGGACATGGTCTTCTCTCCATAAACATGTGAAATCTCACCAGCCCACAGGTCCCCGTCAAGCCCATGACCGTGGCTCCAGCCCTGACTGATTGGACCGCATTGCCTTGGGGAGGCCTCACCTGCCCAGGGCGTTGGGTCCTGCACGCTCTGTGGTGCTCCCAGAGGCTGACTGGCCACTGCCTCTTCCTCTGTTACTTGGGGGCTTGTGCACACATGTACCTGTGGGTGCACATGTGTGTGTGAGTGTGTATGCATGTGCCTGTGCATGCACATGTGTGTGAATGTGACAGTGTATGCATGTTCATGTGAGAGTGCACATGTTTCTCTGTGTACCTGTGGGTGCACATACATACACATGTGTCTCCCTGTGTATATGTATATATACATGTCAGTGTGCCCATATATGTGTGTCTGTGTGCACAGAGATGTCTGTATGTGTGCATGTGTGGGTCCTGTGTCTCTCTCTGTGTGTGTGTGTGTTTGGGGTGATGAGGATGGAATGGGTAGAGATCTGGTATGTGCTTGCTCTGTGACAAAGGAGACTTGCTGGGGCTGCCTCACAGTGAAGATGGATGCATTTCCTCCCCATCCCCCACTGCACAGGAACTGTCCAAATGGCGGAAAAGAGAAGGATGCTGGGTGGGGGCAGGCGTGAGGGCAGGGCAGGCATGGGGATGAGGCAGGAAGTGTGCATTGGCTTCTGGGTGGCTTTACTACAGGAACAGCATGACCAGCACAGGCTGGTCTCCTGGGCCGGACCCCAGATCCCCCCCCAGCTCTCCATGGGCATGAGGCTGATGGATGCTCGGCGCCCAGCACCTTTCCCAGTGCTGAGACGTTGCCATCCTGCCTCATCGGCCAGGCCCACACTCCTTCCCGCACCTACACAGGCTCCTCATCTGGTGCCGCCCCAGCCCAGGTCACCTGCCCCTCCCTCCTCCTGCCTCGTGGCAGCTGAGTACCACGCTCTGGCTGTTCAGGACACCTAGGACCCTAGACACATGACTTCCCAGCCTTAGGCAGCCTCCCTGCCATCCTGGGGCCCACCCTGGGGCCTGGGTGTCCTGTTCGCCTACTGTGGCCCCAGCCCCACGGTCCTGTCCTGGATCCTCACACAGTGTCCTGCTAGTGTGCAGGGCTGCTCATGGGCTAGAACGCTGTTAACATGGGTCACAGGGAAAAGGCACAGCAATGCAGAACCACCGCCTCCAACACGAGGGGGCGCTGCACAGGTGCCACCGCCATTTCCTTGGTTGAGCGGTGGCCTCAGCCCACTTACACTATCTGGGAGTGGCTCCATAGCCGCGTGCGCTTGGCTCGCTCCACACTCTCCACCCTGGCAGGAGGCAGCTGGCTCTCATGCTGACGGAGCTGCGATCATGCGCAGGGGCCCAGCACAGGTGCCACCGCCACTTCCCACCCCTTCTCACAGATCCACGTCTCTAGGTCCCGCAAAGTTGGCCAGTTTCAGGCCACCATTTGTGCTGCTTTCTTTCCCCTTGGAGTTGATGGTCATAGGGTTTTGCTGTAGGTGTTCTTGGTTCTCTGGGCAAGCCGCTGGGCCAGGCTCTGAGTGTGGGACACCACCAGGAATTTCGAGAACTGAGTCCTTGTCACTGCCCAGCCCCACGGTACTGGGACCACAGCAGGCATAGCAGGACACCCAGGCCCCAGGGCCTGTCATGCTAAGTTGTGGGTGACTTTCTTCTCATTGCCTAGCAAGCTCCCTATCTCCAACATGACAAAGTGAGTCTGTGCACAGCCCATGGGCACATCCAGGCCATTTTGTCCCTTGTAGCCTCATTCCTTCCTCAGTGCCTGGCCAGCACTAGCATGCCAGCTCTGCACCAGGCATTGGAGCACTGGGGGTGCTCAGGCCCAGAACAGGGAAGCTGACAGGCTGGGGGGCTATCCCAAGGCCCTGAGCACAGCACCCATGGGAGAAGCTTGTCCTCCCACCCAGGACCTCTGAGCCCTCTCCCTAGGACACCCCCCTTCTCTCTGACCTCCCATGACATCCACAGGCTGTGCTGCCTCTGGGGTGGGTTTCACCATATTCCCTGTCATTCCTGGATCGAGCCACAGAACTCCTCCAGCTTCCGGGTGAGGCCTCATGCAGCTGAGCAGGGAAGGGTTCAGCATGGCATCAAGGATCCCCGGCACGGGGCTGCTGCAGTCAAGGCCAGGGGTTCACAGATCCTCACGAGCTCTGCCCAGCAGCTGGCATTCTCCTTCTGGTGGGACATCTTGCCAAGCTCAGCCAGTCTTCACTGAGACACTGAGGGGGAGAGAGAGCACCTCTCACCAAAGATGTAGCTTAAAAATACCCTCATCCAGGAGCATGTTTATTGATTTTAGAGAGAAGAAGGGGGAGAGAGGGAGAGAAACTCAGTGTGAGTGAGAAACATTGATTGGTTGCCTCGCATATGCACCCCAACCAGGAATTGAAGCTGCCACATAGGTGTGCGCCCTGACTGGGATTTGAGCCTACTACATAGGTGTGAGTCCTGATGGGGAATTGAACCCCACAACCTTTTGGTGCACAGGATGATACTCAACCAACGGAGTCACCGGCCAGGGCCAGCCATACGCTTTCATACCTGGGCCCTCCCAGCCAGTCCATCCCTGTGTCCAGGGAGGTGAGGGACCAGACGGGCTGACTTGGGTCACATGCTCGCCCCTTGGCCTGACCACATGGTGGAAAGTTGAGGAGAGGCCGAGGCAGCAGGTGTCCACCTGAACCCAGCTCCGCTAACTCACCCACTGCATCTCCTCGACAGCCCTTGCTGGCTCCCCAGTGATGACACCTTGATTTGATCAGTTTCTTAACACCATAACTCTGACAATAACAATATCTCACTTCCTTCTAGACCACAGTTCTCAGTCAGGGGATCTCCTGAGTAGCTTTCAAAGGCCTCAAAGGACAGGACCTCCAGAGCATCTGCGAGGAACCAGAGGGATTCTTTTTCAAGGTCACCACCTTGGGGAGGGCGGTCGGACTAGAATCCATAGCAGGACAGGCAGGCAGCTGGGCAAGAAGGAATTTAACATTTCCAATGAGGAGTCATAGAACCCGCCCAGCATCCCCCTTTCACTTTATGGGCAGAGCAGCCTGCCCAGAGCTGGCAGAGGGGGAGCCTAGAGCACAGCCCATGTCTGCTCCGTGTTCTGTCCTAACACCTGACTTTGCCCTTATCAAGGGGAAGCACATGCGTGCAGCAGCACAGCCCCAGGCAGGGATGCTCCCTGGCAAACCTGGGAAGGAAGAGAAGATGCTTTGAACATATGAAAGGCTAGTACCAGATGTCAAATGAATGTCATGGAAATCACTCCAGTTTTCAACACTCTGGGACTAATGTAATTTATTTAACTGTCTCTGCTCACCGGAGGAATTCTGGAGACGGTGCTGCTTGTCATTCTATCCCACGGTGAGTCACCTGCAAGCTACCTTAAACTGGAAATAACTGCACAATTTGTTATACTTCAACTGATCAGGATTCAAGACACTTGACTCTTAACAATTTGTGTAGGATCAAAGATATGGCTGCTCTCCAAAAAGTGGGGTGTTGACATCAAAGTTGAGGTTCAGTCCCTTTCAACCTTGCTCCTCTCTTTGGTGCTTAGATTTAAGTTCTTGTTGAAAACTTAAATAGGGTAGTGTGTGTGTGTGTATGTGTGTGTGTGTGTGTGTATCTTTGCATGCACACATGTCTCTGTGCGCACATGCATATTCATGTGCTTATAGACACACATGATTATGAGTTCATGTGCATGCACATGCATGTGAATTTTCTGAATGCATGTGCATTTCTGTGTGCATGTGTCCATGTGGGCATGCATGTGCATAAGTGCCTGTGTGCACAAGTGGACACATGTGTGTGAATTTCAGCTGTGGCCCAAACTCCAGCTCTACTTGGAATGGACAGTGGAAGTGGTCTCTGGACTCACCTGGCTCCCACCACGTCCTTTGAGGGACGTCCCAGGTGCCTGGGGGTGGGGCACCACACAGCACAGCTGTGTCGTGCTGGAAAATGCTTTGACAGCCAGTCTGCTCACCTGGTCCCAGACTGGGAGAGGCTGAGCCCAATCTGCTTTTCCATCAGGATAAACAACATTCAATGCCTTGCTCTCTTTCTTGTGGGGCTTTCACACCTCCTTGTTTTTCTTTTCTTCTCCCTCCCCTCTCTGTATGAAGCTTCGGAAAGTAAATGTCTGGAGGGGCCGATGATCAAGGCCTCGCTTTTACCTGTTCCAGGTGCCGACAGCAGGCGCTGAGGTTTGTTATGCCAGGAGCTTAAAACAACAAAAGTGCGTGGACTGGACGCTGCCTAAAAGCCAGCGCGCAAGAATTCCTAAAGGAGATAATATCCGTCTACCGTGGCCACAGATACCTGCCTTCTTTTTAAAAGGGTCTAAAGTTAACCTGCACTAGAATCCCAGTCCTAAATACTTTCATGTCTGACTCACTTAAGCTGGAGTTGTACTCAACATTACATGTGCCTTTATATTATTGAGTTTAAAGGCATTCCTTTCAAAGCCGGTGTTTGGCTCATGATGAAAGGGAGCCAAACAGCTTATTCTGAGTTACATTCGATAATTACATAAGTAACCCTTTACATATGAGATATGCAAATAATGCACTATTCTTTCTGTAATTACTCTGTGGACACGGTTTGATAAAATCCCAAGACTGTAATACATGTTTACGGAGAAGATTAGCAAACCCGGCTGCTTTCTGAACGGAAGGCCTGAAGTCGGAATGTAGAGATTGGCAGGGGCTGGGAGAGACGGCCTGGAACCAGTGGGATGAACGCCGGGGGCCTGGGGGCGGAGGGGATTCAGCTGCAGCAGCGCCGCCCACAGTGCGGCCTCCGTCCAGCTTTCACCAGCTACTCTGGGCCCGGTCCCCACTCCGCACGTGTCCCCCCGGAAAGAACAGTCCCCTCACGGGGCCTGGGCACCGAACCGCCGTCTGTTTGGGTGGGAAATGACTCTGTCGGTGCTTCAGTTCTTGTCTTAACTTACCCTGGGCGGGGCCGGCCAGTGCCGCCCACCTGGCAGGAGGAAACAGGCAGATTCGGTTGGGATCCGCGGCCTTCAGCCCTCCTGCACAGAACATACTTTAAAAACAAATTATTTTAGGTGTAATTCCTGATCACCACACAAACCGCCAGAGTCGAGAGGCTTGCAACTTGGTTTTTTCTAAACCCTTGCCAAGAGGGGCTTCATGGACAGCTCCGATGGATTCTTCCAGACGTGTACCTGGGTGTGAAAGCACAGACACATGCAAACGCCCCCATGCAAGAGCTGCTGGAGACATGCTGCAGACACTCACTTCATACTTGTTGAGTGTCTCTGTCTCGGCGGATCTGTTTCTGGGCACCCACAGTGGGGCTGAGGCCCCGTCCTCACCTGGGCCAAGGCCATCTCCCGCCCCTGACCCATAGGCCACACTGTTGAGCCATGGACGCCAGTGAGAGCTCATTCATTCACCAAAAGTTCTTTGTGGGTGCTATTGCATGCCAGTCAGTGTCCACCAACTAGGGTCCACTGGGCAAGGTCCAGCTTTTCAGGAGCTGCGGTTCTGTGGGGGAGGGGACAGGCACAGGAGAAAGGAGCTGGTGGTTCAGCCTGTGGGCAGGCAGTGGTGGTGCAGAAAGAAGGAGATGGGAGAGGGGAGGTTGCAGCGTAAAGCTGTGGGGGTGAGGTCTTGCTGAGAAGAGGCATGGAGCTCAGGGCAGCAGGAAGTGAGGGAGCTTGCCAAGTCGGTACCTGGGCAAGGAGTGTCCCAGGCAGAGAATGGCAGAGGCCGAAGAGGCCTATGGCAGGCAGCTGCAGTAAGGGCAGAGGAGAAGGGTGAGGGATGTGGGCCACGTGGGTCTGGGAGCCCATAGCCTTTGCAGAGTGAACTGGGAAGAGGCATTGGACAGGGTTCTCGGTGCGCCCCAGCTCTAAGGACCCAGTGACGACTGGGGACAGACAGGCAGCAAGGAGAGATGGGAAGGCTATGGGTCACCAAGGCCGGCAAGATGGCTCAGGCCAGGGCGTCTCGCAGAGACAGTTTGGACCGTAACAGAGTCACAGAAGCCGGCTGACAGCCACATGGGACGATTAGTAAAGCTGCCGGCTCTGTGTGCAGCTCTGGCGGCTCCAGTGGTGGCATGTGTCGTCCCAGGCGCCTCATAGGCACCGCCAACCTCTCCGAGGCTGGTGCTGCGCTTCTATGTCTCAGGGTTATCAGAAAATTATGGCTCACAGTGGACCGTCATTTCTTCTGTGTGTGTGTGTTTCATTTTCATCTAATTTCAATGTGAGCTTGGGCAGGGGCATCGGCAGTGTGTGCCAGGTGGGCCAGTCCATTAGAAGGCGGAGCCTGGCCCACCCGGTGGCATAGGAGATACTGGCAGTGCACTGTCACTGCAGTGGGGACAGGCCCATTCCCCACCTCAGAGCTGTGCGCCTAGGGACCATGGAGCAGGTCCCTGCAATGTCCCACCTTGGGTCACAGGCACCTCCATCCCTGACCTTCGTGCACGGTAAGGGCTGGGTTGGGAGTTCTTTTGAGCTCCCAACTATCAATCAAACACACCTAAACATACTTAAGAGTCTGGTCTTCCTGGTCCCAGGTCACAAAAATGGGGCCATCCTAACCTCATCACTCACTCTCCAAAGCCTCAGCACAGGCCTTAAACCTGAGCTGTCTCCGGGCCACCGGCAGGAGCTTTCCTGGCTAGGAGCCTTTCTGACCCTTCACGGCTGATGCATCAGATCCTGCTGGGCAGGCCTTTCAGGGCCTGACACCCTGCCCAAACCCACTGCAGCCAAAACATCCCCCTTGAGGCAGGCCTCGGAGGTTGGTTTCCTCCCGCAGGTCCCGTCCAGCGCGAGGTCTTGGACTGCGGCATCAACAAAGGGCCCGGGCCCAGGTGTGCTCTTGGACTCCATGGGGTCTGGAGGGGATGCGTCAAGGCAAGAAGGGTGGGACACAGGCACGGGACACGGGCACGGGACTCTGGGGCCCTGGTAGATGAGTGCTGCCACCTTGGTACAGCTACATGAGAAACAGCCTTCCAGCCCTCACTGTATTGGCTCAGTGGATGGAGTGTCGGCTGTGGACTGAAGGATCTTGGGTTCGATTCCAGGTCAAGGGCACATGCTTGGATTGCGGGCTAGATCCCCAGGAGGGGGCATGCAGGAGTCAGCCTACCAATAATTCTCATCATTGATGATGCTATCTCTCTCCCTCTCCCTTCCTCTCTTAAAAAAAATTAAAAATGTTTTTTAAAAGAGAGATAGCCTCCCATTCATCCGTTTCTGGAGGCAAAACCCCCTCTCTATCCAACAGAATCTCTGCGATGATGAGACGTCCGATGTTTGTCTGACATGGCCGCACGGGCATGCAACCATTAACCATTGAAGTGTGCTTGTACACCTCAGCCACTGTTAGGTTTTACTCAATTGGAAAAAATTCCCAGGGGGATTAAGTCGGCACCTGTGCTGGGCAGCTCTGTGTTGGGCAGGGCAGGGAAGGGCAGGCCTGGGAGGCTGCTGGCCCTGGGGCAGGACCCTGGGGGAGCTGCCTGTTTTTGCTAGCCCTGCAACTGACCAGCCCAGACTCAGTATGGCAGTGCCTAACCTTGCTCACACGGGGAGGACATGGCGCTGATGAGTATTTCAGTGGGACTCGCACATCAGATCATTTTCTCTAAGGCAGCTCCCAAGACGGGCGAGAGCCTTGGCCTGTGCTGCTAAATGGTTAGAGCATCCACCTGCACACCCAAGGGTCTCGGGTTCGATTCCAGTCAAGGCCACCTCCCAGGGTTGCAAGTTTGATTCTCTCTCACTCTCTTTCTTCCCCTTCCTTCCCTTCCACTGTCTCTAGAAGACCAATGGAGGAAATAGCCTCGGGTGAGGATCAGCAATAACAAGGACAAGAGAGCCAGAGGGGAAGCAGCCATGCTCCTGCGGGAAGGCTGAGCTCAGAGGGTCGCTGCTCGAGCAGGGAGAGCAGCCCTGACGTGGGCAGAGAGGCGGCCAGGTCCTCGCAGTTGGCTGCCCCGGGAAAGGAGCTGGATGCCCAGGATGGCTGGGATCAGGAAGTGAGCTGGTGCATCGGGGGCCTGCCACCACCTCAGGCAGGCCCCAAAGAGCACGGGTCAAGGGACCACTCCTGCCCCGTTGCCATGCCAATGCAAGCCATCGTTTGGAGACAGGCAAGAAGAAAATGCATCTTCACTCTGAAGTTTCTCCTCTGAGTTGTTAAGAGCGCATCCGTCGCTCACCACGCGCGCTGTTCACTTCGTGTTTAGTCCTCACTGGTCCTCCTCTCAGCCTCAGACAACGCGGTGATGCAGGCCCTCCGTCTGGGGCCATCCTGTGACTGATTACTGCGACGCGGTCACGTGTCCCCTCAACAGTTTCGTGCCCACCTTATATTTCAAGGTGATTTTCCTGCTGAAAAACCAAGCAGTTTATCTTTATGATGAAGAAATTGGATAAGAAAAATTTGTTTCTTAAAAAATAACCTCTTCCTTCCTGCCAGAGACCCTCTGATGGTGAGGTCCAGAGATAGCTGCACTTGGGCCAGAGATGACCATATATGTGTGTGTAAGTATGTGTATGCGTGTATGTCTATGCGTGTGTGTGTATGTGTATGTGTGTGTATGTCGTGTGTGTATGTGTGTGTGCGTGTGTGTGTGTGTGTGTGTGTGTGTGTGTGTAGTCAGCCTGGGGGCGGGATGCAGGCGTGGCACTGCTCTCAGGCCAGCTCCTGCCTCCAAAATACAGGGCAGCTGTGTGCCTTGCTCTGTCACAGCCGCATGGAGGGGAGGAGGAGTGATAAAACTCCCAGTGCAGGGGACAGTGCAGGTGTGTCCCTAAGTAGAATAGGATATGCCCATTGGTGCCCTGGAGCTGGCCAGTCAAGGTCGACAGTTTTGCTTGCATCACAGCCATCTCTCCAGCCTTTTCCAGGCCTGCCTGCCCCCTTTTCCCAGCACTCACAGGAGCCCGTTCTGCCCTGGGTGCGAGCTTCTGATTCCCTGTCCCTGAGTCCTAGGACCGCTCTCCACTCCTTGGTGTCCTGGTCTCATTTTCGTGGAATGTGATGGCAGTTGGAATCCAGGGAGCCTGTTCAGTGTCCCTCAAGCCCTGTGGTGGGGACCACCAGTGTAGGCCCCGCCCCGGTGGCCCATTTGGAAAGTGGACCCCACCTGGTATGATCTGACTTTGCTGCTGGAAATGGGGTGGCTCTGAGAAGCCAGAGGGGCCGTGTCTGTGGGGACCTTGAGGGGTTTGGAAAGGATCAACATTGCCACAGGAAGCTCCCAGTGACAGTAGTAAGGGTGCCCTTGCTCCAAACAGCAGGCCCCGCCCCCCCACCTGTGGTGCAGGCTTCCTCACTCCTGCCTGGCAGACACCTATGAAGGCAGGTGAGCTGGAAGCAGAATCCATTACTCCAACCATGTGGTGCTGATACATGGATGAAGACCCAGCTTCCTGGCACCCTGAGCTGCCTGTCTCTTCTGACTCCCCTGTGTTGTCTGTCTGTCCCTCCTGTGTTGTCTCACTGTTCCTCCTGACGCCCCTGTGCTGTCTGTCCCTTCTGGCACCCTTGTGCTGTCTGTTTGTCCCACCACACCAGGATGCCAGGAGCCTTGATGGCAGGGATGCATCCCCCTTATACATTGAGGGCCTTGGAGTGACCTCGGCTACCCTCAGAACAGGTGTGCCATGGTGTTTTAACCCGAATTTCATCATTATTAGGTTCTGTAAAACTTTTTTTTTTGTTATTGTTAATCCTCACTGGAGGATCTTTTTTCCATGATTTTTAAAGAGAGCTGGAGGCGGGCAGGGGAAGGGGGAGAAAGCAGAGAAGGGCAAGGAGAGAGAGAAACACTGACTGGGGCCAGGGGATTGAACTCAGGTATGTGGCCTTGACTGGGAATCAAACCTTTGGCGTGAGGATCCACACTGTAAACACTGAGCAACACCGGCCAGGGCTCCTTAAAACTTTTATACTCGTGTGAGTTTGTTTGTTGTGAGGTTGCATAGAAGGAGATGAAAATACTGAGTGACCATGAAGGCTGAAGGACACTGAGCCTCGTGTCCACAGGAGCAGAGGGAGGTCCTGGGTGTCCAGCAGCTGAGGCCTGAGGCCCAGGCAGCCTGCAGGTCACCGGAGGTCATCTTTACACAGCCTGGGAGGATAGAGGAAGGAAAGAGCGGCCGGTATGTGCATTAGAGGACCTCCTGTGTTTGAAGCCTGGTTAGTGTGTGCCTGTGTGTGCTATGTTTATGCATATGCACATGTTTGGGGAAAAAGAAAACATTTCCCTCAACACCATGTGGTCTCCTGGTGGGCGGGGGGGTGGGGGGGCACCAGCACACATGGTACAGAGTAAGGCGAGGCTCTCTCCCAACCGGCTGAGCAGTCACAATGTGGAAAACACACAACTACCTTTAGCCGTGGAATGTCTAGCAAGAATGGAGACAACCCTGGCGACAGCAAATGTGTGTGTGTGATCTGCTGGCCTGCCCTCACCCTGCCGGGTGACATGGAGTATCCTTCGCCTATCCCTTACTGTGAGTCACAGTAAGTCCTCAGGGCTAATGGGTAACTTTACCACTTCTCAGAAATAAATTTATGAACTGCATTATAATCTGGCATGCTTAATAAGCACTAAGCTTCACTTTTTGGATAATACCAAAATAGAATCAATTAATTAAAATACCGACTCATTCCAGAGAGGCTTCGAGGCCGCTGCATGACATGGACATAATGTGAAGTCAGTAAAAAGATGAAGATGAATGAGCTCAGAGGAGCTCGGTGGTGACATTAATGCACCGAATGTCCCCAAATGTAATGCATGGCTGTGAAGGAGAGTCAGAAAATCAGGGACCATTGTTTTTGCCACAAAGCAAGGAGGACGCAGCCCATATGGAGGCATGCTACAGCGTTAGGACCCAGGTCAACATTAAGTTAATCTCTAACATCAGAGGCCTTATGTCAAAGGTCTCCAGAAGAGAATGGAAAATAATCTGTGCTAAATTAAGGAAAGAAGAGCTTCTGTGGGCCTAA
Source organism: Antrozous pallidus (assembly GCA_027563665.1). Taxonomy (NCBI): domain Eukaryota; kingdom Metazoa; phylum Chordata; class Mammalia; order Chiroptera; family Vespertilionidae; genus Antrozous; species Antrozous pallidus. The sequence continues at coordinate 189,667 of CM050521.1, forward strand.
TTACAAGATAAATTACATTGAATTTTAACTTATCCAGGACTTTCATAATCACAGAATTCAGGGGCTTGCTAACTTGTGAATATCTCTCAAAACTAAAACTGAGACGGCAGTCACTCAATGTCCCTAAAATATCACTCGAGGTAACACTTCAGGGGCCCAAAAGATGGCTGAATGTCTAAGACATTCCAGCTATCCCTTGTTTTTATACCTGGTGCAGATATTCCAGACCAAGTGGAACTTTCACTCTTAATCTTCAGTAACCAAAAGTCAAGAGCAGGATAGAAGAGGACGTGAGGGTCCCTGCCCCCACTGACTTTGGATGCTTCAGCTGTGGTGACATCTGTCGGTGGCTGTCCATGGTGTTCTATAAACCATGTGAGTTGATATCCTAGGGGACCAGGCATCGACCCCCAAGGCAGAACGTCATGTGTGTGTCCAAAGAAGTGTCCCAGCTACTCCATCCGTTACCATAGCTGTTGGCCAGGAGGCCACTGAGCACATTTGGGCTCTGGTCTGTCTGATGGAGATGTGCTCTCTGTACAAAATACACAATGGAGCTTAAATATTTATTATGAAAATAAGTACCCAGCTCCACCAGGGTCCCCGATGTCTGTGCCGGAGGAACTGGAGGAGGAACAAGACTCAGAACACATGCAGCCAGAGCCTGTCCATGAGAGTCTCTGACACCAGGGCTGTGGCCTTGCAGCTTGCTGATCAGTGAGGCTGGTCAGGATGGGAATTCTCTTGATAGCAATACTAGAAGCCTGGTGCACAAATTCATGCACAGGTGGGGTCCCTCAGCCTGGCCGGCTATTGGGGCCAGCCAGGGGTGGGGGGTGGGGAGATTAAGTTGGGGAGGGACTACCGGAGGTTGGCCGACTGCGGAAGGTTAGCTGTGAGAGTGCACTGACCACCAGGGGTCAGCCCCTGTGTTGGGCATCTACCCTCTGGTGGTCACTGGGTGTCATAGTGACTGGTGATTCTGGTCATTAAGTTGTAACAGTCTTGTAGGCTTTTATATATATGGACTAGAAGCCTGGTGGATGGAATTCATGCACTGGTGGTGGGGGCGGGGGTTGTGGCCTGTGGAGATTGGCTGTGGGAGAACTGCTCATCCTGGTCAGCCAGCAACACTCCCACTGTGGGAGTGCACTGACCACCAGGGGGCATCTCCTGCATTGAGCATCTTCCCCCTGGTGGTCAGTTCATGCCATAGCAACTGGTCAGCCAGTTGTTCTGGTCATTCTGCCTTTTGGTCCCAGGGCTTTTATTATATAGGACTAGAGGCCCAATGCACAAAATTTGTGCATGGGTGGGATTGTCCCTCAGCCCAGCCTGAAACCTCTCCAATCTGGGACCCCTTGGGATCGGGGCTAAACTGGTAGTCAGACTGCTGGCTTTTAACCACTCACCTGCCTGCCTGCCTGATTGCCCCTAACTGCTTCTGCCTGACAGCCTGATCACCCCAGCTGCTCCCCTGCTGGTCTGGTTGCCCATAACTGCCATTCCCTGCCAGCCTTCTTGTGGTGGCCATCTTGTAGTGGCCATCTTGTGACGACGACATGTGGGCTACCATCTTGTGATGATGTGAGGGTGTTTTTCAAGGGCGTGAGGGCACAAAGGCGTGATGGCCACCTAGGTTAGTATAGATACGTTCTAATGTGGTGCACACAAACTTAAATGAGTTTACATTCTTTTGTCTACTTTGCTGCAAACTGTGCGAAAAAGAATAAACTGGGGCAGCCACGTGGTGCTGCACACTTTTGGCACTGCAGCGTATTGTAGCATTTCCTGTGTAACTGGTGTGTCCCATCCTAATGGTTCTGGTTTCCATAAAGTGGCACACAAAACTGCCCCTGTCACACTGCGACAGTTTACAGAAATACGTGTCTGGGGACCTTATAAATAAGTCAATAAGAAGTTTAATTACTCCATTAAATAGCCCCACAGAGCATGGCATATGTTCTCTTTTTAAAAATTTTAAAAATATGTTTTAACTGATTTTAGAGAGGAAGGGAGAGGGAGAGAAAGACAGAAACATCAATGATGAGAATCATTAATCTGCTGGGGATTGAGCCTGCAACCCAGGCATGTGTCCTGACCCTGACCTCCTGGTTCAAAAGTCAACACCCAACCGGTGAGCCATGCTGGCTGGGCACGACAGCGATTCTAAAATGCATTTGAACCCCTCCTATGTATGCCTGACATTTTGTATTTTTTAATAGACTGTAATAAAATGAAGATGTAATAAGAAGTGACACTCCCCGGGCGGGGGGGGGGGGGTGGTACTCGCATAAGCAGAGATAGAGATTGGCACTGCTTCAAAACGTGTGACTTTGTAGAAAAAAGTGCTACCCTGTTTCCCTGAAAATAAGATAGTGTCTTATAATAGTTTTTGCTCCCAAAGATGTGCTAGATCTTATTTGGGGGGGGGGGGATGCCTTATATTACAGCAAGTAGGTCTTATTTTGGGGGGATGTCTTACTTTCGGGGAAACAGGGTATGAAGGTGGATGTTGAGTTCATAAAAATTTGTTGCTTTCTGCCCCAGCCATTTGCTCGGTGATTAGAGTGCCACTCAACTCTCACACTGAAGTGTCTCAGGTTCAGTCCTGGTCAAGGGCATGCACCTGGGTTGCAGATTAGATTCCTGGCCCTGTGTGGGAGGTAACCAATTGATGTCTCTCTCTGACCTTGATGTTTCTCTCTCCCTTTCTTTCTCTCTCCTTTCCACTCTCTCTAAAACTCAATGGGAAAAATACCCTTGGGTGAGAATTCACAACAATAACAAAATACATTGCTCTCCCATTTTGTGGTGCCTGCTAACATCTAAAAATGTGGACTCCATTGAGTCTTTTCTCATTCTAAATGAAGATTCACTTTCATCACTAATTTTGCATTTAGAGTTTGTGTTGTTTTTAAAAGTAATTTTCCACAGTGAGTAACCCTCATGGGTGGTCTGGATGCTGTGGGGGACCCTGGCCCCTTGGGTGGCCTCTGCTCCAGTCACACTGACCAGGACACTGCGACGCTGAGGTTCTCTGGACTGTGACCAGAGAGCAGCCTTTCACCTCTCCTGATGGAGAGCAAACCAGGCCTCCGTCTGCGGTACCCACCTGCCCCGTAGCTCCATTCACCAAATGACTGGCCGTTCACTTGGTTGTGCTTGGTGACTGCTAAGTGGCCAGCACAGTGAGCATGCCTCAGGTCACCTTGATTCCTGAGTGTCAGAGATGCCACTCAGCAGGAAGACGAGCAGTGAAGTGACAGGTGCAGTGGCAACAGGTATGGAATGTGGAATCCACGTGGAGCCAGCCAAAGGCCAGGCCCTGTGAGCATTGGTTGTGTGTGGTCATCAGGCACTGCAGGGCACACAGAGCTGGCCAGGAGCCAGCAAGGGGTGGGAGGTAGACGGCCCCCAGGACTCAGAAAGATGGACCAGGGGACATGCACAGGCTCCAGCCATCGACTGCTGGGACCCTAGGGCCAGCCACTGGGACCCGAGTCACCAGCAGCTCCCTCGGTACCTAGCTGGGCGTGGCAGGACAAGGAGGTGTAGGCAGGAGGGTGGGATTCCTGTCCATCCCAGTCCCTCTGTGGCACCTCGGCTGCCCCAACATACTGTGGCTTCCCCGTCTCTGCCCTCAGACTACTCTCAGCCCTGCTGGTTCCTTCAACCTCCCACATGTCCTACATCTTTGGGCTTAAGGACATCCTCAAGGAAGGTGTCCCTAGAACCAGAAGGAGGCACACAGCCAGGAAGAGGACAGCGGGCCAGGTTGGTCACTGTTGTCACTATTGTCATGGTGAATGTCGTAGTGACTGCAAGGTGACTGTCCCTGGTAACTGTCATGGTGATTTCCAGGGTGATTGCCATGGTGAGTGTCATGGTGATTGCCGTGGTGACTGTCATGGTGACTCTCATGGTGACTTTCCTAATGACTATCCAGGTGACTGACCAGGTGATTGTTTTGGTGACTGCCATGGTGACTGCTATGGAGACTGCCATGTTGACTGTCCTAGTGACACTCTTGGTGAATGTCCTGGTGACTGTCCCGGTGACTGCTGTGGTGACTGTCATGGTAACTGCCCTGGTGGCTGCCATGGCGACTGTCATGGTGACTGTCATGGTAACTATCTTGGTGACTGCCATGGTGACTGCCATGGAGACTGCCATGTTGACTGTCCTAGTGACAATCTTGGTGAATGTCCTAGTGACTGTTCCGGTGACTGCTGTGGTGACTGTCCCGGTAACTGTCCTGATGACTTCCATGGTGACTGTCATGGTAACTGTCCTGGTGAGGTGACTGTCATGGTAACTATTTTGGTGACTGCCATGGTGACTGCCATGGTGACCATCCTGGTGACTGCCATGGTGAATGTCCGGGTGACTGCCATGGTGACTGTCCTGGTGATTTCCGTGCTCACTGTCATGCTGAATGTCCTGGTGACTTTCTTGGTGACTAACATGGTGACTGTCCTGGTGATTGTCCTGGTGACTACTGTGGTGACTTTCCTGGTGACTGCTGTGGTGACTGCCATGGTGACTGCCATGTTGATGGCCACCTGCTCTGGGCTTTCCGCAGTCAGGACCAGGCAGGAGGCCCACACTGCAGTGGTGGCATAGGGCAGCAAGGTCCCAGAGACAGTGCCTCAGCCACCATGATAGGTCTGTTTTCTCATGATCATCTCGCACTCCTGGTGCCCCCATCAATGCCAACTGCACCAAGGTCCATGCAGGACATAGGGAAGGAGAGACAGCAGAGGATGAACTGACAGGAAGTGATGAGCCAACAGTGACCCTAGCTGAAGATGGGACCCCAGGGTGGGCTGCAGCAGGGCCCCGCCCAGTGAAAGTCACTGCTTAGTGAGGCCCCGCTGCACACTGCTCTCCCAGGCACCTGGCCCTGACCATGGCTGAGCAACGGCCTGGAAGCAGTCCACCCCTGAAGGCCTTTGCAATCACTGCTGCTTTGTGCAAACGCCCTTAGAGAGTGGTCTGTCTCTAATCCCTGTGACTCTGGCATCTCCATGCTATGGGCCAGGAGTGCCCCTGGCAAGAAGTGGGTGCTCTCAACACGTCTTGCCTTAGGCGGTGCTCACAGATACCCTCCCACCCCCGTATAGAGGGCTCTCTACCTGGGAATATCTGGTGGGTCCCCGATGCAGGAACCTTTCATTTGAAACTGGCCACACTCCTAATAGAGAAGAAAAACAAATTCTGCTCCCTGAAGCTCTGTCCTGGCCACATGTACCCAGCAAGTGTTTACGAATCACCTATTCTTGTCAAAGGGCCGTGTTGTTGTTCCGACGCTGCCAGGAGTTGGGGCGACAGGGAGAATGAATTTCCTAACAAGTAACCCTTTGCTATCCCTTCTCCATGTAATATTCGTGGTGGGTGCTGGGTGGTAGGCCTGGCGATCGTGTCTGCAAATGGCCTACAGTTCCAGCTGAAGAGAGAAGCATCATGAAGCTGCAGTCTAAAGGGTTTTTCATCTGAGATCTGAGACATATAGGGGGTCAGGCTCCAGCAGAGCCCTGGATGGCGGGGGGAGGAAGGGGTGCCCACATCACCATATGTGGGGCTGGCATCGAGCAGGGGCAGACATCTGTAGAGGGAAGTTGCAGGGCGTGAGTGACAGTAAATAACCAGGTAGGAGGTTTATTTTGTAGTTTATCTTCTGAAATGTAGACAGTTTATTGAAGGGAATTCCTGCCATTTTAAAACTTCAACTGATTTTCTTAAAGTGATAATTAACACAACAACCAGTTCCTGGGAGGCGTGGGCCTGACAGACTGCTTCCTGAAGCTGCAGCTGCGGAGGCCAGGCAGGGCCAGTCCTGTAAGGGTACCCCTTCTCTCCCATCCAGCAGCAGCTCTGGGAGCACAGGCCCATCCACATGCTACTTGAAAGCCTGTGAATGAAGTGACACCTGCACAGAAAAGAGAGGCCGTGGAACTAACGAGCTGGCTGTAGACGGTAAAAAAAGCACCAAAGGGTCAAAGATGTTATTTTACATTAAGATATCATCTGAAGAAAGATAAACATTGGTATGAATTTTTAAGCATTACATTGTCTGCAGGTGGATACATTGGTGCTATCAACTCAAGAGACAGGACAGGAACAAAATGTAATAGAAGACCCCATATATCAGTATTTCTGCCCACCTTCAACAGATGAAGCAAATTTTTTGTTGTTTTTGTTAATCTTCACCCAAGAATATTTTTTCCACTCTCTATTTTTAGAGTGGCAAGGGAGGGAGAGAGAGAGAAACATCAATGAGAGAGAGACTCATTATTTGGTTGCTTCCCTAATGTGCCCTGCCCTGGGCTGGGGATCGAACCTGTAACCCAGGTATGTGCCCTTGACTGGGAATCAAAGCCCAAATCCTTCAGTGTGCAGGACGATGTTCTAACCACTGAGAATACTGGCCAGGGCAGATGAAGCAAATTTTGAAGAAAAAAATGGAAAGGATGAATAAAGAAATTAAGAATAGTTTAATAATTTAATATAAAAATTAATATCCTATAGCAAATATATTTTTCTCAACATCCATGGGAAATTTGCTAAAATGCATAAAATATTATGCCATAAATAATTTGGCAAAAGCAGAATGTATTCAGGTTGTATTGTAGGACCACAACATACACATAAAAAGGAAAGGAAGGAAAGGGGAGGGAGGGGGGGTTAAGACAGAACAGGATAGTAAGAGGAGGAAGGAGATTAGGAAGAGGAAAAGACAAAAGGAAAAGGAAAGAGAAGGAGAGAGGAATAAAGGAAGGAAAGAAAAAAGACATGGTAAATCAAAATAAGAAAAAAAAATTGCTTTAACTTAGCTGTATTCCTAAGCAAGAAATTTAACCTTTTCTTGAATCTATAAAATGAGAGAAAACATGAGAGTTGAGTAATATGACACATGCAATATTTCTTAACCGATTTCTTGGTATATTGTAAACACTCAAAAATTAACTTCAAGAAAGAACACATGCTTAATCCCACAAACCAATTTTTTAATCAATGCAGATGCAAACATCTTAAGTAAAATATTATAAAGATAAACTTGGGATGATATTGGAAGAATAGCACATAAAGAACAAATTGCACTTTATGCTTTTTATTCAAGATTGGTTCTATTTTAGGTTAAATGTGAATATAATTCAACATGGAGATACTTCAAAAATATGAATCATAACTGCAGCTGATGTTTTGAATGCACTGATGAAAAACACCCATTCCTGATTAAAACAAAAGGAGAGCCCTCTTAGTAAACTAGGAATATATCTCTGACATTGGGATAGATCTCTCTGAAAGCTGCAGCCAGCATTGTGCTTTATGGTGGAGTAGCCCATTCATCTTTAGAATACAACACAATGACGGCTGCTGTAATAACTGTTACCCACATTACTCTTAAAGTCCAAAACAAAGCAATAAAATAAGAAAATGAATTGTAGTTATAAATATTGCAAAGCATTATAGGTTTAATTGTGTCAGCCCAAAATTCATATCCTAACTTCTATACCCAGAATGTGGCCTTATTTGAAAATGGGGTCTTTGCAGATTATCAAGTTCATACAGGTTCATTAGAGTGGACCCTAATTCAATATAATGGATGTCCTTTACAACAAGGTAAATTTGGCTACAGAGACAGACAAGTGCGAGGGCAAATGCCATGAGGATGATAGCTGAGAGAGGTGACACTGTTGTGAGGCAAGGTGCATCCCAATGAGCAGAGACAGCCAGAAGCCAAGTGAGGAGCTGGCACCAGACTCCTCCATCCCCAAGGAAGGAGGCAGCTCTGCTGACATCTTACCCTTGGACTTTGAGCTTCCAGACCTGAGGCAATGGGCCCCTGCCTCAGCCCCAGCTTCTGATGCTTTGCTATGGCAGCCTCAGCTTGAAGTGGGTTGTTATGGCAGCCCCATATTGTGGTGAGTTGCTATGGCAGCCCCAGATTGTGGTGAGTTGTTATGTCAGCCCGAGATTGTGGTGAGTTGCTAAGGCAGCCCCAGATTGTGGTGCATTGCTATAGCAGCCCCAGCTTGTGGTGGGTTGCTATGGCAGCCCCAGATTGTGGTGAGTTGCTATGGCAGCCCCAGCTTGTGGTGAGTTGCTATGGCAGCCTCAGCTTGAAGTGGGTTGTTATGGCAACCCCAGCTTATGGTGCGTTGCTATGGCAGCCCCAGCTTGTGATGGGTTGCTATGGCAGCCCAGGCTTATGGTGCGATGCTATGGCAGCCCCAGATTGTGCTGAGTTGCTATGGCAGCCCCAGCTTGAAGTGGGTTGTTATGGCAGCCCCAGATTGTGGTGCATTGTTATGGCAGCCCCAGCTTGTGGTGGGTTGCTATTGCAGCCCCAGCTTGAAGTGGGTTGCTATGGCAGCCCCAGATTGTGGTGAGTTGCTATGGCAGCCTCAGCTTGAAGTGGGTTGTTATCGCAGCCCCAACTTGTGGTGAGTTTCTATGGCAGCCCCAGCTTGTGGTGAGTTGCTATGACAGCCCCAGATTGTGGTGCATTGCTATAGCAGCCCCAGCTTGTGGTGGGTTGCTATGGCAGCCTCAGCTTGAAGTGGGTTGTTATGGCAGCCCCAGATTATGGTGAGTTGCTATGGCAGCCCCAGCTTGTGGTGCGTTGCTATGGCACCCACAGCTTGTGGTGCGTTGCTATGGCAGCCCCAGATTGTGGTGAGTTGCTTTGGCAGCCCCAGCTTGTGATGAGTTGCTATGACAGCCCCAGATAGTGGTGCATTGCTATGGCAGCCCCAGCTTGTGGTGGGTTGCTATGGCAGCCCAGGCTTATGGTGCGTTGCTATGGCAGCCCCAGATTGTGCTGAGTTGCTATGGCAGCCCCAGCTTGAAGTGGGTTGTTATGGCAGCCCCAGATTGTGGTGCATTGTTATGGCAGCCCCAGCTTGTGGTGGGTTGCTATTGCAGCCCCAGCTTGAAGTGGGTTGCTATGGCAGCCCCAGATTGTGGTGAGCTGCTATGGCAGCCTCAGCTTGAAGAGGGTTGTTATGGCAGCCCCAGCTTGAAGTGGGTTGTTATGGCAGCCCCAGATTGTGGTGAGCTGCTATGGCAGCCTCAGCTTGAAGTGAGTTGTTATGGCAGCCCCAGCTTGTGGTGAGTTGCTATGTCAGCTATGGCAGCCCCAGATTGTTATGGATAAACAAATAAAATAAGAAAATGAATTGTAGTTATAAATATTGCAAAGCATTATAGGTTTAATTGTGTCAGCCCAAAATTCATATCCTAACTTCTATACCCAGAATGTGGCCTTATTTGAAAATGGGGTCTTTGCAGATTATCAAGTTCATACAGGTTCATTAGAGTGGACCCTAATTCAATATAATGGATGTCCTTTACAACAAGGTAAATTTGGCTACAGAGACAGACAAGTGCGAGGGCAAATGCCATGAGGATGATAGCTGAGAGAGGTGACACTGTTGTGAGGCAAGGTGCATCCCAATGAGCAGAGACAGCCAGAAGCCAAGTGAGGAGCTGGCACCAGACTCCTCCATCCCCAAGGAAGGAGGCAGCTCTGCTGACATCTTACCCTTGGACTTTGAGCTTCCAGACCTGAGGCAATGGGCCCCTGCCTCAGCCCCAGCTTCTGATGCTTTGCTATGGCAGCCTCAGCTTGAAGTGGGTTGTTATGGCAGCCCCATATTGTGGTGAGTTGCTATGGCAGCCCCAGATTGTGGTGAGTTGTTATGTCAGCCCGAGATTGTGGTGAGTTGCTAAGGCAGCCCCAGATTGTGGTGCATTGCTATAGCAGCCCCAGCTTGTGGTGAGTTGCTATGGAAGCCCCAGCTTGTGATGAGTTGCTTTGGCAGCCCCAGCTTGTGATGAGTTGCTATGGCAGCCCCAGCTTGTGGTGAGTTGCTATGACAGCCCCAGATAGTGGTGCATTGCTATGGCAGCCCCAGCTTGTGGTGGGTTGCTATGGCAGCCCAGGCTTATGGTGCGTTGCTATGGCAGCCCCAGATTGTGCTGAGTTGCTATTGCAGCCCCAGCTTGAAGTGGGTTGCTATGGCAGCCCCAGATTGTGGTGAGCTGCTATGGCAGCCTCAGCTTGAAGTGAGTTGTTATGGCAGCCCCAGCTTGTGGTGAGTTGCTATGGCAGCCCCAGCTTGTGATGAGTTGCTTTGGCAGCCCCAGCTTGTGATGAGTTGCTATGGCAGCCCCAGCTTGTGATGAGTTGCTTTGGCAGCCCCAGCTTGTGATGAGTTGCTATGGCAGCCCCAGCTTGTGATGAGTTGCTTTGGCAGCCCCAGCTTGTGATGAGTTGCTATGACAGCCCCAGATAGTGGTGCATTGCTATGGCAGCCCCAGCTTGTGGTGGGTTGCTATGGCAGCCTCAGCTTGAAGTGGGTTGTTATGGCAGCCCCAGATTGTGGTGAGTTGCTATGGCAGCCCCAGCTTGAAGTGGGTTGTTATGGCAGCCCCAGATTGTGGTGAGTTGCTATGGCAGCTCCAGATTGTGGTACGTTTCTATGGCAGCCCCAGCTTGTGGTGCATTGTTTGGCAGCGCAGCTTTGTGGTGCATTGCTATGGCAGCTCCAGATTTAAGTGGGTTGCTATGGCAGCCCCAGCTTGTGGTGGGTTGCTATGGCAGCCCCAGATTGTGGTGAGTTGCTATGGCAGCTCCAGATTGCGGTGCGTTTCTATGGCAGCCCCAGCTTATGGTGAGTTGCTATGGCAGCCCCAGCTTGTGGTGGGTTGCTATGGCAGCCCCAGATTGTGGTGAGTTGCTATGGCAGCTCCAGATTGTGGTGCGTTTCTATGGCAGCCCCAGCTTGTGGTGCATTGTTTGGCAGCCCAGCTTTGTGGTGGGTTGCTATGACAGCCCCAGCTTGTGGTGAGTTGCTATGACAGCCCCAGATTGTAGTGCATTACTATGGCAGCCCCAGATTGAAGTGGGTTGCTATGGCAACTCCAGCTTGTGGTGGGTTGCTATGGCAGCCCCAGCTTGTGGTGAGTTGCTATGACAGCCCCATATTGTGGTGCATTGCTATGGCAGCCCCAGCTTGTGGTGGGTTGCTATGGCAGCCCCAGCTTGAAGTGGGTTGCTATGGCAGTTCCAGATTTGGTGAGTTGCTATGGCAGCCCCAGCTTGAAGTGGGTTGTTATGGCAGCCCCAGATTGTGGTGAGTTGCTATGGCAGCCCCAGATTGTGGTGAGTTGTTATGTCAGCCCGAGATTGTGGTGAGTTGTTAAGGCAGCCCCAGATTGTGGTGCATTGCTATAGCAGCCCCAGCTTGTGGTGGGTTGCTATGGCAGCCCCAGATTGTGGTGAGTTGCTATGGCAGCCCCAGCTTGTGGTGAGTTGCTATGGCAGCATCCGCTTGAAGTGGGTTGTTATGGCAACCCCAGCTTATGGTGCGTTGCTATGGCAGCCCCAGCTTGTGATGGGTTGCTATGGCAGCCCAGGCTTATGGTGCGTTGCTATGGCAGCCCCAGCTTGAAGTGGGTTGTTATGGCAGCCCCAGATTGTGGTGCATTGTTATGGCAGCCCCAGCTTGTGGTGGGTTGCTACTGCAGCCCCAGCTTGAAGAGGGTTGCTATGGCAGCCCCAGATTGTGGTGAGTTGCTATGGCAGCCTCAGCTTGAAGTGGGTTGTTATGGCAGCCCCAGATTGTGGTGAGTTGCTATGGCAGCCTCAGCTTGAAGTGGGTTGTTATGGCAGCCCCAGCTTGTGGTGGGTTGCTATGGCAGCCTCAGCTTGAAGTGGGTTGTTATGGCAGCCCCAGATTATGGTGAGTTGCTATGGCAGCCCCAGCTTGTGGTGCGTTGCTATGGCACCCACAGCTTGTGGTGCGTTGCTATGGCAGCCCCAGATTGTGGTGAGTTGCTTTGGCAGCCCCAGCTTGTGATGAGTTGCTATGGCAGCCCCAGCTTGTGGTGGGTTGCTATGGCAGCCCAGGCTTATGGTGCGTTGCTATGGCAGCCCCAGATTGTGCTGAGTTGCTATGGCAGCCCCAGCTTAAAGTGGGTTGTTATGGCAGCCCCAGATTGTGGTGCATTGTTATGGCAGCCCCAGCTTGTGGTTGGTTGCTATTGCAGCCCCAGCTTGAAGTGGGTTGCTATAGCAGCCCCAGACTGTGGTGAGCTGCTATGGCAGCCTCAGCTTGAAGTGGGTTGTTATGGCAGCCCCAGATTGTGGTGAGTTGCTATGGCAGCTCCAGATTGTGGTGCGTTTCTATGGCAGCCCCAGCTTATGGTGAGTTGCTATGACAGCCCCAGCTTGTGGTGGGTTGCTATGGCAGCCCCAGCTTGTGGTGAGTTGCTATGACAGCCCCAGCTTGAAGTGGGTCGCTATGGCAGTTCCAGATTTGGTGAGTTGCTATGGCAGCCCCAGCTTGAAGTGGGTTGTTATGTCAGCCCCAGATTGTGGTGAGTTGCTATGGCAGCCCCAGATTGAAGTGGGTTGCTATGGCAACTCCAGCTTGTGGTTGGTTGCTATGGCAGCCCCAGCTTGTGGTGAGTTGCTATGACAGCCCCATATTGTGGTGCATTGCTATCGCAGCCCCAGCTTGTGGTGGGTTGCTATGGCAGCCCCAGCTTGAAGTGGGTCGCTATGGCAGTTCCAGATTTGGTGAGTTGCTATGGCAGCCCCAGCTTGAAGTGGGTTGTTATGTCAGCCCCAGATTGTGGTGAGTTGCTATGGCAGCCCCAGATTGTGGTGAGTTGTTATGTCAGCCCGAGATTGTGGTGAGTTGCTAAGGCAGCCCCAGATTGTGGTGCATTGCTATAGCAGCCACAGCTTGTGGTGGGTTGCTATGGCAGCCCCAGATTGTGGTGAGTTGCTATGGCAGCCCCAGCTTGTGATGAGTTGCTATGGCAGCCTCAGCTTGAAGTGGGTTGTTATGGCAACCCCCGCTTATGGTGCGTTGCTATGGCAGCCCCGGCTTGTGATGGGTTGCTATGGCAGCCCAGGCTTATGGTGCGTTGCTAAGGCAGCCCCAGATTGTGCTGAGGTGCTATGGCAGCCCCAGCTTGTGGTGAGTTGCTATGACAGCCCCAGATTGTGGTGCATTGCTATAGCAGCCCCAGCTTGTGGTGGGTTGCTATGGCAGCCTCAGCTTGAAGTGGGTTGTTATGGCAGCCCCAGATTATGGTGAGTTGCTATGGCAGCCCCAGCTTGTGGTGCGTTGCTATGACACCCACAGCTTGTGGTGCGTTGCTATGGCAGCCCCAGATTGTTGTGAGTTGCTTTGGCAGTCCCAGCTTGTGATGAGTTGCTATGGCAGCCCCAGCTTGTGGTAAGTTGCTATGACAGCCCCAGATAGTGGTGCATTGCTATGGCAGCCCAGGCTTATGGTGCGTTGCTATGGCAGCCCCAGATTGTGCTGAGTTGCTATGGCAGCCCCAGCTTGAAGTGGGTTGTTATGGCAGCCCCAGATTGTGGTGCATTGTTATGGCAGCCCCAGCTTGTGGTGGGTTGCTATTGCAGCCCCAGCTGAAGTGGGTTGCTATGGCAGCCCCAGATTGTTGTGAGCTGCTATGGCAGCCTCAGCTTGAAGTGGGTTGTTATGGCAGCCCCAGCTTGTGGTGAGTTGCTATGGCAGCCCCAGCTTGTGGTGGGTTGCTATGGCAGCCCCAGCTTGTGATGAGTTGCTTTGGCAGCCCCAGCTTGTGATGAGTTGCTATGGCAGCCCCAGCTTGTGATGAGTTGCTTTGGCAGCCCCAGCTTGTGATGAGTTGCTATGACAGCCCCAGATAGTGGTGCCTTGCTATGGCAGCCACAGCTTGTGGTGGGTTGCTATGGCAACCTCAGCTTGAAGTGGGTTGTTATGGCAGCCCCAGATTGTGGTGAGTTGCTATGGCAGCCCCAGCTTGAAGTGGGTTGTTATGGCAGCCCCAGATTGTGGTGAGTTGCTATGGCAGCTCCAGATTGTGGTGCGTTTCTATGGCAGCCCCAGCTTGTGGTGCATTGTTTGGCAGCGCAGCTTTGTGGTGCATTGCTATGGCAGCTCCAGATTTAAGTGGGTTGCTATGGCAACTCCAGATTGTGGTGGGTTGCTATGGCAGCCCCAGCTTGTGGTGAGTTGCTATGACAGCCCCAGATTGTGGTGCATTGTTTGGCAGCCCAGCTTTGTGGTGGGTTGCTATGGCAGCCCCAGCTTGTGGTGGGTTGTTATGGCAGCCCCAGCTTATGGTGAGTTGCTATGACAGCCCCAGCTTGTGGTGGGTTGCTATGGCAGCCGCAGCTTGTGGTGAGTTGCTATGACAGCCGCAGCTTGTGGTGAGTTGCTATGACAGCCCCAGATTGTAATGCATTGCTATGGCAGCTCCAGATTTAAGTGGGTTGCTATGGCAACTCCAGATTGTGGTGGGTTGCTATGGCAACTCCAGCTTGTGGTGGGTTGCTATGGCAGCCCCAGCTTGTGGTGAGTTGCTATGACAGCCCCAGATTGTGGTGCATTGCTATGGCAGCCCCAGCTTGTGGTGGGTTGCTATGGCAGCCTCAGCTTGAAGTGGGTTGTTATGGCAGCCCCAGCTTGTGGTGCGTTGCTATGGCAGCCCCAGATTGTGGTGAGTTGCTTTGGCAGCCCCAGCTTGTGATGAGTTGCTATGGCAGCCCCAGCTTATGGTGGGTTGCTATGGCAGCCCAGGCTTATGGTGCGTTGCTATGGCAGCCCCAGATTGTGCTGAGTTGCTATGGCAGCCCCAGCTTAAAGTGGGTTGTTATGGCAGCCCCAGATTGTGGTGCATTGTTATGGCAGCCCCAGCTTGTGGTAGGTTGCTATTGCAGCCCCAGCTTGAAGTGGGTTGCTATGCCAGCCCCAGATTGTGGTGAGCTGCTATGGCAGCCTCAGCTTGAAGTGGGTTGTTATGGCAGCCCCAGCTTGTGGTGAGTTGCTATGGCAGCCCCAGCTTGTGGTGAGTTGCTATGGCAGCCCCAGCTTGTGATGAGTTGCTTTGGCAGCCCCAGCTTGTGATGAGTTTCTTTGGCAGCCCCAGCTTGTGATGAGTTGCTATGACAGCCCCAGATAGTGGTGCATTGCTATGGCAGCCCCAGATTGTGGTGAGTTGCTATGGCAGCCCCAGCTTGAAGTGGGTTGTTATGGCAGCCCCAGATTGTGGTGAGTTGCTATGGCAGCCCCAGCTTGAAGTGGGTTGTTATGTCAGCCCCAGATTGTGGTGAGTTGCTATGGCAGCCCCAGATTGTGGTGAGTTGTTATGTCAGCCCGAGATTGTGGTGAGTTGCTAAGGCAGCCCCAGATTGTGGTGCATTGCTATAGCAGCCCCAGCTTGTGGTGGGTTGCTATGGCAGCCCCAGATTGTGGTGAGTTGCTATGGCAGCCCCAGCTTGTGGTGGGTTGCTATGGCAGCCCAGGCTTATGGTGCGTTGCTATGGCAGCCCCAGATTGTGCTGAGTTGCTATGGCAGCCCCAGCTTAAAGTGGGTTGTTATGGCAGCCCCAGATTGTGGTGCATTGTTATGGCAGCCCCAGCTTGTGGTTGGTTGCTATTGCAGCCCCAGCTTGAAGTGGGTTGCTATGGCAGCCCCAGATTGTGGTGAGCTGCTATGGCAGCCTCAGCTTGAAGTGGGTTGTTATGGCAGCCCCAGCTTATGGTGAGTTGCTATGACAGCCCCAGATAGTGGTGCATTGCTATGGCAGCCCCAGCTTGTGGTGGGTTGCTATGGCAGCCTCAGCTCGAAGTGGGTTGTTATGGCAGCCCCAGATTGTGGTGAGTTGCTATGGCAGCCCCAGCTTGAAGTGGGTTGTTATGGCAGCCCCAGATTGTGGTGAGTTGCTATGGCAGCTCCAGATTGTGGTGGGTTGCTATGGCAGCCCCAGCTTGTGGTGAGTTGCTATGACAGCCCCAGCTTGTGGTGAGTTGCTATGACAGCCCCAGATTGTAGTGCATTACTATGGCAGCCCCAGATTGAAGTGGGTTGCTATGGCAACTCCAGCTTGAGGTGGGTTGCTATGGCAGCCCCAGCTTGTGGTGAGTTGCTATGACAGCCCCATATTGTGGTGCACTGCTATCGCAGCCCCAGCTTGTAGTGGGTTGCTATGGCAGCCCCAGCTTGAAGTGGGTTGCTATGGCAGCCTCAGCTTGAAGTGGGTTGTTATGGCAGCCCCAGATTGTGGTGAGTTGCTATGGCAACCCCAGCTTGAAGTGGGTTGTTATGGCAGCCCCAGATTGTAGTGAGTTGCTATGGCAGCTCCAGATTGTGGTGCGTTTCTATGGCAGCCCCAGCTTATGGTGAGTTGCTATGACAGCCCCAGCTTGTGGTGGGTTGCTATGGCAGCCCCAGCTTGTGGTGAGTTGCTATGACAGCCCCAGCTTGTGGTGAGTTGCTATGACAGCCCCAGATTGTAGTGCATTACTATGGCAGCCCCAGATTGAAGTGGGTTGCTATGGCAACTCCAGCTTGTGGTGGGTTGCTATTGCAGCCCCAGCTTGTGGTGAGTTGCTATGACAGCCCCATATTGTGGTGCATTGCTATCGCAGCCCCAGCTTGTGGTGGGTTGCTATGGCAGCCTCAGCTTGTGGTGAGTTGCTATGACAGCCCCATATTGTGGTGCATTGCTATCGCAGCCCCAGCTTGTGGTGGGTTGCTATGGCAGCCCCAGCTTGAAGTTGGTTGCTATGGCAGTTCCAGATTTGGTGAGTTGCTATGGCAGCCCCAGCTTGAAGTGGGTTGTTATGTCAGCCCCAGATTGTGGTGAGTTGCTATGGCAGCCCCAGATTGTGGTGAGTTGTTATGTCAGCCCGAGATTGTGGTGAGTTGCTAAGGCAGCCCCAGATTGTGGTGCATTGCTATAGCAGCCCCAGCTTGTGGTGGGTTGCTATGGCAGCCCCAGATTGTGGTGAGTTGCTATGGCAGCCCCAGCTTGTGATGAGTTGCTATGGCAGCCTCAGCTTGAAGTGGGTTGTTATGGCAACCCCAGCTTATGGTGCGTTGCTATGGCAGCCCCAGCTTGTGATGGGTTGCTATGGCAGCCCAGGCTTATGGTGCGTTGCTATGGCAGCCCCAGATTGTGCTGAGTTGCTATGGCAGCCCCAGCTTGTGGTGCATTGCTATAGCAGCCCCAGCTTGTGGTGGGTTGCTATGGCAGCCTCAGCTTGAAGTGGGTTGTTATGGCAGCCCCAGATTATGGTGAGTTGCTATGGCAGCCCCAGCTTGTGGTGCGTTGCTATGGCACCCACAGCTTGTGGTGTGTTGCTATGGCAGCCCCAGATTGTGCTGAGTTGCTATGGCAGCCCCAGCTTGAAGTGGGTTGTTATGGCAGCCCCAGATTGTGGTGCATTGTTATGGCAGCCCCAGCTTGTGGTGGGTTGCTATTGCAGCCCCAGCTTGAAGTGGGTTGCTATGGCAGCCCCAGATTGTGGTGAGCTGCTATGGCAGCCTCAGCTTGAAGTGGGTTGTTATGGCAGCCCCAGCTTGTGGTGAGTTGCTATGGCAGCCCCAGCTTGTGGTGAGTTGCTATGGCAGCCCCAGCTTGTGATGAGTTGCTTTGGCAGCCCCAGCTTGTGATGAGTTGCTATGGCAGCCCCAGCTTGTGATGAGTTGCTTTGGCAGCCCCAGCTTGTGATGAGTTGCTATGACAGCCCCCGATAGTGGTGCCTTGCTATGGCAGCCCCAGCTTGTGGTGGGTTGCTATGGCATCCCCAGATTGTGGTGAGTTGCTATGGCAGCCCCAGCTTGAAGTGGGTTGTTATGGCAGCCCCAGATTGTGGTGAGTTGCTATGGCAGCTCCAGATTGTGGTGCGTTTCTATGGCAGCCCCAGCTTGTGGTGCATTGTTTGGCAGCGCAGCTTTGTGGTGCATTGCTATGGCAGCTCCAGATTTAAGTGGGCTGCTATGGCAACTCCAGCTTGTGGTGGGTTGCTGTGGCAGCCCCAGCTTGTGGTGAGTTGCTATGACAGCCCCAGATTGTGGTGCATTGCTATGGCAGCCCCAGCTTGTGGTGGGTTGCTATGGCAGCCTCAGCTTGAAGTGGGTTGTTATGGCAGCCCCAGATTATGGTGAGTTGCTATGGCAGCTCCAGATTGCGGTGCGTTTCTATGGCAGCCCCAGCTTGTGGTGCATTGTTTGGCAGCCCAGCTTTGTGGTGGGTTGCTATGGCAGCCCCAGCTTGTGGTGGGTTGTTATGGCAGCCCCAGCTTATGGTGAGTTGCTATGACAGCCCCAGCTTGTGGTGGGTTGCTATGGCAGCCCCAGCTTGTGGTGAGTTGCTATGACAGCCCCAGCTTGTGGTGAGTTGCTATGACAGCCCCAGATTGTAGTGCATTACTATGGCAGCCCCAGATTGAAGTGGGTTGCTATGGCAACTCCAGCTTGTGGTGGGTTGCTATGGCAGCCCCAGCTTGTGGTGAGTTGCTATGACAGCCCCATATTGTGGTGCATTGCTATGGCAGCCCCAGCTTGTGGTGGGTTGCTATGGCAGTTCCAGATTTGGTGAGTTGCTATGGCAGCCCCAGCTTGAAGTGGGTATTTATGGCAGCCCCAGATTGTGGTGAGTTGCTATGGCAGCTCCAGATTGTGGTGCGTTTCTATGGCAGCCCTAGCTTCTGGTGCATTTTTTGGCAGCCCAGCTTTGTGGTGGGTTGCTATGGCTGCCCCAGATTATGGTGCATTGCTATGGTAGTCCCAGATTGTGGTGGGTTGCTATGGTAGCCCCAGCTTGTGGTGCATTGCTATGGCAGCCCCAGCTTTTGGTGCATTGCTATGGCAGCCCCAGCTTGTGGTGCATTGTTATGGCAGCTCCAGCTTGTGGTGTGTTGCTTTGCAGCCCAGCTTTGTGGTGGGTTGATATGGCAGCCCCAGCAAATGAACACACAATGAAAGAAGGTCAATCACTTATAAATGAACCAAGTATTTTCTAAAAAACTTAAGTAATCAGGTAAAAACAATGCACTAGAACTAATGAATGCAGTAGGTGGGATTGTTAGATGTAAAATAAATATATAAATACAAGGCTTACATATAGGATACAAAGAACAAATTTGAAATGTAATAGGAAAAAGATCCAATTTTCAGTAGTAAAAATATAAAATATAAACAAAATGCCTGGTTGTCCTTCACTGGGTTGTGTGTTGGGTGCATGACATAAAATACTTTATAGTTAGAATATTGAATATGTAGGCAGCAACAAAAATAGATCTTAAAATATATTCTTTGTGAGCCCTGACCAGGTAGCTCAGCTGAAGGATTGTCCCAGTACTCCCAGGTTTCAAGTTTGATCCCTGGTCAGGGCACACATAAGAATCATCCAATGAATGATCAATAAGTGAAACATCGAATCAACAGTTCTCTCTCTCAAATCAATAAAGTAAAATATACTATGTGTGAAAAGAATAAGGACTGAGATCTATGGCAACATTTGACACATTTACAACACACACACACAGAAGCAGCACTCTTTTAGGAACTCGTGGAGCAAAAGGTGCACATGGCAGTGCTCATCTCTTCCAGAGAACGGGAAATGGGGAAAAAGAAATAGCTACCTGAGTAAATGAAGCAAGAGACCAGGTGAAGGATGTGACTGAGGTAAAAACAATAACATATTTCATTTTAAATGTATGCAGTCCAGCCCTGCTTGCAATTGCTCAGTGGTTAGAGTGTTGGCCCATTCACCAAAGAGTTGTGGATTTGATTTTTGGTCAATGGCATTTACCTGAGTTGTAGGCTCGATCCCTGGTCCTGGTCTGGGAGAGTGTGGAAGGCAACCAATTGATGTGTGTCTCTCTCACATTGATGATTCTCTCTCCCTACCCCTCGTTTTCACTCTCTCTAAAAATCAATAGAAAAAGTATCCTCGGGTGAGGATTAACAACAAATGCATATAGTCCAGTCAAACCCTAACCCTGTTGACATTTTTGATATTGCTTTTAAATCCTTAAAAATGTTTCATATAGAACAACCAGTTTATAAAATAGACAAGGTAGCTCAAAGACCGAGAGGTCGTGTTGGAGGCCTTGCCCAGTGTGGGAGGGAGAATAATGTCACTCCACCCTCACACCCTGAGATGCCCCAGTCCTGATACCTGTGCTGTGTGCCTTCCATGGTAGAGTCGCTGTGGGGGATTTTGAGATAGGGACTATTCTGGATTACCTGGGCAAGTCCAGTGTAGACACAAGGGTCTTTATAAGTGGGAGGCAAGAGAATCTGGGAGGGAAAAAGAGATGTAACCGTGGAAGCAGAGATGGGAGAAAGAGAGAAAATGTCTGGCTGTTTTGTTGATGATGGAGGAAGATGTGATAAGGAGTGGAACGCAGACTCCCCTCTGGAGAGTGTCCGGAGCCCCGGAGGATCAGGGTCCTGCCAACACCTCAGTGCGGGGACTTCTGACTCCTGATGATCAGACAACGCAGTGTGTGGCTTCCTCACTTGGGAAGAGAACCAACATATTGATAGTATTCCGGGCTGAAGAAAAATGGGCAAACTGCTGTTCAGGAGACTCTGCTGAGAAGATGCCTGGTCGGTGCATGGAGAGTGAGGACCAGACCAGTGTTTGTTTAATGGGCTTCAGTGTTTGCCAGTTAGTGTTTGTGACCCAGTCAAAAATTGCAAGCAACTTAGAGCCTCATGGTTTAGACTGGAATAGAAGAAGCAGCCCAAAATGATGCCCATATTTGTTGGTACTGACAACAGATCGTGATATAAACTTTGGTGAATAAAAGTTCATGTAACAAAATACACAACAAGAGAGTCTGACGAAGTGAATGAAACGAACGCTACAAAAGGCTAAGAGCCTGCCCACGTGGAAAGCATGTGATCAATAAGAGTCAAAAGACACGAAAAGACAATTCACACACGCAAAACACGCACCATCAGTAAAAGCCAAAACATCCCAAACCTCACGAGCAAGCAAAGAAGTGCAGAAAAGTGCCTTTCTCTTTTCTTCTATCCTGTTGGTAAGACACAGTATTTTATGTTCATTGGCTTATAACTCCTGGCTGTTTCTAAAGGTCAAATCTACTATCAAGAGGTGATTTAATGTCCACACAGTTGCCCTTTCATCTTGGACTTACTCATATGAGGCTTGTTAATGTTATTGCAATGACCAGTTGTTTCTCAGCAAGCCAGTGAGGCAGCCGTGGCTTGGATGGAGTCCCACTGAGCTTTCTCAAGACAATTTTAATTTGATTAATTTCTCCGATTTATAAAGCTGGGATTTTTTAAAGCACAATTGCATTATCTCATGAAGCCTTTACAGATTGGAACTGCCAATGTGCACCAAACCATCCACAGTCCAGCAAACGCCATGCCCGTGTGGGTGGGCCTGCGCCAACCTTTCCAAGTGCCATCCACAGACACTACCTTCAGTTTTGCATGGAGCTTCCTGCTCACTCAGCCACATCTGCTCATCATAGCAGAGACGAGACTCAACTTCAAACCAGTGACCTGGCCTTGGCAGCTGGACGCTGGCCAGCAGGAACAGAGGATGTTATTGGAAAGCCAGGGAGACCTTCCTAAGGAGTCATTGAAACAGATTTGT
The DNA here is from genome assembly GCA_027563665.1 of Antrozous pallidus. Classification (NCBI taxonomy): domain Eukaryota; kingdom Metazoa; phylum Chordata; class Mammalia; order Chiroptera; family Vespertilionidae; genus Antrozous; species Antrozous pallidus. The sequence continues at coordinate 211,124 of CM050521.1, forward strand.
CAAAAGAGAGCGAGAGGGTGGGGACATCTGGCTCACGTGGCTTCCTGAATCAGAGTCTTCTTTCTTTCTCTCTCTGATGCTTGATACTGCCAACGGAGCCTTCTTTTCCTCAAAACAAATAACAACCTACTCTACGAATTCTCCAAAATGGGGACATCATAATTTTTTACTTAGAGCACAGGCCTTTTCTAGACTGGAGGGCACAGGGTAGAAGTCATTACTGCAGGAAGAAAGGGCCAGAGAGAGGCCGGTCAAAACAGGAAAAGGTAGACCAGTGTCTGTGTTCATGCTGGACAGAGGTAGCCAGGTTCACAGAACTACTTGACATGTGTGAGTGCAGAGCAGGAGTGGCCATCGCTGCCATCTGCCTCCTTCAACATGCACAGATTATGACATCTATCTTTATATTTTACTAGAGGCCTGGTGCACAAAATTCATGCACAGGAAGGAGGGTCGCCTCAGCTTGACCTATACTCTCTCCAATCTGGAACCTCTGGCTCCTAACCACTCACCAGCCTGCCAGCCTGATCCCCCTAACTGCTCTCTCCTGACAACCCATTTGCCCTAATTGCTCTCACCTGCTGGCCTGGTCTCCTAACTGCTCTCCCCTGCTTGCCTGATTGCCTCTAACCTCCTCTGCTTTGGCCCCACCAACATGGCTTTGTAGGTAAGGACGTCCGGAAGGACATCTGGAAGGTCGCCTGGAAGATGTTCAGTCTAATTAGCATATTACCCTTTTATTAGCATAGATGCTACCTTGTCCTAAAAATGCAGGTTGTTCCCAGGTTTTCCTGTCATGGAAGGGGAGCCCGCAGTAGCATCCTGGGTTCTAAGCAAGACTTATGCGATTGTGCTTTATCTCAGCAGATGTGATTCCTAGAAGAAGACTCTTGGATGTACCTTGAACATTTCTATTGAATTTGCCAAATACTCCTACAAAAATGTTGAACCACTTTAAACTCCCACCAGCAACCTTGCATGTACCCTCCATCCCACTTTGATGCCAAAATCATTGATTTCTCCCTAGAAGCTTCCCTCCCATCAGCTGGGACTGCTTGGTACTTGAGCCAACCTCATTGTTCAGCTGGGGACTTGATTTCCCAAGATAGAATTCTGGAGGAGGAAAATAGCTTTCCTCTACCTTTCTGAGTTCTTAGTGGAGGCCCTTGTAATGAAAGACAGATCACCAAGAAAAAAATAAAAGTTCATTAACATGTGTACCTTGTGTATATATGGGAGATCCCACATATACACAAGGTGGCTTAGAATGCAGATTTAAATACCTTCTTCCTAGGGAAAGGGGACAGGAGATATAGGCCTCTTTGAGGAGAGTAAATGATATTTCGGAAAGATGAATGGGATGGGGGAAAATAGTTTGTAACAAAGTTTGGGTGTGATGTCAACTTCTACTCTCTTGTTCTGTGATAAGAGTCAGTCTTCTCTGCCTGATGACACTTCTCCCATCAAGGGGACCTATGACATTTAAGCTCCTTTGAGGGGGTCTGATTTTAGGGAGATCAGGAGACTTCAGTGAAAGCATCTCCTTGCATTTGGTGTTTTTCAAGCATATACAGCACAAGATCATCAATGTAACAACACAGCATATGTTGGGGTGGCATGTTCTCTGACCTTCAGAATAAAACCAACAAAAGCTTATTTCCTCTCTTAGATTATTTTCCACAGTAGGTTATTCCCTGGAGACGGTATTTTGACCAGACCTTCCTGGGAATGGTCATAACACACCTCAGTAACCCAAGCACCTCCGCCTCAGGCCTTGGAGCTGCTGGGTACCAGGCCTGCAGGTTTTTGTCTCCAACCCCCGCCCCAGTCCCAGGTTTGCCATGGTCAGGCTTTGGGTAGTGGCGGAGGTCCAGATGCCCTGCTGGATTCGGGGCTGCTATAGGGATCCCTGCCACCGGCAGCGACGCCATGGCCAGCTCTGGGCAGAGGGGGTCTGCCTACCATCTTGCTTAGGGGTTAATTTGTATATTGCTCCTATTGGCTGGTAGCTTAGTGAAGGTATGATCAATTTGCATGCTTCTCTTTTATTAGATAGGATGTTTTTATTTTTTCCCCATTGATTTTTAGAGAGAGTTGAAGAGAGGGAGGGGAGAGAGAGAAGAAGAAACAGCGATATGAGAGAGATACATTGATTAGTTGCCTTCCACAGATGCCTTGACAGGGGCACCAGGGATTGAATCTGAAACCCAGGTCCATGCCTTTGACCAGAATTGAACCCGAAACTCATTGGTGCACAGGCCAATGCTCTAATCACTTAGCCTCCAGTCCAGCCTGTCTTTATCCTTTAAAATAAAGGCTAATGTCTTGTGTGTAGAATAGAATTTCCATGAATGGAAAACTCACTCAAGCAACAAGTCAGCCAAGTTTTTCCATTTTTCTTGTACCCAACTCTAAATAAGCAATGAATATCAAATACTGAAAGACAAGCAAACCAATGGCTCCATATCAGAAATCTCTAATGCCTAAATCTTTTTTTTTCCAACCTCTAGACTGAGAGTTAGCATCCTAGTCACCAAGTGGGGCAGGACATAAATTTATGTTCTTAATATTTTAGGGTTTTTTACCAAGGGGCTGGGATGTGAGCATTTTAGAAAACATTCAACCAGGCTTCCATCACAAAACCTTTTTCTCCAATTGCTCTTGGCAAAAACTCCATGTCATGAGCTCAAAATACATTTGAATTCTAAAGTGAACTCGGTGTGCATGACTCTCCACATATGGCTCCATCACAGGCATATCGTATTAGAAAACTGTAACCTAATAAACAAACCCTTGCTTCGGAAGACCATTAGACCTATTAGTTATTTTTTGAGATGTCAAGGGGATTTGGATGTGGCATTGAAAAAAATAGAAGGAAATGAAAATAAAAAAATGCTAATAGTTCTATAATTTTGAATTTAAAAAATTACCCTGAAATGAAATCACTACTAAAAAACTAAACACATAATCATCTCCCACGCCCTTAAAATGGAATAAGATGCTAAGCAATAACTAATAAGGTTGGCAAGGGTTGAATGTTATTTATTATTAGTAGTAGTAGAGGCCCAGTGTACGAATTCATGCATGGGTGGGGTCTGGTCAGCCCACTCTGATCTGGACCAGCCTGGGAGAGGGGAAGGGAAGAGGGGATGCAGGAGGTTAGCCGGCTGACCCTGCCTCCAATGGGGGCGGGGGCGGGCGATCAGAGGAGGGGTTAGCCAGGAGAGAGGCTGTGGGCTGTTGGCTAGGCCCACCCCTTGGTCAAACTCCCAGTCAAGGGGACAATTTGCATATTAGCCTTTTATTATATAGGATTATTTGTAAGACTCACTCAAGGACATTCTTAGAGAGAGGAAGGGGGAGAGAGACAAACATCGATATGAGAGAGACACATTGGCTGCCTCCTGTACGTTTCCCAACTGGAGATCAAACCCGAAACCCAGACATATGCTCTGTCTGGAAATCGAACCAGCAACCCTCAGGGGCACAGGACGATGCTCAACCACCTGACCTACCCCAGTTAGGGTGAGGTTGGATTTCAGAGAGTGGACCCAACAAATGGACACTGCCTGAGGTTGGAGGGCCTTGCTCTGGGAGAGGTTCGGGATCTGAGGGAGGAGGGGAGCATTCACCTGTGTGACTTTCCCGTCTGGAGTCCACAGCCATGTTCTCCCCTCGGAGGGCGAGGCCAGGCCACAAATCCTCACGGCAGAGTCCAGAGGTGGGCACCTCTGGAAGAGTTCCAATCTGGGCTCAGGAGCCCACGAGTGGGGCCAGTAAAAAACAGTGTACGTGGGCCCTGGTCCCTGACACTGAGCCACCAGCAGAGGGTCCCTGGCCAACAGGAAATGACTGAGCCTGGGCCCCCGTACAGCAGGCCCTGAGGAAGGACTGGAGCAGAGGGCTATTGGGAAGACCTCGGGCAGGGGGTGCAGTGGGGACTATGAGCTGGGGGATGAAGCCTCATAGCCACCATGTGAGCCGATCTGCTGGGCACTGTCCCCTGACTAACAGGAGCCCAGATGGACAGGCACCGGTCCCTGAGTCCACTGCCCCGCTGTCCACTGCCCACTGCCCTGTGGTAGCTGGAAGGCCCCAGGTGCTGGAGAAAGTGCCATGCGCTCCGCCTGAACTCAAGGCCTCGAGGTGGGTCCTGGACAGCGGCCACATCAGGAGAGAGTGGGGAAGAGGCAGCGTGTGTGATAGAGGCCACTGCTGCCAGCCCCTCTGTCCACACTGGCCCCGGGGCACAAAGATAGGAAGCCAGCAGGTCCTGAGGACCTGCCCACATGATGTGAGGAGGAGCTGCAGGGAAGAGGCTCCCTGTTCTCCCAGCATCTTCCTAGGACTTGCTCTCCACTTGGGCACTTGAATGTGCAAACTCTGGAGGGAGGGAGTGATGGGTCAAGAGCACCAAACTGAGGGGATGGGGTCAGCGTGGCTTTGCAAAGGGGAGGGTGGCCAGCGAGGTCTTCCCACCCACTTCCTCTGAATTAGCACCTCGATGGAAAACTTGACCTCGTCTTGGCCCAGTGACCTTGAACTTAGACCAAAGGGACTCCAGATGAAACCGAAGGCGTGAGAGCAGGTTGGAGAGTAGGAGACAGGCCAAGAAGCAGCAAGCCAGGGAAGGTGGCTCTGGGTCCCCCAACTGGCATGCTGAGGGTGGGAAATGCCAGGCTCCTCCTCATATGACCACAACCTGGACACACACCAATAGGAGGAACAGGTCCTGGTGAATTGGGCCTGGTGTTGGCTGTGGAGACTTCCCAAGAGCGAGGCAGCTGCTGGGGAGGCCAGAGGGCTGGAATTGGGGGCGGAGGGAGGAGACATTTCAAGGTCGCAGGAGCCTGAGTCCAGGAGAAAGTCACCCCAACATTCTCAGGTTCGGGGACGTCTTTTTGAAAGACCTCGGTGGAGGCAGCTGGTGTAGCAGCCTCAGGGGGGTTTGCAGGCACCTGTGTTTAAGGTGACAGGGTGCATGGATGGGGTGCCGAGGGGCAAGAGGATGCTGTCTGGGCCTGTTTATCCTCTGAATTGGGGCTTCTTTTTGGTCCACCCCCCACCTTCTCGCAGCGCCTCTGTGTTCACCCTGCAGTAGGTCAACAGCAACTTTAGGAGAAATGTTCAGGTCCCGCCCCCTTGCCCCACACTCGTTTCTGGACTTCCTGTTGCACATCTGTTTCATCAACTTGGTTTTACCCATTGGCTTGTCCCGATGCAGCTGCATGAAGACCTAGCTTGCAGGGGAGGGATGAGGCTGCAGAGAACATTCTAGAAGGAGGTATGGGTGGCTCGGTTTCCATGGGCTCTCAGGTGGCTCTCTTTGGCTCCCCTACATGTCCCCTTGTTGGCTGTTACCCTCGGCAGCAATGGTCCTCTGAGTGCTTTTATATGAGAGAAGACAAATGCCAGGTAAGCCAGCCCCCCTGGGCCATGGGTGCCATGGCAATGGAAGCTTCAGATCCAGTGCAGGTGCTTCCCTGAAGAGGCCCTGTGGCCCAGGAGCATCATCAGCTGGCTCCTGTGGTTCCTCACACCTACATTCTAAGCCAGCCTTCCTGGCATAGCGGCTGCAGGGCTGGAGTGGGGTGCAAGTGACACAGTGAGGTGCGGGTCCTACTGGCCCCTGCTCCTTCCCTCCTCCCCTCTGCTCCCTCCCCCACGGGAGCTCTGCAGTGTTCAGTGTGCAAACCACAGGGCCTGACACTTTCTTTTTAAAAATATATATTTTTATTGATTTCAGAGAGGAATAAAGAGGAAGAGGGATAGAAACATCAATGATGGAGACAATCATTGATCAATGATGAAAGAATCATTGATCTGCTGCGTCCTGCACGTCCCCTACTGGGGATGGAGCCTGCAACCGGGCATGTGCCCTGACAGGGAATCCAACTGCGACCTCCTGGTTCAGAGGTCAATGCTCAACCCCTGAGCCACACCACCCGGGCCTGATGGCCTCTTTATTCACGGCTGTACATTTAGGCAAACATACAGCCTGGGAGAAAATAGACTGAGCCCAAATTATGGGCTAGATTTCTCCATCCTAAATACAGTCCTGGTGGAGGGGCCCAGCAAGCAGGCAAGCATCTGTGCTGAAGACTAAAAAACCATGTGCCCAGGTGCTGCGCCATGCGAGGAAATGCTTATTACCCAGACAGGGCTGCAGGGGGCTTTGGGTATGGACAGTGTCCTCACCGAGGGTCTTGACCCTCCACACCTCTTCAGCCTTGCAGGTCCTTGTGACCTTTTAGAATGTCTCCTGGGCAGGGCATGTCCTGACACGAGAGTAAGATGTCACTATGAAATGCAGCAACGTGGTGAGCAGCTGCCACACCCTCTCCGTGGGGAGTAAAGCAGGGACCTTGTCTGTGCACATTTCTGCAAAGACTGTCTTCCTGTCAGCGCTGCTCAGGACTGAGCAGCCCTCTGCTCTGTGCAGCGGCGTGGGGCATGATGGGAGAGGCCTCTGTTGGAGGGGATTTGAGAAGATGGGGGACCACCTTTTCTTGGCTGTGGCTGTGTCCAGAGCTCTCAGAATAATGACATCACCCCTGCACACCCTGTGCCCTTTCTGTGCCCAGAAATACTGTGGTTTCTGCTGACAACAAAGATTGCCTGGAGGCAAGGAGACCTGGGAAACATGGTCTTGGCTGTCAGGTCACACTTAGCCACCAGTGACATTGACAGTGGGAGGGCGCTGGGCACAGGCCCGGGAGGTGGTGCTGCCTCCTGCAGCCGCAGGCCATGTCAGTCAAGTGGGCAGGTTCAGCGTGAGGCCAGTGGACATAGAGGCAGGGCAGTAGCAGAGCCTGCTGATGCCCTCCATCACCCAGGTGAGAAAGGAGGCAGACAGGAAAGTGTGGCCTCCAGGTCACAGATATGGAGGAGGGGACAAGGCCAGTGGTCACTCCATTCCAGCAGACCCCTGCACAGGCTAGCTGTGTGAGGGACATGCCACCCCGCACCCAGACCTCCATGATGCTCAGAAACCGGACCTCTGAGCAGAGACTGCCAGAGCATCACCAGAGGTGGGGACTGGCTTCCCTGGAAGGCAAGACAGACTTCACTCACCTGGAGCAGCACACTGGATAACAGCAAAGAAACCACTTGCTTCTGAAACGTCACTGAGTGAGTCTTCCAATGTCACCATTAGTAACTCATCCCTTTGTGTGTATTCTCTGTTCAAATAAACATGTTGGGGGGGAACTAACATGTTAAGTGCTATAGCTTGGAATAAATTAAGAAATAAAAGCTCTGTTGGACTTGGGGCCCAGGAACAAATGAGAGCTGGAGAGGCTGGTCTGAGCGAGGAGAATGGAAGGAGCCGAGAGGAAAGGGCAAGAGAAGAGTGGAAGGACCCAGGAGCAGGGAGGCAGAGGCATTGAAGGCCGAGGTGGTAGATTAAACATCTGTCTTTTAAAGAGTTCCTGGGGAGCAGAGGCTCTGCTCATGGGCCCCTTTGCAAACCTGTCACTCTGCTGGGCGTGCCCACTTTGCTTTTGTCATGACACTCAAATAGAAACTGGGTGGGACATAGCCGCTATAAGGCAGTGGCAGGCTGGGGTCACAAAGGCACATCCAGGCCAGCATGCTCTGCTCACGCCCTCTCTCCTGTCATGACGCTGGGGTCCGTGGTGGCAGGATCAGAGTCTCTTGGGAGCACAAAAATGGGTCCTTCATTTGTCACCAAGCCCGATGCTTTTTCTTCCTGGGACATGAATCCTGTTAATTAGGTTAATAAAAGAAGCGATCTCCATCCTGAAATGAAACCTCCCCCAACACTTGGGCTGGGCAGCAGCCTCCCTGCTTAATTGTATTAATACATTTTTTAACAACATAGTTTTGTGGATCAATGCGACCAGGCCTGCCAATCAAACACTTTTCTCTGCACTGAAAAGCTGCTAGTCTTTGTCAAGGACTAAGGAGGGCCTGCGCTGGCCGGAGCTTAACTCTTTAGCTTCACGCTATTTCCAGCCTCACCTGCTGAGTGTGGGGCTTATGCGGCATGAAGTGCTCTCGAGAGGAAGAGGCCACAAACGGGCTCTGAGTTTAAGCCGAGGGGAATTCTAAAGGGATTACCCTGCATTTTCCATAAAATGAGAAATAAAAACAGACGTAGGCAACACACGGTCATAAATGCATTCCTGCTGCGCGGAGGACCCTCATTCGCACCACTGCCCGAGTCCAGGAGTCCGGGGGGGGGGGCCAGCAAAGGCACCCACAAGGATGAGGATTTGCGCGAGGCCCACTGACAGTGAAGCTGGAGCTTGATGCTTTGGAAAGATTGGCTAATAGGAAAGGGGGAAGGAGAAGAAAAAGATGCCCTTCCATGTTCTCTAGTCCAAAAGTAAAGGAATGTCACAGGGTTTTGGCACCATTGGTACAGCAGGGCCTGAATCTGCCGTGGCCAGCACCAGGGAATTCTCTCCAGGAATAATGTGCAAACAAAACTCCTCCTAGGAAGGATTTAGGACCCATTAACCATGCACTTCGGAAAGAGAGGGGTGTTTTCCTAAGACAGCAAGACCTGGTTAAATCCCTGCTGTTCTCCCTAATCATCTTAGAGATGCAATGAAACAAGTGTTCGGAGCATGCGGCAGCCCCCATGGTGGTGTGGAATAGGCTGAGAGCAAGTCCACCTTCTTCACACATGGGAGATTAAAACGGGGGAGGAAAATTAGAATCCATTGCAGACAAAATATGGACTTGGAATAACATAAGGTAAAAACAGAAACAACGTGGACCTTTGCTTTCAAGCATCTTCACAGTAACAATCCTAGACTGTTTCAGCCTCTCCCTCTCGTCCTTCCCTCTGACTGAGCATCTCCCTCCAGGTACCCTGTGGTCTCGGTCTCTCACAAGCTGAGAAGTTGCTTCTGAACATTTTATTATAATGAGATTTGAAGTGATAGGTACCAGCCCTATCGCCAGAATCCCTGGAGGAACCCTGGGGCGAGGCGAACCCTCCCAGGAGCAGCGCTGCATGATCCGCTGCTTCCTTTGGCTGCTCCGTGGCACCTGCTGGTCCTTGGCTTCGGCTCTATGATGAAGACACCGAAGGGCTCTGGAGAGTGCTTGGACGCACACTCCGTGCCAGAGGCTCACGTGCATTCCGTGGGCTAACGTGCGGCCAAGAGCAAGTGAATGATACCACGTGTCATTAGGTGATGCCACCTGCTTCTTTATGAAGCTAAGACGTGACCCAGAATGTATCCCACAGGAACCGAGCCAGGCTTCACTGGGGCGATGCCAGACACTGCTGCCATTTACCGAGTACCTACTGTGAGTGCAGAGTGTGGAGAGGCCTGTGCGCCGCTGTTACTGTGTCAGGTTGCAGGTGAGGAGAGGGGGCTGCATGGGTAAGGGAGTGTCCTATCCCTCAGCTCCCGCTGGCAGAGCCGGGACACCGCTGTCTGCAAGGCCCGGCCTCTCGCCTGTCTGGTTTGATTTAAAGGAATGTGCCTGTGGACCCATCTCTCAAAACGAGAGGCGGAGGAGTGACAGGGAAGGCTCTTGAAGGACACTTTCTGAGGCCCCCCTGGGTCACTAGTCGACAGTGAACTCCACCGGGGCAGGGGACAGAGGCTGTGTTTCATGGGCAGAGTTGCAGATTTGCAAGATGGAAAGTTCTGGAAATCCACTTCCCAGCAGCCTGAGAACACTTGGCGCCACGGACCTGCACACTCAGAAATGGTTTCTGTGATAAATATCTTTTTTAACCACAACTAAAGGTAAACTTTAAGAATTTGCTGATCTGAGCTCTGGTAGCTCAGGGGAGTGTCTGAACATCACATGCACTGGGAGACCCCGGCTGAGTGCACCATCCTTTCTAACACTTCTTCCCAACAAACTGGAACGACTGGCTTGCTCATCTGGGGTAAGCTCCCAGCCAGCACCTCTCCAAGTTCACTTTAGAACTTAGGTCACCTTAAGGGATTCATCGCTGACTGGCCACCCACTGTCCAGGGGGTGGTGGGAGAGGCAAAGCGTCGCCCTCAACCTGGGACAGGGCCTCCTCTTTCTCCCCTCACCTACCTTCCCAACTGCAGGACTTCTGTGGCGCTGTGGACTTTCCAGCCTGCTTTATGCAGGTCAGCGTCTCCCAGGATCACCTGCAAAACGATGGTTCTGAGGGCCACTTTGCACAATTGTTGCCTTGAGACAGGTGTACAGCACTTTCTCCACCTCCTTCTCTGCTTCAGCAAAGCAGGCATTGTTGACTGATGAATGGGATGTCTCTCAATGTTTAAAACACAGGGTTTATTTCCTAAAAGAAGGAGGGACGATGCTGTGATATCCCTCCTGTGTTGGAAACCATGAGTCGGGGGTTTCTCTTCTAGCCTGCGGAGCAGCCACCGGCTGGTGACCAGTCTGGGCAACGTTTATCTTATTGTGCAGCAAATGCTATCACGGGTGGCTACATTTCTTCATAGATTAAAGGCATTTTTGTCATTTTTAATGTCTTACTTCAGTGCTTTATAAAAAATGCCTGAGATAATGTTGACATAGGCTTACAACAGGAGTGGCTTCCGTGGTATTTAATAGGTAACTTATTACCAAGAGCGAGGCCCACAGGCTTGCCTCCCGCCTCATCGCTAGTGCGACCTTGGGGCATTATTTTCCCGTGTACAAAGTCATGTGAGAAATAATACAGATAAAGAGAAGTAAAAATAATAAATATTTTGCCAATTGAGAAGGAGGCCTTAAGAACCACAATGGGAATAAGAAAAGTGTCACTGTCATTAAGGGAGAAATAGAACAGGGTTCTCAATAGCATTCTTTATGTCACAAATACAGGAAAAACAAGCTGGTCTTTGCTTACAGAGGTTTAGCAAATTTACTTATACATTCTTATAAGATACAATGACTTCAGGTCAGACAGACCTGAAATAAGAAATGTTATTGCCTTATTGATAAGATGTCTTGAATTTCAGGAAGAAAAGTAATACCTAAAATTACGTTCCATTTACCTCCATATGCCTTGGGAAATCAAGCCTCCGTGCTCTTCAGTTTCTGGCAGCCCATCTTCGGAGCCCTCCTTCAACCCCAGGTGCAGGTTGAGAAGGTCCCTTAGAGAGAATGGATGACGACATGTTTCAGTGAATCTGGGGGTCAGCCACAGGCCTTTCTGAGGGGCAGCAATGCAGGCCTCCTGTAGTCACTCTCTTTCTTGGCTCTCCCATCAGTGTGGTTCTGAAGTCTCTTCCCCTAGGGTTCAGAGGAAGTCCAGTTAACTGTGAACTTCGGACCAACACGAATATGTCCCATGAAAAGCAAAACAGAATCCAGGGGTCAGGATTAACAAGTGTCATTTTAATATGCCCACGAAGAAGGTAAGCTCCTCAAGGGGGTCCCAGATGTCATTACCCGCAACCTCTTCAACACCCTGCACAATGCAAATATATGCAGGTGTGCATAGTGCAGGTGTAGACAGTGCAGGAGTGGACAGTGCAGGTGGGCACAGTGCTGGTTTGGACAGTGCAGGTGTGAATCCAGTACAAGTGTAGACCCAGTGTAAGTGTGCACTGCAGGTGTGTAGGGGGCATTGCCCAGAAGGAGCCATAGTGGCCCTGCATTGGCCATCGGGTCCCTGAGCAAGGGGCCCAGCAAAGAGGGGACAGCCACAGAGATAAGTTGCTTACACCCAGGGTGGCCAGACCTGAGCACAAATACATTGTTTACGGGAGCCCGAATTCAGTAACACTAGAATTTCTCCTCTCAAGAAATCAGTTGATTTTCCCTTTGCTTCAATCAGAAATCCCCCAAAAGGCAATATGTGAGTGCCGCTGCTGCTTCTGGCTCCTTGCCTGCAATCACTCATTAGCACCCTTTGGATTGAGTGGCGTGGCTCTGATCTCGAGAGTCCTGTTTACCTCATACACGTTCTTGCCAGCGTGCCTCTGCCAGACCCGGGACACTCGGTGCCCATTGTCACCCGTACTCTCACCAGCTGCTGCAAGGGATGCAGGAAGGTGCAGTGCTGAACAGAGGGGGACAATGGTGGAGTAACCCCTCTTCTGTCGCCATGGGTGCATTGCACAGCCCTTTCCATGGGCAGGCCATAAGGAACACCCCTGCTCAGTCCCTGAGTTTCCAGTCCAACAGCTGCATGCCAGGACTGGCTAAACACCTGCACTATCTATAACTCACTGTCCACAGTTGCACTGTCCACTCATGCACTGACCACTCCAGCACTGTCCACACCAGCACTGTCCACTCCTGCACTGTGCACACCTGCACTGTCCACGCCAACACTGTCCACATAAACAGTCTGCACACCTGAACTGTGCACAACAGCAATGTGAACAATTGCATTATGCACACCTGCACTGTTCACACCTGTACTGTACACACTTGCACTATGCACACCTGCAATGTTCACACCTGTACTGTCCATACCAGCACTGTGCACACCTAATGTCCACACCAGCACTGTCCACACCAGAATTGTGCACACCTGCAGTGTCCAGACCAGCATTGTATACACTGCACTGTCCACACCAGAACTGTGCACACCTGAACTGGGCTCAACTATATTGTGCCCACCTGCACTGTCCACACCAGCACTGTTCACACCAGCACTGTCCACACCAGCACTGTGCACAACTGCACTGTCCACATCAGCACTGTCCATACCAGCACTATGCACACCTGCACTGTGAACACCTGTACTGTGCACACCTGTACTGTCGACATCAACATTGTCCACACCAGCACTGTGCACACTTGCACTGTCCACAACTGCACTGTGCACACCAGCACTGTCCACACCAGTATGGTCCATACCAGCACTATGCATATCTACACTGTTGACACCTGCACTGTGCAAAAAAGTACTGTCCACACAAGCATTGTGCACACCTGCACTATCCACAGCAGCACTGTGCACACCTGCACTGTTCACACCAGAACTGTGCACACCTGCACTGTGCCCACCTGTACAGTGCCCACCTGCACTGTCCACACCAGAACTGTGCACACCTGCACTGTGCCCACCTGTACAGTGCCCACCTGCACTGTCCACACCAGCACTGTCCACAACAGGACTGTGCACACCAGCACTGTGAACACCTGTACTGTGCACACCTGCACTGTCCACACCAGCAGTGTCCACACCAGCACTGTCCACACCAGCACTGCCCATACCAGCACTATTCACATCTACACTGTCCACACCTGCACTGTGCCCACAAAAAAATGTCTACATAAGCATTGTGCACTCCTGCACTGTCCACAGCAGCACTGTGCACACAGCACTATGCACACCAGCACTGTTTATACCAGCACTGTGCATACCTGCACTGTCCACCCTTCACTGTGTACACCAGCATTGTGTACACCAGCACTGCCCACGCCAGCACTTTCCACACCAGCACTGTGCACTCTTGCACAGTCCATACCAGCACTGTGCACACCTGCACTGTCCACAGCATCTCTGTCAACACCAGCACTATGTATACCAGCACTGTGCACACCTGCACGGTCCACACCAGCATTTTGCACACCAGCACTATGCACACCTGCATTATGCACATATGCACTGTCCACACAAGCACTGTGCACACCTGCACTGTCCACACGTGCTCTGTGCACACCTGCACTGTCCACACCTGCACTGTGCATACCTGCACATTCCACACTAGCAATGTGCACACCAGAACTAACCGCTCCAGGACCATACACGCTAACATTATCCACACCTGCACTTTACACACCTGCACTGTCCACACAAGCACTTTCCACACCAGCACTGTGCACATCAGCACTGTCCACAACAGCACTGGGCACACCTGCCATGTCAACAGCACTGTGCTCACCTGCACTGTCCACACCAGGACTGTCCACACCAGCACTGTGTACACCTGCAATCTCCACACCAGCATTTTGCACATCAGCACTATGAACACCTGCACTGTCCACACCAGCACTGTCCACAGCACTGTCCAGACCAGCACTGTTCACACCAGCACTGTCCACACTAGCACTGTGCACAACTGCACTGTCCACAACAGGACTGTGCACTGTCCACACCAGCCATGTACACACCTGCACTGTCCACACCAGCACTGTGCACATCAGCACTGTCCACAACAGCACTGGGCACACCTGCCATGTCAACAACACTGTGCTCACCTGCACTGTCCAGACCAGCACTGTCCACACCAGCACTGTGTACACCTGCAATCTCCACACCAGCATTTTGCACATCAGCACTATGAACACCTGCACTGTCCACACCAGCACTGTCCACAGCACTGTCCAGACCAGCACTGTTCACACCAGCACTGTCCACACTAGCACTGTGCACAACTGCACTGTCCACAACAGGACTGTGCACTATCCACACCAGCCATGTACACACCTGCACTGTCCACACCAGCACTGTGCACAACTACACTATGCACACCTGTACTGTCAGCACCAACACTGTGCACACTTGCACTATCCACCCCAGCAGTGTCCACAGGAGCACTGTGCAAACCTGCATTGTCCACACCTACATTGTGCACACCAGCACTGTCCACATCTGCACTATGCACACCTGATCTGTCCACACCAGCACTGTTTACACCAGCACTGTCCACACTAGCACTGTGCACAACTGCACTGTCCACAACAGGACTGTGCACTGTCCACACCAGCACAGTCCATACCTGCACTATCCACACCAGCACTGTCCACAACAGCACTGTGCACACCAGCACTATTTATACCAGCACTGTGCACACTTGCATTGCATACACCAGCACTGTCCACACCAGCACAATGAACACCAGCACTGTGCACAACTATACTGTCCACCAAAGCATTGTGCACACCTGCACTATCCATACCACCATTGTGCACACCAGCACTTCCCACACAAGCACTTGCCAAACCAGCACTGTGCAGACATGCACAGTCCAAAAAGCACTGTGCACACCTTCACTGTACACAACAGCACTTTGAAAAACCAGCACTCTGCACAGCAGCACTGTGTACACCTGCACTGTCCACATCAGCATTTTGCACAACAGCACTATGTACAACTGCACTGTGCACACCTGCACTTTCCACATCAGTACTGTTCACACCTGCACTATCCACACCTGCTCTGTGCACACCAGCACTGTGCACACCTGCACAGTGAACACTGGCCTGTACACACCTGCACTGTACACATGTGCACTGTGCACACCAGCACTGTCCATACCAGCACTGTGCACACCTGCACTTTCCACACCTGCAGTGTGCACACCAGCACTGTAAATAGCAGCAATGTGCACACCTGCACTGTGCACACATAAACTGTCCACATCGGCACTGTCCACAGCATCACTGTGCACACCTGCACTGTCCACACCAGCGTTGTACACATCTGCACTTTTCATACCTGCACAGTCCACACCAGCACTCTGCACACCAGCACTGTCCACACCAGCACTGTGCATACCAGTATTGTGCACAGCAGCACTGTGTGCACACCAGTACTATGTACACCTGCAATGTGCACACCTGCATTGTCCCCACAAGCAATTTCCACAACAGCACTATGAACACCAGTAATGTGCACACCTACACTGTCCATACCAGCACTGTGCACACCTTCACTTTCCACACCAGCATTGTGTACTCCAGAACTGCTCACACCAGCACTATCCACACCAGCATTTTACACACCAGAACTGCCCACACAAGCATTTGCCACACCAGCACTGTGCACACATTCACAGTCCAAACAAGCACTATTCACACCTGCACTGTCCACAGCAGCACTGTCAACAACAGCACTCTGCACACCAGCACTGTGCACACCTGCACTGTCCACAGCAGCACTGTCCACACCAGCACTGTCCACACCAGCATTGTGCACACCTGCACTTTTCACACCTGCACTGTCCACACCAGCAATCTGCACACCAGCACAGTCTACACCTGCACTGTCCATACCAGCACTGTGCACACCAGCCCTCTTCACAGCTGCACTGTCCAAACCAGCACTGTGCAAACCTACACTGTCCACCAGGACTGTCCACACCAGCACTGTGCACACCTGCACTGTCCACACTTGCACTGTGCACACCAGCACTGTCCACACTACCACTGTGCACACCTGCACTATCCACACCTGCACCGTTCAATCCAGCACTGTCCACATCAGCACTGTCCACACCAGCACTGTGCACACCTCACTGTCCACACTTGCACTGTGCACACCAGCACTGTCCACACCAGCACTGTGCACACCTGCACTGTCCACACTTGCACTGTGCACACCAGCACTGTCCACACTACCACTGTGCACACCTGCACTTTTCACACCTGGACTGCCCACAGCAGCACTGTGCACACCTGCACTGTTCACACAAGCACTTTCCACACCTGCACTGTCCACACCAGCACTGTCCACACCAGCACCGTGCATACCTGCCCTGTTCACAGCTGCACAGTCCAAACCAGCACTGTGGAAACCTACATTGTCCACCAGCACTCTCCACACCAGCACTGTGAACACCAGTATAGTGCACAGGAGCACTGTGCACACCAGCACTATGAACACCTGCAATGTGCACACTGGCACTATGTACACCTGCAATGTGCACACCTGGGTTGTCCACACAAGCAATGTCCACACGAGCACTATGAACACCAGCACTGTGCACACCTACACTGTCCAAACCAGCACTGTGCACACTTGCACTTTCCACAGCAGCATTGCACACAGTGCACTGCACACACCAGCACTATCCACACCAGCATTTTACAAACCAGCACTGCCCACACTAGCACTTGCCACCCCAGCACTGTGCACACATGCACAGTCCAAACAAGCACTGTGTGCACCTACACTGTCCACAGCAGCAATGTTAACACCAGCACTCTGCACACCAGCACTGTGCACAACTGTGCACACCAGTACTGTCCACACCAGCACTGTGTACACCTGCGCTGTCCACAACAGGACTGTGCACACCTGCACTGTCCACACCAATACTGTCCATACCAGCACTGTTTACACCAGCACTGTCCAAACTAGCACTGTGCACACCTGATTGTCCTCACCAGGCGTATGCACACCAGCACAATGCACACCTGTACTGTCCAAAACAGGACTGTGCAGACCTGCACTGTCCAAACCTGCACTGTGCACACCAGCACTGTCCACAAGCACTGACCATACCAGCACTGTGCACACCTGCACTATGCACACCTGCACTGTCCAAAACAGCATTTTGTACACCAGCAGTATGTACACCTGCACTGACCATATCAGCACTGTCCACACCAGCACTGTGCACACTAGCACTGTGAAACCTGTACTGTGCACACCTGCACTGTCCACACATGCACTGTGCACACCAGCACTGTCCACACATGCACTGTGCACACCAGCACTGTCCACACTTGCACTGTGCACATCAGCAATGTCCACACCAGCACTGTGCACACGTGCACTGTGCACACCTACTCTGTCCACACCTAGACTTTCCACACCAGCCGTGTACACACCTGCACTTTTGCACACCTGCACTGTCCACACCAGCACTTTCCACAACTGCAATGGGGACACCAGCACTTTCCACACCAGCACTGTGCACACGTGCACTGTCCACACCAGCATTGTGCACAACTACACTGTTCAGAGCTGCACTGTCCAAACCAGCACTTTGCAAACCTACACTGTCCACCAGCACCCTCCACACCAGCAAAGTGCACACCATCATTGTCCACACAAGTACTGTGCACACCAGCACTATGTACAGCTGTAATGTGCACACCTGCATTGTCCACACAAGTACTGTCCACACCAGCATTGTGCACACCAGCACTGCCCACACAAGCACTTGCCACACCAGCACTGTGTACACAAGCACAGTCCAAACATGCACTGTGCACTCCTACACTGTCAACACCAGCACTGTGCACACCTGTACTGTCCACACCTGCACTGTGCACACCTGCACAGTCCACAGCAGCACTGTACAAACCTGCACTGTGCACACCTACACTGTCTACACCTGCACTGTCTACACAAGCACTGTGCATACCTGCACTTGTGCACACCTGCACTGTCCACACCAGCATTTTCCACACCTGCACTGCCCACACCAGCATTGTCCACACCAGGACTTTCCACACCAGTACTGTCCATACCTACACTGTCCACACCAACACTGTGCACACCTGCACTGTCCAAACTAGCACTGTGCACACCTGCACTGTCCACAGCAGCACTGTCCACACTAGCAATGTGCACACTTTCACTCTCCACAAAAGCATTTTGCACACCAGCACTATGCACACCTGCACTGTCACGCCAGCACTGTCCACACCAGCACTGTGCACACCTGCACTGTGCACACTTGCACTGTCCAAACCTGCTCTGTGCACACCTGCACTGTGCACACCAGCACTTTTTACACCAGCACTGTGCACACCTGCACTGTGTACAACAGCACTATGCACACCTGCACTGTCCACACTAGGACTGTGCACACCTGCACAGTCCACATCTGCACTATGCACACCTGCACTGTCCACACAAGAACTGTGCACACCTGCAATGTCCACACCTGGACTGTGCCCACCTGCACTGTGCACACCTGCATTTACCACACTAGCAATGTGCACACCAGCACTGACCCCATCAGCAGTGTGCACACCAGCACTGACCCCATCAGCAGTGTGCACACCTGCACTGTCCACACAAGAACTGTGCACACCTGCAATGTCCACACCTGGACTGTGCCCACCTGCACTGTGCACACCTGCATTTACCACACTAGCAATGTGCACACCAGCACTGACCCCATCAGCAGTGTCCACACCAGCATAGTGCACACCAGCACTGACCCCACCAGCAGTGTGAACACCTGCACTGTCCACAACAACACTGTCCATTCCAGCACTTTGCACACCTGTACTGTTCACACCAGCACTGTCCACACCAGCACTGTGCACACCTGCACTATGCACACTTGCATTGTCCATACCTGCGCTGTGCACAACAGCACTTGCACACATACACAGTCCACAAAGCTCTATCTACAGTAACACTATGCACACCTACACTGTCCACACTAGTACTGTGCAAGCCAGCACATTCCACACCTGCACTGTGCTCACTTTCACTGTCCACACCAGAATTTTGCACAAAGCACTATGCACACCTGCACTATGCACACCTGCACTGTCCACTCAAGCACTGTGCACACCTGCAATGTCCACACCTGGACTGTGCCCACCTGCACTGTCCACTGTGCACACCTGCATTTACCACACTAGCAATGTGAACACCAGCACTGACCCCACCAGCACTGTACACGCTAACACTATGCACACCTGCATTGTGCACACCTGCACTGTCCACACAAGCACTGTACACACCAGCACAGTTGACACCTGCAATGGCCACACCTGCACCTTGCACACCAGCACTATGCACACCTGCACTGTACACAACAGAACAGTGCACACTTGCAGTGTCCACACCAGCACTGTGCACACCACAATTGTGCACACCTGCACTGTCCACAACAGCACTGTGCACGACTACACTATGCACACCTGCACTCCTCAGACTTGTGTTGTCCACAAAAGTATTGTGCACACCTGCACTATCCATACCAGCAATGTTCACACCTGCACTGTGCACAACAGTACTGTCCACAGCAGCACTGTTCATACCTGCACTGTCCACACTTACACTGTGCACAACAGTGCTCTCCACACCAGCACTGTGCACACCTGCTCTGTCCACACCAGCGCTGTCCACACCAGCACTATGAACACCAGCACTATGCACAACTACATTGTCCACAGCAGCGCTGTCCACACCTGCACTATCCACACCTGCACTATTCAGACCTGTTCTGTCAACACCAACACTGTTCAGGCCTACACTGTCCACACAAGCACTGTGAACACCAGCTCTGTCCACACCAGCACTGTGCACACTTGCGTTGTCCTCACCTGCACTCTCCACACCAGCATTGTATACACCTATACTGTCCACACCAGCACTATCCACACCTGCACTGTTCAGACCTGTTCTGTCAACACCAACACTGTTCAGGCCTACACTGTCCACACCAGCACTGTGAATACCAGCTCTGTCCACACCAGCACTGTGCATACCTGCGTTGTCCACACCTGCACTGTCCATACCAGCATTGTACATACCTGTATTGTTCACACCAGCACTGTGCACCCTGCACTGTCCATACCAGCACTGTGCACAGCAGCACTCTACACACCAGCACTGTGCTCACCTGCACTGTTCACACCAGCACAGTTGACACCTGCATTGTCTACACCTGCACCTTGCACACCAGCACTATGCACACCTGCACTGTCCACAACAGCACTGTCCACAGAAGTTCTGTTCACACCTGCACTGTCCACACTTACACTGTGCACATCAGTGCTGTCCACACCAGCATTGTGCATACCTACACTGTCCACAGATGCAGTGTGCACACCTGCCATGTCCACACCAGCACTGTGCACACCAACAGTGCTTATACCAGCACTGTGCACCTGAACTGTCCACACCAGCATTGTACACACCTATATTGTGCACACCTGCACTGTCCACACCAGCACTGTGCACACATGCATTGTCCACACCTGCACTGTACACACCTGAACTGTCCACACCAGCACTGTGCTCACTTGCACTGTTCACTCCTATACTGTCCACACCAACATTGTCCACACCAACATTGTGCACACCTGCACTGTCCACACCAGCACTGTACACACCAGCACTGTGCACACCTGCACTGTCCACACTAGCACTGTCCACACCAGCACTATGAACACCAGCACTGTGGACACCTGCACTGTCCACACCAGTATTGTGCACACCTGCACTCTTCACATCTGCACTGTCCACAATAGCACTGTGCACACCAGCACTATGCACACCTGCAATGTGCACATCTGCATTGTCCACACTAGCACTGTCCACACTAGCACTGTGCATACCTGCACTGTCCACACCTGCTCTGTGCACACCTGCACTGTCCACACTAGTACTATGAACACCAGCACTGTGCACACCTATACTCTCCACACCAGCATTGTGCACACTGGCATTATGCAAACCTGCATTATGCATTCCTGCACTGTCCACAGCAGCACTGTGCACACCTGCATTGTCCACACCAGCACTTTGCACACCAACACTATGCACACCTGCACTGTCCACAACAGCACTGTCCACAGAAGTTCTGTTCACACCTGCACTGTCCACACTTACACTGTGCACATCAGTGCTGTCCACACCAGCATTGTGCATACCTACACTGTCCACAGATGCAGTGTGCACACCTGCCATGTCCACACCAGCACTGTGCACACCAACAGTGCTTATACCAGCACTGTGCACCTGAACTGTCCACACCAGCATTGTACACACCTATATTGTGCACACCTGCACTGTCCACACCAGCACTGTGCACACATGCATTGTCCACACCTGCACTGTACACACCTGAACTGTCCACACCAGCACTGTGCTCACTTGCACTGTTCACTCCTATACTGTCCACACCAACATTGTCCACACCAACATTGTGCACACCTGCACTGTCCACACCAGCACTGTACACACCAGCACTGTGCACACCTGCACTGTCCACACTAGCACTGTCCACACCAGCACTATGAACACCAGCACTGTGGACACCTGCACTGTCCACACCAGTATTGTGCACACCTGCACTCTTCACATCTGCACTGTCCACAATAGCACTGTGCACACCAGCACTATGCACACCTGCAATGTGCACATCTGCATTGTCCACACTAGCACTGTCCACACTAGCACTGTGCATACCTGCACTGTCCACACCTGCTCTGTGCACACCTGCACTGTCCACACTAGTACTATGAACACCAGCACTGTGCACACCTATACTCTCCACACCAGCATTGTGCACACTGGCATTATGCAAACCTGCATTATGCATTCCTGCACTGTCCACAGCAGCACTGTGCACACCTGCATTGTCCACACCAGCACTTTGCACACCAACACTATGCACACCTGCACTGTCCACACCAGCACTGTGCACACCAGCACTGTCCATACCAGCACTGTCCTCACCAGCACTATTCACACCTGCACTCTCCACACCAACACTGTCCACACCAGCACTGTCCACACCAGCACTTTCCATACCAGCACTGTGTACACCTGCACTGTCCACACCTGCTGCCAGTTTACTTCCCTCCTCCCCTTGCAAGTCCCCGTGGTGCTCTGGTCCTGCTCGGGTGTGACTGTGTCAGTCTTGACTGGCTAATGTGGCCCAAGGAGCTCCCCACCCGGTCGGACAGTCTCCTTGGTCAGAGAGAACTTTCAGATATATTGGGGCTGGATCAAGGGGACACCTGGTCCCTGCTCGTCCATACCCCACAGTGAGGTGGCAGCTTACTCCCCTCTGGAGCTATGGCCAGGACTACTCTGAGTGTCACTGCTCACCAGATGTCTTAGATTTACAAGAGTCTGGAAGGGAGAAGACTAGGTGTGCGCTGGGACTCGTCCCCAGCTGGCAGGTGGGGCTGGTGACAGGTGGTCCTGCTGACCACAGTGACACGCCCACTGCCTGACCCCAGTGCTCAGAGATCAGGCTGAAGAGGTGCCTTGAAGGCTGCAACAAACGCATTTCATGAGTGACTTGGCGCGGCTACGAAGTGGAGGGTGAAGGTCAGCTGACATTACTAGTAAAGGCCAAACAGAAAACAGAGAGATGTCCTGGGGCAACGTGAGGGCTCCAAGTCTTGGCTGTGGGGGGCGGTATCCTGGGAAGCCAGAGGGCAGGTGCTCAGGGCCCAATAGAGGGGGACCTCCAGGGAGGTGCTTCCCATGGATGCAGTCTCACTGAGGGCACAAGCCTGTGTCTTAGGAAGCGATTCAGGGGCGAGAGGTGCTTGTCAGTGGCCACATCCAGACCCTTCGACTGGAAGGACCTCGATGATGCACGAGGTCGTGGTCCAAGGCTGCCGGCTTTCAGAAAGGAAGACCAGGGTGAGGAGAGTTCTCTGAGATTGGGGAAACAGCATGGGGTGCAGGTGGCTGGCCTCCTGGAAGCCCGTGATGGTGATGGTGGGCACGCTGGTGTTGAGAGTTGGGTGCTCATATATCCGAGATGTGGCCGGGTGAAGGGGCTGTGGGTGCCTTCATGAAAGGGCACGAGGTTCATTTTGGTGCTGGCTCCTGCCTCATCTGGCAAGTGTGAGCCTTGGGCAAAGGTGCCGTAGGGCTACCCTTCCCCCCTTCTGCAACAGCTGGGGACAGTCAGTGGCACAGCCAGCGTCAGCCACCTCAAGTACACTTTCTGGAGGAACTGCCTGCTTCAGGAGTCACGGAAGACACAGGGTTTCACTGAAGAAGAGGATGTTATTTGCACAACCCAGCGTAGTAGTATTGTCACGCGTGTCTAACTGTGTGGGTCCTGCCACGGTACAGCCTGACATCGGGAGCATATTGGCAGCGCCGTGACTGGTTGATAACAGCATACGTCTCGGGGTCCAGAGGGGCCGGTGTTCCTGTCATCGGAAAAGGACGCAGGACTAGACATGAAGGCATAAACACCAGGGTCAGCCCTATCTGCACACCCTCACCCAGCTGCTGCTCCTTGAATGTATCTGAGCTTAAAATCCCACAGTTCCTTGTGAGCGCCAGCGAGCAGCTGAGCAGGGTTGGGAGACATTGGCCAGATCTGGACTCAGCCACACGCCAACCTGGGGAGAACCTTCTGGAACCTTAGTTCGCACATTTGTTTACTTGTTCACCCAGTTTTGCATGGTCATTGAGGGGTCACTGTGTGCAAGGCCACCACAGGTCTGTAGGTTTCGGTCCTGTGTGTCCCCCTAAGGGCTGTGCTGGGCCCTGAGCTGGGCCGGGCCCAGGGCTGGCAGGGACAGGGCTGTGGGTGCCACCTCCTCATTTTTATCCACAGACTGCGGATCTTTGCCAGCTGAGCTAGGTCTTCTGTCTCCTTTCCTTATTTCCTAGAGATCGTGGAAGAGACCTGTGGGCATGAACATGTGTTGGATGGCTGTTATGGCCCAGGAGGGTAAGGCCCTGCAAGGAGGGCACGCAGCAGCTCTGTGAGTTCTGAGCAGCGTCCCTCAGAGACTGGTGGATGGATTGTTCTCGCAGTTGGCTCTCCCCAGCCCTGAGTCTGCGCTCCAGAGGAGGCCATGGGGCCAGGCAGCTCCACCTGCCGGTGAGGGATGACAGGCTCAGTGGAAAGGAGCACTGCCCACACCATTTCTGCAGGGAAGGGGGCATCACTCACACAGGGGGGAAGTCAGGGGACCAACTTCCATGTCCACTTTCTATTAAAGATAGGACGTCATTGCGCACAAGCCCATCCCCCACAAATGTGCTCTGCTCCTTTTGGAGCCCCTCACCACACAGCCTAGGGCCTGGCTGGGTATCAGTGGGTTGCAACATCATCTCAATAGAGCAAGGTTGGCAATTTGATTCTTGGTCAGGGCACATGCAAGACTCAACCAATCAATACATCAAATAAGTGGATCAGCAAATCGATCTCTCTCCCTGCTTCATCTCTCTCTAAAAATCAATTAAGAAAACAAAACACAGAGAGAACCCACCCAAGTCCCACTGCTGGACTTTCAGTGGAGAAGAACGTGGGCCCAGCCCTCACATGGCTGTGCCAAGCAGCTCTGTGTCTTGTGCCGTCGCTGTCCCACGGTGCCATGCCCACTCCTGGTTCAACTTGCTCCGCACATAAGCGCAGGCAGCACTCTGGACACAAACGCAGTTCATTGAGGCCTGTGCCTGGAACTTAGGAGAAAGGAGGGGAAGGGACAGCCATCACCTGCAGGATCCCACAGGGGATAGCGGCATGTCCATCATCAAGCCCTGCCCTGCTCCAGGAGCTGTGGAGCTGAAGGAAGATCCCAGGACCGTCCCAGTGAGCCCAGATGTCTAGCTCACATCTGGAGGTCACCGTCAGAGCACGGCCAGAGCACGGCTCAGAGCACGGCTCTGCGAGACCCGTATGCACCAGCTTGTTATGCTCTCATTCTTACTTCTTTCCCCGGGAGGTCCTCTGATCTCTGCTCTTCCCCAACCCAGATCCTTCGGTCTCACCTGAGGGCTGGCTCAGGTCCCCAGGCCAGGGCCCTGTGGCCTGCTTTGGGGACAGTAGCTTTGCTAAGTGACCAGATGTTCCTGGTATCGTCTTTGCTGCCGTGTACCACTCAGGCAGGCAAGAAGCACCTACCTGAGCATAGCAGACGGCTCCCCTCACCTCGGGAACTGCTCCATCGACCTTCGGCACCTATAGGAATTTAACACAAATATTTCAGCCTAAGGGTTTGGAAGAAAATAGTTTTGGGGAAAACCTTACTCTTCATTTGATTTCTGCCTCTGGGTGGTCCATCAAAAGCACCTGACCCATACTACCTCAGTTTCCCCCTTCCAGACCCTAACATAATGGTATTTATTTCCCAGGACTTAATTAATATTTGCACGGAACTTTGATATCCTGAGATGAAAGGGGAAACAGCAAGCAAGCCTCACCAACATTTGTGAATCTATCATTATAGCTATTGCACTGCACTCAGAGATGACTCTTACACCAATAATAATAATAATAATCAGAGTTGTTGCAGAATCTCTTCATTTGATCCTGGGAACTTCTGACCCAAGGCTATAGGGTGAATGGCATGGAAGCTGCCTGCCTGGTTTCCTGTTGTATTCCATAGATCTGCCCGCTGCCACCCAGGAGGCAGCTGTGGGTCCCTGGCACTCCACCGATGTGGCGTCCCTGGGTGGGTGCCAGATGTGGGAACCTCTTTCATATCCCATGTGACTCAGGGTCCCTGGTTCAGGGTTCGGGTTTCTAGAGAAGGCTGCACACAAATGAATAAAGACTCAGAAAAACATGAATTTGGAAAATGAGGGCCAAGTGGTAGTCTAACTCTAGTGGGAGAACTACTCACTCTGGCTTTATCTTCCCTTTTATTAAGATTAAGATCACAAGATACACCTGTATCCCCCAGGCAGGAAACACCAATAAAAGCCAATCAATGGATCTACTTAGGACTATCAGGTGGGGGCTGCTCCAACCACCAATCCTATCTAATAAAAGAGTAATATGCAAATTTGACCATACCTTTGCTATGCTAACAGCCAATCAGGAGCAGGGGGTGGGGCCAAAGAGCACAAGGTGAGGGGCGGCGTGAAGGGTGGGGCCACCATGGCACCAGCAGGCCAAGGTGGTCACTGGGCCAGTCCCAGCAGGGGGTCCGGACCTGCACTGCCACCCCCAGGCCCAGCCTCGGCAAACCTGGGGCAGAATCAGGCCTAAACGGGCAGTCAGACATCCCAGAGGGGTCCCAGATTGGAGAGGGTGTAGGCTGGGCTGAGGTACACTCATCCCCCCCAACCCCCATGCAGGGTTTTCGTGCACCGGGCCTCTAGTATCCAATAATTACCTCCAATACTTCAGAACAATTAAGGTAGGCCAGCCCTCCAAATTTCTTGTCCATAGCGCTCTATCATTGAAACAATAATTGGCTTCCAGCACACTTTCAGGTAGGGGCTTCCAAAATGGCATGTGGAGCATTTTGCTCCCAGATGAGGATCACCTGTGGTTGCCATGGTGCATCTAAGAGAAGCCCCATGTCAGGAAGACCCTGGCCTGGGGGTGGGCAGTTGTCCCTTTCTGGGACTTTCTCTGGTTACCTGTGAAATTGGGACTATGATACTCACTCTGAGGTCACCCTGATCTAGGGCCCTGCAGCAGGTCCAGCTTCCTGCTGTCACCTCACCTGAAAGGACATGTGCAAGGCTTTAGGACATACCGAGTGAGCCGAGCTCTGCGTCCTCAAAGCCCCGAGGCTGAACCACATCCATCGCTTCTGCATGAGTGGCAGCAGGAGAGTTCCTGACTTCTCTGTGCCTCAGTTTTGCCACCTGAAAATGGGGGTGATAACAGCACCAGCCTCATCATGAGGTAATGCATGAAAATGCTTGCAAGGGGGCCAAATACATCATAACTGCCCAGGAATGTTGAAGCTGCTACTGTTGTTATTATTATTAATTAGAGACCCAGGGCACAAAGTTCATGCATTTGGAGGGGTGGTCCCTCAGCCAGCCCACGCCCTCCTACAGTCTGGCACCCTTCGGGAGATGTCTAACCACCTGCTGGCTGCTCCTTACTGCCCAGCTCGCTGCCCCTTAGCGCTGCCGCAGAGGTGGGAGAGGCTTCTGCCACCGCTGCTGGGCTGGCCAGCTGTGAGCCCAGCTTCTGGCAGTGCTCCCCCTGTAGGAGCACACTGAACACCAGGGGGAAGCTCCTGTATTGAGTGTCTGCCCCCGGGTGGTCAGTGTGCATCATAGCAACCAGTTGTTCCACTGTTTGGTCGATTTCCATATTATTATATAGACTTTTATTATATAGGCTTTTGTTATATAGAACTAGAGGCCTGGCCCACAAAATTTGTACATGGGGGAAGAGGGGAGTGTTTCTTAGTCTAGACTGCACCCTCTCCAATCTGGAATACCTTGAGGGGTGTCAAACTGCCCGTTAAATCCTGATCCCAGTAAGATTGGGCCTAAAAGGGCAGTTGGACATCCCTCTCACAATCCAGGACTGCTGGCTCTCATCTGCTCACCTGCCTACCTTCCTGATTGCCCCTAACCATTTCTGCCTGCCAGCCTTATCAACCCCTAACCACTCCTCTGCCAGCCTGATTGATGCCTAATTTCTCCCCTGCCAGTCTGTTTTCCCCTAACTGCCCTCCGCTGCAGGCATGGGTCCCCCTCAACTGCCCCTCCCTGCAGGCCCTGTCACCCCCAACTTCCCTCATCTGCTGGCCTGGTCACTTCTAACTGCCCTCCCCTGCAGGCTTGATAGACCCCAAATGCCCTCCCTTGCAGGCCTGGTCCCTCCCATCTTCCCTCCCCTGCTGGCTTGATCACCCACAACTGCCCTCCATTGCAGGCCTGGAACCTCCCAATGGCCCTCCCCCGCTGGCCCTCTTGTGGTGGCCATCTTGTGTCCACATGGAGGCAGGATCTTTGACCACATGGGGGCAGCCCTCTTGTGTGTGGGAGTGATGGTCAATCTGCATATTACTCTTTCATTAGATAGGATAGAGGCCTGGTGCATGGGTGGGGGCCGGCTGCTTTGCCCTGAAGAGTGTCCTAGATCAGGGTGGGGGTCCCCTTGGGGTTTGGGGCAGCCTGGATGAGAGGCCTGTTGTGGTTTGCAGGCTGGCCACACCCCCAGTGACCCAAGTGGAGACTCTGGGATCTGGGATTA
The DNA here is from genome assembly GCA_027563665.1 of Antrozous pallidus. Taxonomy (NCBI): domain Eukaryota; kingdom Metazoa; phylum Chordata; class Mammalia; order Chiroptera; family Vespertilionidae; genus Antrozous; species Antrozous pallidus. The sequence continues at coordinate 239,419 of CM050521.1, forward strand.
ATTTATGTTCTACAACTGAAACTTTGTAGCCTGGAGCAGAGCCAAGCCTTCTGCTCTATCCGTGGCAACAGCCATTTCTGTTGGGACATTTACCTTCTATAATTGAAACATTGTAGCCTAGAGTGGAGGCCTAGGCTCTAGGGCTGCAGAAGCTTGGCAACCTCCATCACCAGGGCAGCCCTAGCCTCTGCTCTCTCCAGCTTTGGGGCTGCTGCCATTTCTGTTGGGATATATGTGTCCTCTATAATTGAAACTTTGTAGCATGGAGTGGAGGCCTAGCCAAGTAAGGGCAAGTGGAAAGCTTGGCTTCCTCCATTGCCGGGAAAACCCAAGCCTCCCTCCTGCTCTCAGTGGCTGCAGCCACCTTGGTTGGGGTTTATTTGCATAATTTTCTCCTGATTGGCTGATGGGCGTGGCTTGATCAGAGGTATGGTCAGTTTGCATATTACTCTTTTATTAGATAGGATATTAATCACCATTGTCTTCACATATAGACTCAGCATGAGACCGGACACAGAAAAAGGTAAAAAACGAGTTCTTGTTAGTCATAAAGCTCAATGCTCCACCACATCCTAACTCAGGGTCTGCCATCAGCCCTGGGACCACAATGGAGTAGCGCCTACCTTCATCGCCTCCCATTGGTCGTTAATGAGCAGGGAGCTCTAGGCCCTTCTCTACACAGGCTCAGGGTTAGTCACCTAGAGCTCTGAAGATGCCGTCTCTAGATCCAACTTATACTGATTGCTTCCAACATTCTATGCTGACTTCATCTCCGTGCACTGCACTCCTATCCAGGCCCCTGCTGGTGTTCCTGGCATCCACACCCAGAGAGCCTTGCTGTAGTCCCTGCAAGGACACATTGCCCACCTTCCTGCTGACTTCCTTGGCCTTCCACCACCATCTTCTCTGTGCCTGAACTCCTAAGACACCTCACACCTGGATCCTCCACCTGATGCAGGTGCCTGTATTCCTGCCACACCCACAGCAGGAGATGGGGTCAGGTGCCCACCTGGGACAGCCCAGCCCTACCTGGCTCCTTGGATAAGCCCTTCTTCATGGAGAGTCTCTGAATGGCACTTCCTTCTGGAGCCTTACTCGCCCAAGCACTGTCCCATTGCGTCCCTGGATGTCCTCACCAGGCCTCTGGAGTTGCCACCCTCCAGCTGTGGCCACGTACCCACATGGGTGTGGTCTGCCCTCGCAGTACAGCCCACTGTGGAGAAAGTAGGCCTATGGACAGTGGATGTGGGATTTTTCAGACCTCGGCCCTCTTTGTGGACCTTTTAGAGACTTCACACACCACAGAAATGGGACTCACAACACAGTGCCCACCTATTCCCAACACATCCAGGTTAGAGGGGAGGGGGGCTACCTGTGTTGACATGACTCTGGAGCCGTGGAGTGGGACTCGTCTGATTTGAGTCAGTTCCCTTATTACCCCACAAAGGGCCAAGAAAGAAGGGTTACAGTTTACTCATAATATGTAGGAACCAGGGCATCCAGGAGAGATGGCATCATGGAGCCAGGGCATGTAGGAGTCAGGACACTGAGGAGCCAGGACATCTGGAGCCAGGCATGTAGGAGCCGGGGCATCTGGAACCAGGGCATGTAGGAGCCGGGGCATCAAGGAGCCAGAGCATGTAGGAGCTGGGGCATCAAAGAGCCAGAGCATGTAGAAGCTGGGGCATCAAGGAGCCAGAGCATGTAGGAGCTAGGGCACCTGGAGCCAGGGCATGTAGGAGCTAAGGCATCTGGAGCCAGGGCATGTAGGAGCCAGTGCATCAAGGAGCCAGAGCATGTAGGAGCCGGGGCATCTGGAGCCAGGGCATGTAGGAGCTAGGGCATCTGGAGCCAGGGCATGTAGGAGCCAGTGCATCAAGGAGCCAGGGCATGTAGGAGCTAGGGCATCTGGAGCCAGGGCATCGAGAAACCAGGGAATCTAGGAACCAGGGCATTGAGGAGCCTGGTAATTGAGAGCCAGGGCATCTAGGAGCTAGAGCATCTAGGAATCAGGGCATGTAGGAACCATAGCATGTAGAAGCCAGGACATTGAAGAGCAGGGCATCTGGAGCCAGGGCATGCAGGAGCGAGTGCATCTGGAGTCAGGGAATATAAGAACCAGAGCATGTAGGAGCCAGGGCATCATGGAGCCAGAGCATCTGAAGCCAGGGCATGTAGGATTCCGGGCATGTAGGAGCCAGGGCATATAGGAGCCAGGACACTGAGGAGCCAGGGCATGTAGGAGGCAGGGCATGTAGGAACCAGGGCATGTAGGAACCAGGGCATGTAGGAGGCAGGGCATGTAGGAACCAGGGCATGTAGGAACCAGGGCATGTAGGTGGCAGGGCATGTAGGAGACAGGGCATGTAGGAGGCAGGGCATGTAGGAGGCAGGGCATGTATGAACCAGGGCATGTAGGAGCCAGGGCATGTAGGAACCAGGGCATGTAGGAGGCAGGGCATGTAGGAACCAGGGCATGTAGGAGGCAGGGCATGTAGGAACCAGGGCATGTAGGAACCAGGGCATGTAGGAGGCAGGGCATGTAGGAACCAGGGCATGTAGGAACCAGGGCATGTAGGAGGCAGGGTATGTAGGAGCCAGGGCATGTAGGAGGCAGGGCATGTATGAGGCAGGGCATGTAGGAACCAGGGCATGTAGGAGCCAGGGCATGTAGGAGCCAGGGCATGTAGGAGGCAAGGCATGTAGGAGGAAGGGCATGTAGGAGCCAGGGCATGTAGGAACCAGGGCATGTAGGAGGCAGGGCATGTAGGAGCCAGGGCATGTAGGAGGCAGGGCATGTAGGAGCCAGGGCATGTAGGAGGCAGGGCATGTAGGAGCCAGGGCATGTAGGAGGCAGGGCATGTAGGAGGCAGGGCATGTAGGAACCAGGGCATGTAGGAGGCAGGGCATGTAGGAGCCAGGGCATGTAGGAGGCAGGGCATGTAGGAGGCAGGGCATGCAGGAGCCAGGGCATGTAGGAACCAGGGCATGTAGGAGGCAGGGCATGTAGGAGCCAGGGCATGCAGGAGGCAGGGCATGTAGGAGGCAGGGCATGTAGGAGCCAGGGCATGTGGGAGCCAGGGCATGTAGGAGCCAGGGCATGTAGGAGGCAGGGCATGTAGGAGCCAGGGCATGTAGGAGGCAGGGCATGTAGGACCCAGGACATGAAGGAGGCAGGGCATGTAGGAGGCAGGGCATGTAGGAGGCAGGGCATGTAGGAGGCAGGGCATGTAGGAGCCAGGGCATGTAGGAGCCAGGGTATGTAGGAGGCAGGGTATGTAGGAGGCAGGGCATGTAGGAGGCAGGGCATGTATGAGGCAGGGCATGTAGGAACCAGGGCATGTAGGAGGCAGGGCATGTAGGAGGCAGGGCATGTAGGAGCCAAGGCATGTAGGAGGCAGGGCATGTAGGAGCCAGGGCATGTCGGAGGCAGGGCATGTAGGAGCCAGGGCATGTAGAAGGCAGGGCATGTAGGAGGCAGGGCATGTAGGAGCCAGGGCATGTAGGAACCAGGGCATTAGGAGGCAGGGCATGTAGGAACCAGGGCATGTAGGAACCAGGGCATGTAGGAACCAGGGCATGTAGGAACCAGGGCATGTAGGAGGCAGGGCATGTAGGAGGCAGGGCATGTAGGAACCAGGACACTGAGGAGCCAGGGCATGAAGGAGGCAGGGCATGTAGGAACCAGGGTATGTAGGAGCCAGGGCATGTAGGAGCCAGGACATGTAGGAGGCAGGTTATGTAGGAGCCAGGGCATATAGGAGGCAGGGCATGTAGGAGGCAGGGCATGTAGGAGGCAGGGCATGAACGAGGCAGGGCATGTAGGAGCCAGGGCATGTAGGAGGCAGGGCATGTAGGAGCCAGGGCATGTAGGAGCCAGGGCATGTAGAAGGCAGGGCATGTAGGAGGTAGGGCATGTAGGAGGCAGGGCATGTAGGAGCCAGGGCATGTAGGAGCCAGGGCACGTAGGAGGCAGGGCATGTAGGAGCCAGGGCATGTAGGAAGCAGGGCATGTAGGAGCCAGGGCACGTAGGAGGCAGGGCACGTAGGAGGCAGGGCATGTAGGAGCCAGGGCATGTAGAAGGCAGGGCATGTAGGAGGCAGGGCATGTAGGACCCAGGGCATGTAGGAACCAGGGCATTAGGAGGGAGGGCATGTAGGAACCAGGGCATGTAGGAACCAGGGCATGTAGGAACCAGGGCATGTAGGAACCAGGGCATGTAGGAGGCAGGGCATGTAGAAACCAGGACACTGAGGAGCCAGGGCATGTAGGAGGCAGGTTATGTAGGAACCAGGGCATGTAGGAGGCAGGACATGTACGAGGCAGGGCATGTAGGAACCATGGCATGTAGGAGGCAGGGCATGTAGGAGGCAGGGCATGTAGGAGCCAGGGCATGTAGAAGGCAGGGCATGTAGGAGGCAGGGCATGTAGGAGGCAGGGCATGTAGGAGCCAGGGCATGTAGGAGCCAGGGCACGTAGGAGGCAGGGCATGTAGGAGCCAGGGCATGTAGGAAGCAGGGCATGTAGGAGCCAGGGCATGTAGGAGCCAGGGCACTTAGGAGGCAGGGCATGTAGGAGCCAGGGCATGTAGGAGGCAGGGCATGTAGGAGGCAGGGCATGTAGGAGCCAGGGCATGTAGGAGGCAGGGCATGTAGGAGCCAGGGCATGTAGGAGGCAGGGCATGTAGGAGCCAGGGCATGTAGGAGGCAGGGCATGTAGGAGCCAGGGCATGTAGGAGGCAGGGCATGTAGGAGGCAGGGCATGTAGGAACCAGGGCATGTAGGAGGCAGGGCATGTAGGAGCCAGGGCATGTAGGAGCCAGGGCATGTAGGAGCCAGGGCACGTAGGAGGCAGGGCATGTAGGAGCCAGGGCATGTAGGAAGCAGGGCATGTAGGAGCCAGGGCATGTAGGAGCCAGGGCACGTAGGAGGCAGGGCATGTAGGAGCCAGGGCATGTAGAACGCAGGGCATGTAGGAGGCAGGGCATGTAGGACCCAGGGCATGTAGGAGGCAGGGCATGTAGGAGCCAGGGCATGTAGGAGGCAGGGCATGTAGGAGCCAGGGCATGTAGGAGGCAGGGCATGTAGGACCCAGGACATGAAGGAGGCAGGGCATGTAGGAGGCAGGGCATGTAGGAGGCAGGGCATGTAGGAGCCAGGGCATGTAGGAGCCAGGGTATGTAGGAGGCAGGGTATGTAGGAGGCAGGGCATGTAGGAGGCAGGGCATGTATGAGGCAGGGCATGTAGGAACCAGGGCATGTAGGAGGCAGGGCATGTAGGAGGCAGGGCATGTAGGAGCCAGGGCATGTAGGAGGCAGGGCATGTAGGAGCCAGGGCATGTCGGAGGCAGGGCATGTAGGAGCCAGGGCATGTAGGAGGCAGGGCATGTAGGAGGCAGGGCATGTAGGAGCCAGGGCATGTAGGAACCAGGGCATTAGGAGGCAGGGCATGTAGGAACCAGGGCATGTAGGAACCAGGGCATGTAGGAACCAGGGCATGTAGGAACCAGGGCATGTAGGAGGCAGGGCATGTAGGAGGCAGGGCATGTAGGAACCAGGACACTGAGGAGCCAGGGCATGAAGGAGGCAGGGCATGTAGGAACCAGGGTATGTAGGAGCCAGGGCATGTAGGAGCCAGGACATGTAGGAGGCAGGTTATGTAGGAGCCAGGGCATGTAGGAGGCAGGGCATGTAGGAGGCAGGGCATGTAGGAGGCAGGGCATGAACGAGGCAGGGCATGTAGGAGCCAGGGCATGTAGGAGGCAGGGCATGTAGGAGCCAGGGCATGTAGGAGCCAGGGCATGTAGAAGGCAGGGCATGTAGGAGGTAGGGCATGTAGGAGGCAGGGCATGTAGGAGCCAGGGCATGTAGGAGCCAGGGCACGTAGGAGGCAGGGCATGTAGGAGCCAGGGCATGTAGGAAGCAGGGCATGTAGGAGCCAGGGCACGTAGGAGGCAGGGCACGTAGGAGGCAGGGCATGTAGGAGCCAGGGCATGTAGAAGGCAGGGCATGTAGGAGGCAGGGCATGTAGGACCCAGGGCATGTAGGAACCAGGGCATTAGGAGGGAGGGCATGTAGGAACCAGGGCATGTAGGAACCAGGGCATGTAGGAACCAGGGCATGTAGGAACCATGGCATGTAGGAGGCAGGGCATGTAGGAGGCAGGGCATGTAGGAGCCAGGGCATGTAGAAGGCAGGGCATGTAGGAGGTAGGGCATGTAGGAGGCAGGGCATGTAGGAGGCAGGGCATGTAGGAGCCAGGGCACGTAGGAGGCAGGGCATGTAGGAGCCAGGGCATGTAGGAAGCAGGGCATGTAGGAGCCAGGGCATGTAGGAGCCAGGGCACTTAGGAGGCAGGGCATGTAGGAGCCAGGGCATGTAGAAGGCAGGGCATGTAGGAGGCAGGGCATGTAGGAGCCAGGGCATGTAGGAGCCAGGGCATGTAGGAGCCAGGGCACGTAGGAGGCAGGGCATGTAGGAGCCAGGGCATGTAGGAAGCAGGGCATGTAGGAGCCAGGGCATGTAGGAGCCAGGGCACGTAGGAGGCAGGGCATGTAGGAGCCAGGGCATGTAGAACGCAGGGCATGTAGGAGGCAGGGCATGTAGGACCCAGGGCATGTAGGAGGCAGGGCATGTAGGAGCCAGGGCATGTAGGAGGCAGGGCATGTAGGAGCCAGGGCATGTAGGAGGCAGGGCATGTAGGACCCAGGACATGAAGGAGGCAGGGCATGTAGGAGGCAGGGCATGTAGGAGGCAGGGCATGTAGGAGGCAGGGCATGTAGGAGCCAGGGCATGTAGGAGCCAGGGTATGTAGGAGGCAGGGTATGTAGGAGGCAGGGCATGTAGGAGGCAGGGCATGTATGAGGCAGGGCATGTAGGAACCAGGGCATGTAGGAGGCAGGGCATGTAGGAGGCAGGGCATGTAGGAGCCAAGGCATGTAGGAGGCAGGGCATGTAGGAGCCAGGGCATGTCGGAGGCAGGGCATGTAGGAGCCAGGGCATGTAGAAGGCAGGGCATGTAGGAGGCAGGGCATGTAGGAGCCAGGGCATGTAGGAACCAGGGCATGTAGGAACCAGGGCATTAGGAGGGAGGGCATGTAGGAACCAGGGCATGTAGGAACCAGGGCATGTAGGAACCAGGGCATGTAGGAACCAGGGCATGTAGGAGGCAGGGCATGTAGAAACCAGGACACTGAGGAGCCAGGGCATGTAGGAGGCAGGTTATGTAGGAACCAGGGCATGTAGGAGGCAGGACATGTACGAGGCAGGGCATGTAGGAACCATGGCATGTAGGAGGCAGGGCATGTAGGAGGCAGGGCATGTAGGAGCCAGGGCATGTAGAAGGCAGGGCATGTAGGAGGTAGGGCATGTAGGAGGCAGGGCATGTAGGAGCCAGGGCATGTAGGAGCCAGGGCACGTAGGAGGCAGGGCATGTAGGAGCCAGGGCATGTAGGAAGCAGGGCATGTAGGAGCCAGGGCATGTAGGAGCCAGGGCACTTAGGAGGCAGGGCATGTAGGAGCCAGGGCATGTAGGAGGCAGGGCATGTAGGAGGCAGGGCATGTAGGACCCAGGGCATGTAGGAGGCAGGGCATGTAGGAGCCAGGGCATGTAGGAGGCAGGGCATGTAGGAGCCAGGGCATGTAGGAGGCAGGGCATGTAGGAGCCAGGGCATGTAGGAGGCAGGGCATGTAGGAGGCAGGGCATGTAGGAACCAGGGCATGTAGGAGGCAGGGCATGTAGGAGCCAGGGCATGTAGGAGCCAGGGCATGTAGGAGCCAGGGCATGTAGGAGGCAGGGCATGTAGGAGCCAGGGCATGTAGGAAGCAGGGCATGTAGGAGCCAGGGCATGTAGGAGCCAGGGCATGTAGGAGGCAGGGCATGTAGGAGCCAGGGCATGTAGGAGGCAGGGCATGTAGGAGGCAGGGCATGTAGGACCCAGGGCATGTAGGAGGCAGGGCATGTAGGAGCCAGGGCATGTAGGAGGCAGGGCATGTAGGAGCCAGGGCATGTAGGAGGCAGGGCATGTAGGACCCAGGACATGAAGGAGGCAGGGCATGTAGGAGGCAGGGCATGTAGGAGGCAGGGCATGTAGGAGGCAGGGCATGTAGGAGCCAGGGCATGTAGGAGCCAGGGCATGTAGGAGGCAGGGTATGTAGGAGGCAGGGCATGTAGGAGGCAGGGCATGTATGAGGCAGGGCATGTAGGAACCAGGGCATGTAGGAGGCAGGGCATGTAGGAGGCAGGGCATGTAGGAGCCAGGGCATGTAGGAGGCAGGGCATGTAGGAGCCAGGGCATGTAGGAGGCAGGGCATGTAGGAGCCAGGGCATGTAGAAGGCAGGGCATGTAGGAGGCAGGGCATGTAGGAGCCAGGGCATGTAGGAACCAGGGCATTAGGAGGCAGGGCATGTAGGAACCAGGGCATGTAGGAACCAGGGCATGTAGGAACCAGGGCATGTAGGAACCAGGGCATGTAGGAGGCAGGGCATGTAGGAGGCAGGGCATGTAGGAACCAGGACACTGAGGAGCCAGGGCATGAAGGAGGCAGGGCATGTAGGAACCAGGGTATGTAGGAGCCAGGGCATGTAGGAGCCAGGACATGTAGGAGGCAGGTTATGTAGGAGCCAGGGCATGTAGGAGGCAGGGCATGTAGGAGGCAGGGCATGTAGGAGGCAGGGCATGTAGGAGGCAGGGCATGTAGGAGCCAGGGCATGTAGGAGGCAGGGCATGTAGGAGCCAGGGCATGTAGGAGCCAGGGCATGTAGAAGGCAGGGCATGTAGGAGGTAGGGCATGTAGGAGGCAGGGCATGTAGGAGCCAGGGCATGTAGGAGCCAGGGCATGTAGGAGGCAGGGCATGTAGGAGCCAGGGCATGTAGGAAGCAGGGCATGTAGGAGCCAGGGCACGTAGGAGGCAGGGCACGTAGGAGGCAGGGCATGTAGGAGCCAGGGCATGTAGGAGGCAGGGCATGTAGGAGGCAGGGCATGTAGGACCCAGGGCATGTAGGAACCAGGGCATTAGGAGGGAGGGCATGTAGGAACCAGGGCATGTAGGAACCAGGGCATGTAGGAACCAGGGCATGTAGGAACCAGGGCATGTAGGAGGCAGGGCATGTAGAAACCAGGACACTGAGGAGCCAGGGCATGTAGGAGGCAGGTTATGTAGGAACCAGGGCATGTAGGAGGCAGGACATGTACGAGGCAGGGCATGTAGGAACCATGGCATGTAGGAGGCAGGGCATGTAGGAGGCAGGGCATGTAGGAGCCAGGGCATGTAGAAGGCAGGGCATGTAGGAGGTAGGGCATGTAGGAGGCAGGGCATGTAGGAGCCAGGGCATGTAGGAGCCAGGGCACGTAGGAGGCAGGGCATGTAGGAGCCAGGGCATGTAGGAAGCAGGGCATGTAGGAGCCAGGGCATGTAGGAGCCAGGGCACTTAGGAGGCAGGGCATGTAGGAGCCAGGGCATGTAGAAGGCAGGGCATGTAGGAGGCAGGGCATGTAGGAGCCAGGGCATGTAGGAGCCAGGGCATGTAGGAGCCAGGGCACGTAGGAGGCAGGGCATGTAGGAGCCAGGGCATGTAGGAAGCAGGGCATGTAGGAGCCAGGGCATGTAGGAGCCAGGGCACGTAGGAGGCAGGGCATGTAGGAGCCAGGGCATGTAGGACGCAGGGCATGTAGGAGGCAGGGCATGTAGGACCCAGGGCATGTAGGAGGCAGGGCATGTAGGAGCCAGGGCATGTAGGAGGCAGGGCATGTAGGAGCCAGGGCATGTAGGAGGCAGGGCATGTAGGACCCAGGACATGAAGGAGGCAGGGCATGTAGGAGGCAGGGCATGTAGGAGGCAGGGCATGTAGGAGGCAGGGCATGTAGGAGCCAGGGCATGTAGGAGCCAGGGCATGTAGGAGGCAGGGCATGTAGGAGGCAGGGCATGTAGGAGGCAGGGCATGTATGAGGCAGGGCATGTAGGAACCAGGGCATGTAGGAGGCAGGGCATGTAGGAGGCAGGGCATGTAGGAGCCAGGGCATGTAGGAGGCAGGGCATGTAGGAGCCAGGGCATGTAGGAGGCAGGGCATGTAGGAGCCAGGGCATGTAGGAGGCAGGGCATGTAGGAGGCAGGGCATGTAGGAGCCAGGGCATGTAGGAACCAGGGCATTAGGAGGCAGGGCATGTAGGAACCAGGGCATGTAGGAACCAGGGCATGTAGGAACCAGGGCATGTAGGAACCAGGGCATGTAGGAGGCAGGGCATGTAGGAGGCAGGGCATGTAGGAACCAGGACACTGAGGAGCCAGGGCATGAAGGAGGCAGGGCATGTAGGAACCAGGGTATGTAGGAGCCAGGGCATGTAGGAGCCAGGACATGTAGGAGGCAGGTTATGTAGGAGCCAGGGCATGTAGGAGGCAGGGCATGTAGGAGGCAGGGCATGTAGGAGGCAGGGCATGAACGAGGCAGGGCATGTAGGAGCCAGGGCATGTAGGAGGCAGGGCATGTAGGAGCCAGGGCATGTAGGAGCCAGGGCATGTAGAAGGCAGGGCATGTAGGAGGTAGGGCATGTAGGAGGCAGGGCATGTAGGAGCCAGGGCATGTAGGAGCCAGGGCACGTAGGAGGCAGGGCATGTAGGAGCCAGGGCATGTAGGAAGCAGGGCATGTAGGAGCCAGGGCACGTAGGAGGCAGGGCACGTAGGAGGCAGGGCATGTAGGAGCCAGGGCATGTAGGAGGCAGGGCATGTAGGAGGCAGGGCATGTAGGACCCAGGGCATGTAGGAACCAGGGCATTAGGAGGGAGGGCATGTAGGAACCAGGGCATGTAGGAACCAGGGCATGTAGGAACCAGGGCATGTAGGAACCAGGGCATGTAGGAGGCAGGGCATGTAGAAACCAGGACACTGAGGAGCCAGGGCATGTAGGAGGCAGGTTATGTAGGAACCAGGGCATGTAGGAGGCAGGACATGTACGAGGCAGGGCATGTAGGAACCATGGCATGTAGGAGGCAGGGCATGTAGGAGGCAGGGCATGTAGGAGCCAGGGCATGTAGAAGGCAGGGCATGTAGGAGGTAGGGCATGTAGGAGGCAGGGCATGTAGGAGCCAGGGCATGTAGGAGCCAGGGCACGTAGGAGGCAGGGCATGTAGGAGCCAGGGCATGTAGGAAGCAGGGCATGTAGGAGCCAGGGCATGTAGGAGCCAGGGCACTTAGGAGGCAGGGCATGTAGGAGCCAGGGCATGTAGAAGGCAGGGCATGTAGGAGGCAGGGCATGTAGGACCCAGGGCATGTAGGAGGCAGGGCATGTAGGAGCCAGGGCATGTAGGAGGCAGGGCATGTAGGAGCCAGGGCATGTAGGAGGCAGGGCATGTAGGAGCCAGGGCATGTAGGAGGCAGGGCATGTAGGAGGCAGGGCATGTAGGAACCAGGGCATGTAGGAGGCAGGGCATGTAGGAGCCAGGGCATGTAGGAGCCAGGGCATGTAGGAGCCAGGGCACGTAGGAGGCAGGGCATGTAGGAGCCAGGGCATGTAGGAAGCAGGGCATGTAGGAGCCAGGGCATGTAGGAGCCAGGGCACGTAGGAGGCAGGGCATGTAGGAGCCAGGGCATGTAGAACGCAGGGCATGTAGGAGGCAGGGCATGTAGGACCCAAGGCATGTAGGAGGCAGGGCATGTAGGAGCCAGGGCATGTAGGAGGCAGGGCATGTAGGAGCCAGGGCATGTAGGAGGCAGGGCATGTAGGAGCCAGGGCATGTAGGAGGCAGGGCATGTAGGAGGCAGGGCATGTAGGAACCAGGGCATGTAGGAGGCAGGGCATGTAGGAGCCAGGGCGTGTAGGAGGCAGGGCATGTAGGAGGCAGGGCATGTAGGAGCCAGGGCATGTAGGAGGCAGGGCATGTAGGAGGCAGGGCATGTAGGAGCCAGGGCATGTAGGAGGCAGGGCATGTAGGAGGCAGGGCATGTAGGAGGCAGGGCATGTAGGAACCAGGGCATGTAGGAGCCAGGGCATGTAGGAACCAGGGCATGTAGGAGGCAGGGCATGTAAGAACCAGAGCATGTAGGAGGCAGGGCATGTAGGAAGCAGGGCATGTAGGAGGCAGGGCATGTAGGAGGCAGGGCATATATGAGGCAGGGCATATATGAGGCAGGGCATGTAGGAACCAGGGCATGTAGGAGGCAGGGCATGTAGGAGCCAGGGCATGTAGGAGTCAGGGCATGAAGGAACCAGGGCATGTAGGAGGCAGGGCATGTAGGAGGCAGGGCATGTAGGAGGCAGGGCATGTAGGAAGCAGGGCATGTAGGAACCAGGGCATGTAGGAGCCAGGGCATGTAGGAGCCAGGGCATGTAGGAACCAGGGCATGTAGGAGGCAGGGCATGTAGGAGCCAGGGCATGTAGGAGGCAGGGCATGTAGGAGGCAGGGCATGTAGGAGGCAGGGCATGTAGGAGGCAGGGCATGTAGGAGCCAGGGCATGTAGGAGGCAGGGCATGTAGGAGGCAGGGCATGTAGGAGCCAGGGCATGTAGGAGCCAGGGCATGTAGGAGCCAGGGCATGTAGGAGCCAGGGCATGTAGGAGGCAGGGCATGTAGGACCCAGGACATGAAGGAGGCAGGGCATGTAGGTGGCAGGGCATGTAGGAGGCAGGGCATGTAGGAGGCAGGGCATGTAGGAGCCAGGGCATGTAGGAGCCAGGGTATGTAGGAGGCAGGGTATGTAGGAGGCAGGGCATGTAGGAGGCAGGGCATGTATGAGGCAGGGCATGTAGGAACCAGGGCATGTAGGAGGCAGGGCATGTAGGAGGCAGGGCATGTAGGAGCCAAGGCATGTAGGAGGCAGGGCATGTAGGAGCCAGGGCATGTCGGAGGCAGGGCATGTAGGAGCCAGGGCATGTAGAAGGCAGGGCATGTAGGAGGCAGGGCATGTAGGAGCCAGGGCATGTAGGAAGCAGGGCATGTAGGAGCCAGGGCATGTAGGAGCCAGGGCACGTAGGAGGCAGGGCATGTAGGAGCCAGGGCATGTAGAAGGCAGGGCATGTAGGAGGCAGGGCATGTAGGACCCAGGGCATGTAGGAGGCAGGGCATGTAGGAGCCAGGGCATGTAGGAGGCAGGGCATGTAGGAGCCAGGGCATGTAGGAGGCAGGGCATGTAGGAGGCAGGGCATGTAGGAGCCAGGGCATGTAGGAGCCAGGGCATGTAGGAACCAGGGCATGTAGGAGGCAGGGCATGTAGGAGCCAGGGCATGTAGGAGGCAGGGCATGTAGGAGGCAGGGCATGTAGGAGGCAGGGCATGTAGGAGGCAGGGCATGTAGGAGCCAGGGCATGTAGGAGGCAGGGCATGTAGGAGGCAGGGCATGTAGGAGCCAGGGCATGTAGGAGCCAGGGCATGTAGGAGGCAGGGAATGTAGGAGCCAGGGCATGTAGGAGGCAGGGCATGTAGCACCCAGGACATGAAGGAGGCCGGGCATGTAGGAGGCAGGGCATGTAGGAGGCAGGGCATGTAGGAGGCAGGGCATGTATGAGCCAGGGCATGTAGGAGCCAGGGTATGTAGGAGGCAGGGTATGTAGGAGGCAGGGCATGTAGGAGGCAGGGCATGTATGAGGCAGGGCATGTAGGAACCAGGGCATTTAGGAGGCAGGGCATGTAGGAGGCAGGGCATGTAGGAGCCAAGGCATGTAGGAGGCAGGGCATGTAGGAGCCAGGGCATGTCGGAGGCAGGGCATGTAGGAGCCAGGGCATGTAGAAGGCAGGGCATGTAGGAGGCAGGGCATGTAGGAGCCAGGGCATGTAGGAACCAGGGCATTAGGAGGCAGGGCATGTAGGAACCAGGGCATGTAGGAACCAGGGCATGTAGGAACCAGGGCATGTAGGAACCAGGGCATGTAGGAGGCAGGGCATGTAGGAGGCAGGGCATGTAGGAACCAGGACACTGAGGAGCCAGGGCATGAAGGAGGCAGGGTTGTAGGAACCAGGGTATGTAGGAGCCAGGGCATGTAGGAGCCAGGACATGTAGGAGGCAGGTTATGTAGGAGCCAGGGCATGTAGGAGGCAGGGCATGTAGGAGGCAGGGCATGTAGGAGGCAGGGCATGAACGAGGCAGGGCATGTAGGAGCCAGGGCATGTAGGAGGCAGGGCATGTAGGAGCCAGGGCATGTAGGAGCCAGGGCATGTAGAAGGCAGGGCATGTAGGAGGTAGGGCATGTAGGAGGCAGGGCATGTAGGAGCCAGGGCATGTAGGAGCCAGGGCACGTAGGAGGCAGGGCATGTAGGAGCCAGGGCATGTAGGAGTCAGGGCATGAAGGAACCAGGGCATGTAGGAGGCAGGGCATGTAGGAGGCAGGGCATGTAGGAGGCAGGGCATGTAGGAACCAGGGCATGTAGGAACCAGGGCATGTAGGAGCCAGGGCATGTAGGAGCCAGGGCATGTAGGAACCAGGGCATGTAGGAGGCAGGGCATGTAGGAGCCAGGGCATGTAGGAGGCAGGGCATGTAGGAGGCAGGGCATGTAGGAGGCAGGGCATGTAGGAGGCAGGGCATGTAGGAGCCAGGGCATGTAGGAGGCAGGGTATGTAGGAGGCAGGGCATGTAGGAGCCAGGGCATGTAGGAGCCAGGGCATGTAGGAGCCAGGGCATGTAGGAGCCAGGGCATGTAGGAGGCAGGGCATGTAGGACCCAGGACATGAAGGAGGCAGGGCATGTAGGAGGCAGGGCATGTAGGAGTCAGGGCATGTAGAAGGCAGGGCATGTAGGAGGCAGGGCATGTAGGAGCCAGGGCATGTAGGAAGCAGGGCATGTAGGAGCCAGGGCATGTAGGAGCCCGGGCACGTAGGAGGCAGGGCATGTAGGAGCCAGGGCATGTAGAAGGCAGGGCATGTAGGAGGCAGGGCATGTAGGACCCAGGGCATGTAGGAGGCAGGGCATGTAGGAGCCAGGGCATGTAGGAGGCAGGGCATGTAGGAGCCAGGGCATGTAGGAGGCAGGGCATGTAGGAGCCAGGGCATGTAGGAGCCAGGGCAGGTAGGAGCCAGGGCATGTAGGAACCAGGGCATGTAGGAGGCAGGGCATGTAGGAGCCAGGGCATGTAGGAGGCAGGGCATGTAGGAGGCAGGGCATGTAGGAGGCAGGGCATGTAGGAGGCAGGGCATGTAGGAGCCAGGGCATGTAGGAGGCAGGGCATGTAGGAGGCAGGGCATGTAGGAGCCAGGGCATGTAGGAGCCAGGGCATGTAGGAGGCAGGGCATGTAGGAGCCAGGGCATGTAGGAGGCAGGGCATGTAGGACCCAGGACATGAAGGAGGCAGGGCATGTAGGAGGCAGGGCATGTAGGAGGCAGGGCATGTAGGAGCCAGGGCATGTAGGAGCCAGGGTATGTAGGAGGCAGGGTATGTAGGAGGCAGGGCATGTAGGAGGCAGGGCATGTATGAGGCAGGGCATGTAGGAACCAGGGCATGTAGGAGGCAGGGCATGTAGGAGGCAGGGCATGTAGGAGCCAAGGCATGTAGGAGGCAGGGCATGTAGGAGCCAGGGCATGTCGGAGGCAGGGCATGTAGGAGCCAGGGCATGTAGAAGGCAGGGCATGTAGGAGGCAGGGCATGTAGGAGCCAGGGCATGTAGGAACCAGGGCATTAGGAGGCAGGGCATGTAGGAACCAGGGCATGTAGGAACCAGGGCATGTAGGAACCAGGGCATGTAGGAGGCAGGGCATGTAGGAGGCAGGGCATGTAGGAACCAGGACACTGAGGAGCCAGGGCATGAAGGAGGCAGGGTTGTAGGAACCAGGGTATGTAGGAGCCAGGGCATGTAGGAGCCAGGACATGTAGGAGGCAGGTTATGTAGGAGCCAGGGCATGTAGGAGGCAGGGCATGTAGGAGGCAGGGCATGTAGGAGGCAGGGCATGAACGAGGCAGGGCATGTAGGAGCCAGGGCATGTAGGAGGCAGGGCATGTAGGAGCCAGGGCATGTAGGAGCCAGGGCATGTAGAAGGCAGGGCATGTAGGAGGTAGGGCATGTAGGAGGCAGGGCATGTAGGAGCCAGGGCATGTAGGAGCCAGGGCACGTAGGAGGCAGGGCATGTAGGAGCCAGTGCATGAAGGAAGCAGGGCATGTAGGAGCCAGGGCACGTAGGAGGCAGGGCACGTAGGAGGCAGGGCATGTAGGAGCCAGGGCATGTAGAAGGCAGGGCATGTAGGAGGCAGGGCATGTAGGACCCAGGGCATGTAGGAACCAGGGCATTAGGAGGGAGGGCATGTAGGAACCAGGGCATGTAGGAACCAGGGCATGTAGGAACCAGGGCATGTAGGAGGCAGGGCATGTAGGAACCATGGCATGTAGGAGGCAGGGCATGTAGGAGCCAGGGCATGTAGGAGCCAGGGCATGTAGAAGGCAGGGCATGTAGGAGGTAGGGCATGTAGGAGGCAGGGCATGTAGGAGCCAGGGCATGTAGGAGCCAGGGCACGTAGGAGGCAGGGCATGTAGGAGCCAGGGCATGTAGGAAGCAGGGCATATAGGAGCCAGGGCATGTAGGAGCCAGGGCACGTAGGAG
The DNA here is from genome assembly GCA_027563665.1 of Antrozous pallidus. Lineage (NCBI taxonomy): Eukaryota > Metazoa > Chordata > Mammalia > Chiroptera > Vespertilionidae > Antrozous > Antrozous pallidus. Next base: position 255,938 of record CM050521.1, read on the forward strand.
GCAGGGCATGTAGGAGCCAGGGCATGTAGGAAGCAGGGCATGTAGGAGCCAGGGCATGTAGGAGCCAGGGCATGTAGGAGCCAGGGCACGTAGGAGGCAGGGCATGTAGGAGCCAGGGCATGTAGGAGGCAGGGCATGTAGGAGGCAGGGCATGTAGGAGGCAGGGCATGTAGGAGCCAGGGCACGTAGGAGGCAGGGCATGTAGGAGGCAGGGCATGTAGGAGCCAGGGCATATAGGTGCCAGGACATCTAGAAACCAGAGCATGTAGGAGCCATGACATCAAGGAGCCAGGGCATGTAGGTGCCAGGGCATTGAGAAGCCAGGGCATCTGGAGCCGCAGCTTCAAAGAGCAAAGACATTAAGGAACCCCACAGTGTGAGGTTGCCAAGTGTCTAATGGCGGAAGACTTGTCATTTCCCTGTAGAGGATCTCACCTCTGGCAGGATTCCAGGGGGGTTCTGCTCCACATGCTGACCCCAGGGAGGACGCCTGCACACTTTCTTGGTCTCTCTGTGACGGACACCACAGATTCAGTAACACCCAATGGTTGCGGGAAAGCTGTTCACTGGGCAGCCACACCGGAGGGAGCAGATGTGTTCTCAGTAGGTTCTTAGCAGTTCTGCCTCCACTGGGGACAGAGGGGAGCTGAGTGGGATTTCCCTTTTGGGAGTTTGTATCCCAAAACCAAGTTTAAAGCCTTGGCAACTGTTTGCCTGGCTCTTACTCGCTCATGGTGACAACGGCAAACACTGCAGGCTCGATGGACCCTGGTCCAGGCTGTGGCTGCGAGCCCAGTGGCAGCCCCAGGCCAGGGTTGCAGAGAGGAAGGGTGAGGCCCGAGGCCATCTGCTCCAGGTGCAGCCACAATCTGGGCTTTACTTCAGTTCAGAACTCTAGGCAGCAGCCTTAAAAGCAGCTTCCAGAAACAATAGGCCCCGCCAGACCAGAGCACCCTGCCCCATGCCTTGTCTCTCTGCCACACATGAGCCAGTTCCAGAGTGATGGCACCCCAGGCCCTTCCCTGGGGAGCGCACACCTGAGGAGGAGCCCACTGGGCTAGCCGCCACTGGCAGGGTTTGCTGAGGAGCGATTTGCATCCCAAGGCTTCAAACTCACAGGCCTTTCACCTGCTCCTGGGCAGAACATGGTGCTCACACGTGTCCTCTGGGAGATGCTATCGCCTCCCTGGAGGCTGGCACAGGAGTGAGAGGAAGCCACTGCAGATGTTGACAGTGAGTGAGTGAGGTCCTGAGACAGCGGGCCTCACGGGGCTCCGCACAGGCTGTTTGGAGGGAACAGTCTTCAAAGCCCTGTCCCTGGACCTCAGGCTCAGCCTCATTCTGCCATGTCCTGGCTGTGGACTCGGACAGGCTGCCGTCGCTGCCCAGCCCCTCCGCCATCCGGTGCCTGGGAGTGACCTAGCTTTGCAGGCTGAGCACAGTTTGCATGTGGCCAGCATCATCAATGATGGGGTTTTAAGAGCCTCCTGCCCCCACCAGTCAGCCGCCCCCTCCTCTGTTGGGCAGGGCTGCTTGGGACTGCTCTGTACTGCAGGGCGTCCTGGCCATGCGAGATCCTAGCCATCCTGGGTCACTGCTGCAGGTGAAGCACCACTCACTAAGGAGTAGCCCTGCAGGCGGCCTAGCCCCACGTGGCCTTCCTTTCCTTTGGTCCATCAGGTACACACCCGCTATCACCGTCCCCAGATGTACGGGAAGACTGCTCGCCAGTTCCTAGGTGCCTGCGTGCACTGCTCCCACCCAACAGTGGGTGGGCAGCTCTGCCAGGGCCCTCCTTCTTCGTCCCCTCCCCTTCCCTCCTTGCCACCCATGCTCAAAGATGAGTCCAGATTGTTGGCTCATCCTGTCTTCCCTGTCCGATGCCTCCCTGTGAAGGGCAGCCATAGGCTGTGCTCCACAAAACCCCTTTCCTTGTGTTGTTTAGTTAGTCCTCACAGGAGGATAGTTTGTCCTACAATTTTTAGAGAGTGTGGAAGGGAGAGAGGGACTGGGGGAGAGAGAGAAACAGTAATGTGTGAGAGAGAGACATAGATTGGTTGCCTCCCACACAAGCCCCCCTGACTGGGGTCAGGGATCAAACCTGTGACCCTTCTGTGTGTGAACCGACACTCTAACCACTCGGCAACACCAGCCAGGCAGGAAATGCGTTTCTTAACAGTCTTTGTCCTGGCCGTAGCTGGACAGGTGTGGCATGCGGGGGTGGGCAGGAGGGCAGGTGAGGTCTGATCATCCATCTTAGATCCACTTCTTCAAGAGCCCCATGCTCCTGCCCAGGCCTCGGTCTCTGACGTTTGGAAGGACAGACAGATGGGTTCCTGGAGTTTTGGCTGGCGGGGCCACGGCCTGTCATCCCACCCCTCTGGACGCATAGGAAAAGGTCACAGATCTGCCTAGTGTAGGGCTTGTCACAGTTGCACAAACCCTTTGGCATAGCTTGGCCTCGCCACCTGCCTGTGACTTCCCTGTTGGACACAGATGCTCACTCCTTCCTGTACCGCAGGTCCTGCAGTAGGACTCCACAAGGAGATGCAGGGCCATGTGGACAGCAATGACACTTGCTGGGTGAGTCCTTCCTGCGCCTTGGCCAGGGCACGTGTCTCAGCCCTCTGTGCCTGTCTAAACCCTCAGCTGCCTGCTGCTGTGACAAACCTCAAACCCGTTCTGTGGGGTTGAGTCCATCGGGGAGAGGGGTTCATGCACCATACCCCGAGATGGGGTCATCAGCAGTATTTTAGTTAGTGGTTAAAGGCCTCAGCCCTGGGCGCAGGGGCCTTTTGCTCAGAGTCTGCCTCGGTCGCAGCTGCTGACCTGTGGAGCCTCAGTTTCCCTTCTGCACAGTGGGAGCATCTGCGTGGAGGGCCTGCGAGCGACGTCGTGTCTGCTTCTGCTGCTGCAGCTCCCGCTGCCCACACTGCGTCTCTGCTGGGGTGGAGGCAGGTGGCCAAGACCTTGAGACTTGAGAGGGGTCCCCCCACCACGTCCTTGCTACATTCCCTCTGGAAGTTTGGGGTTTCTTTATTTTGAAGCAGTAGGCCAATGTCACTGGGGCCAGAGCCAACATGGGAACAAGGGGAGGTGGGAGGCCCCTGCCTGGTGACACCCATGGACCAGATGGCCTAACCCCATAGCAGGATTAAGCCTCAAGATGCAGCATGGAAGGAGCAACTCATAAGAATTTAGATGGGCGACGGCTACGGATCCTGGAGAGGGGCAGCCACTCCGGCCCGACCCACAGTGTTTGTGGAGGTGAGCGGGACTTCCCTTTGCTGCCTGGGAGAAGGGAGGGTGGGGTCACCTTGTCTGGAAACCCAGGGTTTCCCTGTCGTCCCTCCTTGCTGAGGCTAGGCAGGTGGGCTGGGACAGACAGGGCCTCCTCCCATCCACCGCACCTCCTCCCGCCTCTCTCCGCCGGCTTCGCCTTGTGGGGTTCTGGCCAATGTGGCAGGCTCCCCTCTGCAGTGGCAGAGACGGAACCAGTTCTTGGGTGGAATGGCAGACACAGGAAGTGCTGTTCCCATGGACCTGAGAGCCCCACTTACCATGCCCTCGGCGCAAAGTGGAGTAGATGTGCTGTGTGCGGTGGGACAGGCTCACACACATTCCAGCGAACTTCTCGCCTGTCCTGCCCAGGCTCATCTCAGACACAGTGCATCCCGGCGGCTCCCCACATCACAGAGTCCTTGGCCCCGGCGCAGGCAGATGGGGGCACAGGGCTTCCGCGCCACTTCCCTGGGGGCCGTCCAGGCGCCCTGGGCGGTGGACCTGCTGTCGGAGAGGCTCAGGGAGCCTGTCACCCACGGCTGGCCATGCCCTTTCCTCCAAGCACAGCTGCGTGACGGGGTCTCCAATGAAGCAGGGCCTGGGCAATTTTCCTTAAATTTTCTAACGTCATTCAGGGCCATAGATTAGTTTACCAATTATTTTTCCAAATTGGAGGGGTTTTTTTTAATGACATAAGAAGTTAAATACAGGTTAGTTTTGGTATTGGCTTTGGAGCTTGTATTCAGCGGGCATTCCATTGGGGACCTTGGTCTGCAGGAGGCTGGGCAGTGTGAGGTCACCCCCACCTCCACGTCTCCCAGCTGCCTTGCTCTGTTTTTCTCAAGGCTGAACATGGGCCATGCCCCTTCCAACAGGCACGGGCCTCAGGGACTCCCTGCCTAGTCAGGGGGTCGAAGAGGGTAGGAAGATCGCACAGAGCTACAAATCCTGGAGCCACATCAATCGCTGTGGCCCCTGACCTTCCCACTGCCACCACACAGACTGCAAACCCACATCACACATTTCAGCAAATGACTGGACATTCCACCAAGACTTGGTGAGTCAGTGCTGCCGTCTGCCACTCTCCCTCCAAAACCAACACCTAGCGATTCGTGTCACCAAGGGGTCGCAACGTTTCCTGCGAAGGGCCGGCAGGAAGTGCTTCAGACTCTGGGGTCACAGGATCTCTGTCACAGTCCCCTCTCAGCCAGGGCAGGCGTCATTGAAGTCCAAGTGAATGAATAAGGCGGCTGGGTTCCATGACCTTTTTTTTTATAAAAACGCGGGTTGGGGGTGGGGGGGTGGAGGGAGGGAGGCTGGGCATGGCCCTGGAAGGGTGTCTGTTGATTCCACACTCTTCCCTGCATGGACTCACCATAGGCCACGGGCTCAAGGACACAGAGGTCATGCAGCCCCATCCCTTCCTTCCACGACATGGAGGAATGCTGTGCTCTAAGCTCCCTCCAGGGCTCCACCTAGCCCTCCCTCCTTTCCTCAAATGGGACATGCACTCCATGGGAAGGGAGTCACATGACCAGGGAGGCTGTGTACTGGTAATCTGGGATAAGGGACATGCCTATCCCAAGGATGAGCTTCCAGCCAGAGGGAGGGAGTGTTGGAGGCCCCCTCTGGCTGGAAGCTCGTCTTCACTCAGCTCCCGTGGGCTCAGCTTGTGCTACAGGCTGAGTGTGTCCTCCAAATTCAAATGTAGACATTCTAGCCCCAGGACTTCAAAACGCAACTGCATTTGGAGATAGGCCTTTAAAGAGGCGGCTAAGGCAATTACAGGTCAGAGGGTGGCCTCGTCCAGTGTGACTGGGTGCTTGTGAGAAGAGGAGGGGATCATGTGAGGTCCCTGTGCCACAGAGAGGCCCTGGGAGGAAGCAGCCCAGGTCTCACTGGGATTCCAGCCCGTAGCCTCCAGGATGGGAGGAAGCTCATGCTGTCCAGCGCCACCATCCTGGATCTGGCCTGGGTGACACGGCAGCTGCAGCAGCGAGGTCCTGGCACTGACGGCCTTGCTCAGAGGAACAGGCGGAGCCCCTACCATATACACGGGACAGCGACCTTGGCGCTAATGTCCACCTGCTTCCTGCCAGCTGCTTTGGGAAGGTTGTCCAGGCCCAGGGAGCTCCAGTCAGGGTGATGGGCAGCAGCACCCAGGACGTGCCGGCAGGGCTGTGCTGAGGCCTGAAGCCATCACCAGGAGAAAGGGGTGAGAGGCTTCCCTAGGGGAGAAGAGGCAGGGACCCCACACTACAGAGACAGAGTCCTGTGGAGCCCATGCCACCAGGTGCCTCCTGGGTTGAGGACACTGCAAGGGCTCGGTGGCCCTGCCAATGGCCATCAGCATTGATCCCCTTTAATGGGTCGTGAGCAGCCCTGTTCCAGACCTCCCGAGAGAGGGGAGGCCTGCCCGCAGCCAGAGTGCCCTGAAGACTTTTATCTTCCTGACTTCCTGTGTCTTCTGGGATTTCATTCACTCCGAGACGCACCAAGGATGACACACCAGAGGCGTGTCCCCTTTCCTCCCCAGGCCCGGACACCACCCCGAAAGCTGGCTCCCGCAGTTCCAAATAAAAACATGTGGTCAGTCCTTCCCTTTAAAAAACGCTGCCGGCCTCGGGAAGACGCGCTGGGCTCTCCGCCCTGCCCAGGCCAAGGGCCGCGTGCGGATTCTTTCCTTTGGGAAAGGATGCGCCCTTGGCAGGGGAACAGGCGGCAGGTGAGGGAGCGCTGAGTGTGGGGCCGCGAGGCACATCCACAGTGCGAACCCCAACGTGAACACACACATATCCTAAGCCCCCACTGCTTGCAGCCCCTCAGACAGCGAGGCCACCACCGACTCTCCAGGTGTCCCCGTGAGGCCGCGCACAGCTGTGTGGTGCATCAGAATCACAGCGGCAGTTTAAACAAGATATGAAATCGGGCACAGTCTTGTTAGTGATCAGAAAGGAAACAGTAGCAATTCTGGGGCAGGAAGATGTGGCCAGGTTTCTGGAAAAAGAATTCGCATCTACTGTCTTTTCCCCTGTAAGCAGACGGGCTGAGGACCTGCCCTGGCTTCGCCGTTGGTCCGAGAGCATGGAGGGTGTGCAGGAGGAGAGAATGAAGAGGAGGAGAGAAGAAGAAGAAAAAGAAGAAGAGAGAGGGGAGGGCATTTGTCCTCAGACATACAGACAGTCAGAGGGAGGTAGGCATGGCAGGGGACGGAGTGTGGCTCTGGGCAGCTCCAAGTCTTGGCCATCACTCTGTCACTGGGATGGCCTATACTCTGGTGTTCCCCAAAAGGAGTCCCAGGAACAGAGGGGGGCAGGGTGGGGAAGGCAGAACAAGGGAGGAGAGGGTAGATACAAAGCCGAGGGAGTGTCCCATAAGACGCTGGTGTCTGAGTCTCAAAAACACACCAAACCACCACCACCAGGCCCATGGCTGCCCTCCATCCTCACCTGGTGCTCAGGTCCTGGTGGTGTAGAGCCTTGGCCAAGAATGTGGGAACCCTTGCTGCACACACAGCTTCCTAGTCATTCATTCTAATGATGTGAACGGTTTCGGCCTCTGCTTGTACATTCACTTTGCAAAGCACATTGGTGTCCACTGTTTGGGGGTCTCCACAGCAACCTGTGAGCAGGACAATGCCAGGCCTGCAGGGCACATGGAGAAGCCGGCTGAGCACACACAGGTGAGGGAACTCTCTCGGGCGTGGCTTAGAGAGCAATGCTGGCCTGGGGTTTTGTAGGTGAGGTTCTGTGGGCATCAGGCATCTTCTAAACCCAGCCAACTCAGCCCCAGGCATGCTGGGCAGGAAGGCCCGCCCTGCTGTCCTTCTCAGGGTTGTTGCCGATCCTTTTCTGTAGCTTCATCCCTTGACCTTTGACCTGGCTTCAAATGCACAGACCTCAGCTGGTCAGTTACAGCCACACCTTTGCAGAGCAGATGGGAAAAGGAAGCAGAGGAGCGGCATGTCTGTCCGGGAGAGGGAGGGAGGCAGCAGATGTGCTAGGAAGGGCCACCTCACAGAGCCTTCCCACAGCGGGAGGCCAGTCCCTCTCAGGACCAAGGTCCGAAGTGTGACCATCAGAGTTTCCCCGAGTCGGCCATAGGAGACAGGCCCTTGGATTATGGCGTGGATATTTCCAGAACCTCTTCCCACAAGTGCAAGACCTGGAAAGGACCACATGCCACCCTCATGGGAATGCTGTCAGAAACCATCGAGTCTGTTGGTTTCCTGCCACGACCTGAGGAATGGGGCCTTAGGGACAGGGAGAGGTCTGGGTAGATCAGTAGTTCCGGCTGGGGCCCCGGGAGGGAGCCACGTGGTGAGGACAGGAAAGCCAGCAGTCTCTACGAGGCAGCCTCGGTCTCCTCTGCGGGCTCTTCTCGGGGAAACGTGGCCTCGCAGCACCGCCGCTGCTGGACGTGTGGGGGGTTCAGAGTCAGCCTCAGAGGGTGCAAATGGCCAGGCTGTGGTCTCAGAAGCTGTGGTCATGGTCCCACGGACACCTGATGACCCTACACCCTGCAGAGCACCGCTGCTTTTCGGGGTCACTGCAGTGTCCCCACTGGTGGCTTGGGGCCCGGGAAGACACCATAACAAACAACGTACCAGCTCATCCGCTCCGTTTGCTGGCACACAAACACCTTAGCAACAGAAGAAGCCAGACTTTGGGGTTTTAGATCTTCTAAGTCTAAATGTTCACAGGATAGGACCCGGCCTCAGGTCCAGTCCGCCCAGGCACCGAGCCCAGTGTGAGGGCCAGTGGCAGCGCCCACGGGGGCCAGAAGGAGCCCACCCTTTGCCCAATAGAGTCATGCTTGCAGATGAAATGTAAATTCTGCTTTTAGAGCCAGAAGGTGAGGAAACAGAGCCCGCAGACAGAGAAGACTCATTTCTGTAAAAGCAGACAGGAATTTCGCTCACACCTCAGTGTCAATGCTGTCACCTCCTGACCCTCGACCCCAGACGGCAAGGGTCCTCTAATCACAAAGTGGGGCACCTCCCAGAGACACGGCCATCGGGCTGCTTCTCTTTCCTCCCTCCTCACATCTCCACGTTGGGTGTCAGGTAGTCATGGAGTCATCATGCCCATGGCGAGACCCAGCCATGGGCGACTCATTGGGTTCCTCTCCGTGTGTCCGATTTTAAGAGAAAATCACTCATTACAATTACACATGGATGTTCTCGAGGTGAGGAAAGCCACACATTTCTGTCTCCCCATCCACTCACACCCCAAATATCCAGTGTGGACCCCCGAAGGCAAGCCCGAGGTGATGTTTCTGAAGGCCAGCCCTGACGGGCTGGTGGGAGCGAGGGACCTGGGGCCTGAGTGACCGTCAGGCCACCCCCCCCCAGGGGCTGGGACAGTGTGCACGCACTGCCCTTTGCCTGCACACCGCAGTGAGCTGAGATCACGGAACTGAAAGCACAGAGGAGGCTCAGACAGAAATAGCCATCACTGAAAAAATACACAAACAATGGAGGATTTTAATAAAACCATCACTGTGGAGCTGACTTTCATGTTGGACCTAAAACAGGCCGATGGAGATGGGCCGGGGACCCAAACTCCTGCAGAGGCTGGCCAGCTCCTGGCTTCTCCCTCCCCGCTCCCCCCCGTGAGGGTTTGCCCTCACAGGCTTGTGGCAGCGCCACAGGGTTCACTAGACCCACATGCTGCCTGGCTCTAGGGAGGCGTCGGGTGCTGCTGGACAGTGCGACATTCTCCCTCAGTGAGAATCCCTGGCAGGGATTCTCAGCAGGAGCCCAGTATAATCCCCGACATTCGCCACCTGTGCCTGTGCTGGTGGTCATGCCTCATCCTGACTGTCTCTGATTGAGTTTTGATTCCAAAACTTACTTAGAAGCAAAACGCTACCCCTGTCTGTTTCCAGGGCCCCTCCAGCCCCAGGCACACTGTTATTTGCCACCCACATCGGCACCGGACTGGCACCCAGGCCAGGACGGGACTGAGCCAGCCACTGGGACAGGGTGAAGGTTGGCTCCTGCACTGAGAGTACACAAGTCATTTTCTTGGTGAGGATAACGTCCTGGGCGTCCATGCAGATCATTCCAAAGTGGTCTCTTTTAATACGATGGCTGGCAGGCGTCTGAGAGCACCGCTGCTCCGGCCCTCTCGTCTCCACAGATGGTCACCTCCAGCCTCACCAGAGCAGAGTCTGCAGAACCCACTTACTTCTCAGGTTGACCTCCAGGGCGTCAGTGAGAGGCCCCCAGGAACTCTCCAGCAGATGGCCAGTCACCATGCAGGGTGTGAGGAGAGTGACTGGGTCCTTCAGTGAAGGGGTGGCCGCTGTTGAGTCAGGTTCAAAACCCCATGGAGGACATGTCTCATGCCTCACGGTGTCCCATCAAGGTCTCATGGTCAGTTGTCTTCCTAACAAGACAGATCAAGACGGAACTGCCTTTGGTGAGCTGACCACTCTGCTTGTCAAAATGAGTGGAAAGTCCAAATGACCTTGAAGTTAATCCCTCCCCTCCACAAGTCTGTAAAAACCAGATCACAAGTTGACATAATAAATTCTTTGTGCTGGGAGCTTGTTTTAAAGTAATCATGTTTAGGTAAGTCAAGGAAAGAAGCTTCCCACTGAGACACATTTTATGAAGAAAATTAAATATTTATTATAAAGCCAGGTTATTAAATTCTGTCAGAAGGGCATCAATCTTGCTGCTTCAGAGTGGAAGTCTCAGGCCCCATGACGGGGGCGTGGTGGGCCACTGGGCAGAGAGATGGGCAAGTGGGAGTGTCAAGAACCAAGCAGTAGTGTTTCAAGTGTAAACTCGAACAGAGCAATGCCCAAGCAAAGCAGATTGAGCCTGAAGAGTTTTTTTAAGAAGCATTTTGGAAACCACAGTAAAGGCAAGCACCAACACCTACAAGCATGCACACACAAACATATGCATACAAATACATATGCATGTACACAGACATACATGCACAAATACACATAAATGCACACACATTCTGTACACACATGCAAACACTTGTGCACACACAATGCATACACACAAACGCACATACAAAGACATGTGCAAGTGCATGCAAACACACATGTGCACACATGACACACATGCATGTGAGAGCACACACAAATGTGCACACACACATGTGTGCCCATATTTCACATTTCTTTCTCATTTTTCCTTCGGGAAACCTGTTGGGAACACACATATTGTTCCACAGACGAATTACACTTTGTTTGGATGATTGCCTGTGCGGACCACTGGCCTTCTGAGTGAAATATTCAGAGATCCGAAAACTCATTAGTCAACAGAGCCAAATATCAACAGTACAACAATTGAAATTTCTTTTGAGAGCCAATTCTTCTAACACCATTTCTTCAAAATAAACTTACCCAGGCCATGGTATTTTGTGGAAGAGCCACACTCAAGGGCCCAAAGAGCCACATGTGGCTCTCGAGCCACAGTTTACCAACCACTGTTTTAACTGAACCCTAGCGACTTTGAGCAGTGTCAGATGTTACCATCACTGCCCACACAGCTGCCGGGGACAGCCTGGTTATTACGACGGGCTGGTTCAGTATGCAATGATCCTGGCCTCCACTCAGTAGAAGCACTGACCTGGGGGTGGTGATCACCCACTTCGGTCCCTCCAGATGTAGGGTGTGATGAAGGCACAGGACATGTTTTATAAAAGAAAACAATAACACAAGGTTGAAAATGCTACGGCCAGATTGGGGTGGTGGGAGCAAGGTTCTCCCACACTCCGTCCTGGAGGAACTGGGTGTTGGTCCTCGGGTGAAGGTGTCCGTTCCCCCAGCTGCCCTGGTGCAGCATCTATGGAATGAGTGTGTGAACAGAACCACATTGGGTCCATGCCCCGGGTGTTCTCAGATGAAGGAAAACCCTAGACACACAAAGGCCGCTCCTGTGGCTTCGGTGCGTCTGTGTCTCAGGTGGGCATAGGTGCCCCTGGGCTTCGCTGCGGGAGCTCTGCGGTTGGATCCCTGCCCAGACGCAGCCGTCCCTGTGCACATTCCATCCTGACTGTGCCGTGCAAGGTGAGCCCCAATGATGCCCGCTGACCCGACGCAGGAGTTGGACACTGCGACCCTGCAGGACACTGCTACCCACCGTCATGTGCCTCGAGAAGGCTCTGAGGGGTCGTCGTTCCTGACACAAATTCCTACCTTGTTCACAGTGGCTTTGTGTGCTCTTGAGTAGGCCCCTGTGAGTTCTGAAGACTCAGCCCTCCTGCCAGCACCCCTCAGGGTTCTGGTGCTGGGCAGGATTCTCCAATGCCTCCCTTATTATTTGTCAGTGACTCAACGCCTGTGCTCGATGGGGATTCATGTGGACTCTTTGGGTCAGTTTCCGCCGAGACCCAGAGAGCCCACCCAGTCTCCACGCTCCCGCTGCCTGTGTCCTACAGATGTCAAGGCGCCTGCTGCCGGCTCTTCCCGCAGAAACCAGACTCCATCCCACATCTGGATGCAGGTCCCGACCCCTATGCCATGCACCCTTCCCCTGAGGACACAGGACGGCACTCGACAGCTGCACAGAAGTCCTGTTGGGCCTGACAAGGGCGTCGCAGGGGAGTGGGGTGCTTCCACAGTCGATGAAGTGGTACCACAAGCAGGGGCTATGGGGAGGGAGGTTGAGTTTACTTTAAGAAAACGTTTCTATTTTATGTTTTTTAGATTCCACATGTAAGTGAGATCAGATGCCACTTGTCTTTGTCTGACTTATCTCACTCAGCACAATACCCTCTAGGTCCATCCACGCTGTGGCAAATGTAACACTTGCTTCCTTTTATGGCTGAGTCACATTCCATTATAAAAATACTAGAGGTCCAGTGCACAAAATTCATGCAAGGGGCTTGGTCCTCACAGCCCCAGCTTTGTCCAGAAGGTCATCCAGAAGGATGTCTGGAAGGTCGTTCAGCTGTCTGGTATAATTATCATATTATGCTTTTATTATTATAGTTACACCACATCTTCTTTATCCACTTATTGCTGCTGGGCACTTGTTCCAATTCCTGGCTATTGTAAATGATGCTGCAGTGAACACAGAGGTGCAATTAAGTTTTTATAGTTGTGTTTGGATTTCTCTGGATAAATAAAATACCCACGTGGAATCTGATGGTTGCCAGGTGGGAGGGGTGAGTGGAAAAGGTGAAGGGATTAAAAGTACAATTGCCCTTATAAAAACAGGCACAGGGATGAAGGCACAGCATAGGGAATAGTCAATAACATGGCAATAACCAGTGCAGTGTCAGGAGGTCCCTGCTAACATTACTGGGGACCCCTTACTAACTTATGCGAATGTCGGAGTGCTATGCTATGTGCCTGAAACTAATATAATAATGAATGTCAACTGTCATTGGAAACTTTCTAAACAAGGAAACACGAGTCTGAGAGAAGCTGAAGAGGAGGGAGGGAGCTGTGCGGAGCAATTCGGGTGGTGGGCATTCCCAAAGGAATCCCGTAGCTGTGATGGGTGCGAGCAAGCACAGGGCCTCAAGAGTCCTGTCACTGATGACTATCATGGGACACAGGCTGCCTTGCTCAGGAGAGCCTCCCACCTGGGGCCACACCGGGCAGGCTGTGTGACCCCACCCTCACCCTGCCCAGGCCACTCGGAGGGCCACCCAACCAACTCCTGTGTCTGAGCACTCTGGGGCTGCTGAGTGCTCACTGGTTTCCTCTGTCCACAGCTCACCTGCAAGCCCTCCCCACACCCTGCCCACCATCCACACTCCTGGGATGGTTCCTGGCGACTCAGTCAGAGACTGTCCCTGGCAGGTCCCACTCAGACTCCAAGCCCCAGGTGTGTTCCTCCGAGTACCACCTCTCTCCATCCCTGGGCGACTCGCCAGAGCCCCATGAGAACGCAGGGCCAGGCCCCCATGCCCAAGTCAGCCCGGCTCTCCTGTGTAGCTCCAGCAAGCTCCTCAGGGTATTTTGTGTTTGAGGATGTGCAGGGTAAAGAATAGCGGTCACCTGCCAGAGGTGGCAGGTCTGTCCCCCTTTCCAGGCTGCTGCAGCATCCATGCCACTCCATCTCTCTGGCAGGGACGAGACCCTGGCTTGGTCTCAGGAGACTGCAGCTCACACACACCCTCTCTGGGCGCCACATGAGGGCTTGATCAGTGACGTCATGTGTTAACTTTCACAGCAGTAATTTCATTCATTAACTCCCTAAAGTTGAGGTAAGTTACAGCCACACCTCCCGACACACAGGATGGTGGGGTGGGGCCAGGTGAAGTTACAGGTGTCATTTGCCCCCAGGACTTTGCTGGTGGCCTGGCCAGGCAGGCAGGGTATTCTCCTGCTTCCTCGTCCATCAGGGGCCACTGGTCTGGTGTGGGCAATGGGTGACCTGCTAATGTTGATTTGTTCAGGCATATTTTGCTATGCTGGTGAGCTGTGGAGCTATAAATAGAAAGTGGTGGATTTTCCTTTAACCAACCCAAAATTAAAAGAGGAGAATTTCCTTAAACTTCCCAGAAGCATCAAACCCAAGATGTCGAGACCCTGGGCACCGAGTACAGTGGAGCTTTTGTCTGTGGGGAGGTCATCAGGAAACTGTCCAGAAGAGGCAAGAAAGGAGGAACGACCCAATGCAGGGCTCAGCAAGAGCAGCATGTGGGCCAGGGGAACAGGGCTGGGTGCTCTGGATGAAAACGCACCCATCGAAATACCAGATAATTTAGGGTCAAGAATCAGATTTATTTGGCTTTAATTAACTGGATCTAATTAACAAAATTAGACGGAGTTAAGGAGTCCCAAGAATTCTCGGAGAACACAAAATGACCCTCGTCTATCCGTCTGGAGGGCAGCCTGGCCCCAAAGTGCACAGGACACGAGGCCCTCCAGGTTGTGAAGGAGAAACACGGGCACATGGATTTCGTGGGAGCGCAGGGCCAAGAGGAATGCTGCCCGCTCCCTCACCTTTCATCCTGAGTTAATGTCTTCAGGAAGCTGGCTTAGAGGGATGCTGACATTTCAGGAATAAACGAGAGGCCTATCATTACACAACTTGTTTTTACACGGATGTTGCATAGAGCAAATCAAGCCCTTCAAGACATTCTGCCTGGCACTGCCGGAGTCGGAGCGGGCGTGGTGCAGCCAGTTCACAGCATACCTGGGCCATCGTGGAGTCAGCCAAGATGTGCACATGAACGGGTTCAGGGGTTGGGGTGGGGGCGGGAGGGACTGATCTGTAGCTTTTGCCTATTTCTGTGGTGTAAATTCTCCTGAATAGCTAACACCACTGGATGCTGCCAAGATAATCAAGTGATCTCGTCATGGGGTTAGTTTATTGGTATGGCTCCTACCTATGTCTGCTCACCAGACACAGCCTCATCTTTGTCCTCTGATGATACCAAAGGGCTTGTGTGATTCCCAGAAAGGGCCAGGATTACAGAGGGTATGATTTTGAATCACACATGGGACTCCAAGGAGGGACAAGCTGTGAGTGCTGGTTATGCACCCAGAGCTGTTGTAAGTGGTGGTCCAACCTGAACCACACAGATCCTGAACTTGGAGAGCATAAATCCCCGCAACTTTAGCCCCTGATTCCAATAAGAATTCTTTTATAAAAGGAGAGAGAAAAGGCTGGCCACGACACATGACACTGTGGGCTAAAGCAAGACCCATTGGCTGCTCAGTGGGATGAGCTGATGGAATCTCTCCTCATTCAGATGAGAGGACCAAGGCTCTCCAGCATCGGCCCACACCCAGAGGTAGCCCATTGACTGGCAGTTCCCCAGAGGCCAGGTTTGTAGTTAGGGCTAGCCAATCAGTGTCAATGACAAGGACCCAAACAGCTGTAAAAAAAAGGATGTGTGGCTGCTGTAGACATTTGGAAACCCTGTCAGGCCCTGCAGTGAAGTGTGGCCCCGTGAGCAAGACACTGAGTCCTCCTGCTAGCCCCTCCCAAATGCTCCCACCTAGGAGACTTGAGTCTCATTAATGCCAGGAAGAGAGATACACAGCCATGAATTAGTCTGTGAACTTGAGCTTGTCACCATAGCTCAAAACAGAGACTGAGCCGTGGCTGGTATGGCTCAGAGGATAGAACATTGGCCTGCTCACCAAAGGGTTGTGGGTTCAATTCCTAGTCAAGGGCGCATACCTGGGTTGCAGGTTGGATCCCCAGCCCCAATGGGTGTGCAGGAGGACACCAATTACGGTGTCTCTCTCACATCGATGTGTCTCTCTCTCCCCCTTCCTCCCTCTCTTCCATTCTCTTTTTAAAAACCAATGGGAAAAAATATTCTCAGGTGAGGATTAACAAAAACCAAAACAAAACCAGAAAACAGGGCTGAGATGCAAGCCTGAGAGAGGGGGTGAAGCCCAGGTGAAGCTGCAGTGGGAAAGCCACTCTTTGGGGGGAAGGGGAAAGAAAATGGCAAACAGGGAAGAAGAAGAGTCAGCTATAATGTTATATCAAGAAAAAAGGAATTACTTTCCTCTCAATAGAAAAATGCTTTCTAACTAAGAAAAGCAGAAAGAATATTCTCTGATGGTATTTCATAGAAATTGGGGGGCCTGCCCGGCTCCACATGCTCTTTGGGACCAGGCAGCCCCCATTCAGAGTGTCCCCTCTCCCAGCCATCTCCCCTGGGATACCCCACCACCTCCTGATGTCCACTTTGTCGTCAGATGTGTGCCGTCTGGGGGTCTTCCAAGGAGGACACCGAGTGGCTGACCCGTCCACTGGCCTGGACCATGCACAACCTTCGGGACTTGGTGGGATCCCAGACGCAGGCTCCTCTCCTCCCCCTACCCCCAGTGGAGAATCTGCGTAATTAATGTTTCCCTGGCAGTGTCTCCCTGTTCCCATTGTTCACTGAGCTGCTTGCCGCTGCGGAGAAAATGATTGTTTTTATTAATTTGAACTTCTGGTGTCTCCCACTGTTGGCTTCCCTGCTCAGAATCCCGGCACTTCAAGAAAATCTACGTGTATTCATAATCTAGCAAATAATTGTTTACTGGGATTACCACAGGCTGTGAATGCCCGCGTCCCGCCGGAGACAGCAGTGCAAGCTCCCCCGGGGCTCAGGGCGGGAGGCAACGTCGCCATCCTGAGATGAAAGGGGGTGGATGGGAGTAAAATGCTACTTAGTGGTCTATACACTGATCCCTGGGATTTACGGCCCGGCGTGTGCTCAGGAGCACAGGAGCTGTGGGAAGCTACCCTCGCGTGTGAGGCCAGGGTGGGGGCACGTGTGCAGCCTCAAGTGCCTGGGCCTGGAAGTACAGACCGAGCGCGTCTCCCAGGGGAGCACAGGGGTTTGGCGGGACCTCCTGAGACACACGTCACTTCTGAGTGGAAAAGAGAGGACATGTCGGCTTTTCGAAGCTGCCCAAGTTCTGGGGCAGGAGTGACACCTGCCTGGGGGGCCTGGTCTTGGCTTTGGAACACTGTGGGCGCAGGTGGGAGGGAGGACCTTTCTCACCTTCCATCACTGCCCAGACCACTTGTCAGGTCTAGTCCGTGGGCCCTCTGGGAATATTGGGAGACCCGAGGGGAAACACTTTCAATCTAGGGGTGGCGGGCAGGGAGTGGGGACTCTGTGGGAGAACTTTTCTGGCCCACTTGCTGGAAGTCGGCAGGAGACCCAGAGGATTCTGAGCTTCTTGACTCTGCGTCTTGCCTGGGTTCCATAGCCCAAATCCGCAGCCTCCCCTCTCCTTCCTGTAAGCCTGTCCTGACTCAGTTGTGTCTCTCCCCACACAGCTCAGGACGGAGGTTCTGCAAGGAACCTAATACCTGGGCCAAGGCCATCAGGTCCGCTGGCTTGGCCCCTGCAAGCCTGCCTGTGAGTCCTCCCAGCCGGCCCCGGGCTGGCCACAGATGCCTCCTGCTCCCCACCCCCTGAACCTGACATGGAGCAGAGAGCACCAAATTGTTTTCGGGGACAGACACATACATCCTCCTGGAATATGAAAAGATGGGTCCAGATTCCGTGTAAGGGCTGGATAAGCCTGTGCACCCAGGGGATGCCAGGGGACACCAAGGGACACCAGATTTTGCTAACAGCCCCAGGTCCACATGAAATCTGGTCCCATGGGTTTCCTCAGAGCACCGGGTATGTGCTAACTGCCTGCTCTCAATTCCCATCCCCTTCTCCTTGCCAGGGACCCCTCCACACCTCAAGGGAGGCCCTGTCCCAGGGTCGCTCAGACCCCAGCAAGGCCTCTGCACAGAGAGCCTCTGGTGTGCACCTTAGCTGCAGCCACCCCTGCTTCACGGTTCATGATGCTGCCACACCTGTCAGACCTAGAATATGGTTCCAATTGCTTCCCATTTTTAGGATGCTGTGTGATTGCAACTGAGGAGAAGTCATCAGTCCTAGATCATGGATTAAGAGGGTAACCAAGTTCCCGGGGCCCCAAGAAATGGCAACAGTGACTTGGGGAGTCGACCCGGTGAGGAGTCACTAGGGCCAGTGCCTG
Organism: Antrozous pallidus; assembly: GCA_027563665.1. NCBI lineage: Eukaryota > Metazoa > Chordata > Mammalia > Chiroptera > Vespertilionidae > Antrozous > Antrozous pallidus. The sequence goes on from CM050521.1 coordinate 273,662, forward strand.
ACTCAGAGGACAAGGGGTTACATTGGAGATTCTGCCATGTGACCTTGGAGACAGGGGGTGGGGTTGGGGAGGCAGTCGATTCGGATGCCAGTGTGCTGCTGGACAGTCAGCTCTGCTGAATCTCACAGATTATTATGTGGGCAGCACCGAGGGGAACCGGCAACACTACATGCACCTGTGGGTCCAGGGGGTCAGCTGCAATAACCCAGCTCCAAGTTCACTCTCTTCCCTGCAGGAAAGCTCAATTGTTCAGACCCTCAATGCCAAGGTCTTGCAGACAGTCTGTTTCTCTGCGAGGCAAGCTGGCCAAAGGCAGGGACTTCAGGCCCCATGGCCAGGACAAGGGCCGTGAGAGGCTCACTGTCCTGTTGGAGAAAGGACAGACTCCCACTCACCACCCCCACCCTACCCCACATTGTCAGTCAAATGGATAACATGGTAACCACCCCTGAGCTGATGAGTGGTGACAGCACAGCCAGGTTCAGGCCCAGCAGGGGAGGCCGCCTGTCTGGGCTCACCTGCCCTGCCTGCCTCAGACCCCCGCCAGCCCAGCAGTGCTCATCCTTCTTTACAGGAGGGAGGATGGGGGGCATTTTTCTCCCACAATGAGAGAAGCTTGGGGAGGAGCATCCAGGAACGAGGGGACAGGTGGGGAACTCTCGGTCTCTGAGAGCTCAAAAAGGACCTCACCCTTCTCACAGGAAGGTCCCATGGATGGGCTGGCCGAGGGGCTGCGTGGGCAGGGCAAACATACCAGCTCACAATGTGGCACAGAGGGGCGGGACCACACTCTACCGGGTGGCCCCAGAGATGAGGGCCGCTGGGGTCTCTTCACCTTTGCTTGTCCCTGCCAGCCCCAGGCAGGCTGACCCCAGCACTGCCCTGACACAGGGTCATGATGTTAGAAACTGGCGGATCCATCTGCAGGTCATGTCCCACCGCCCCAGCCAGGTCTGGCCTCCCTTCCTGGCGCTGAAGCACCTCGCTGAGGCAGCACATCATGGGACCTCCACCTGGGAGAGTCACCTCTGGACCTCTGCGGCCTTTTCCCGCCCTATTGTTAGACCAGGTCACTAGTTATGTCCCGCCCTCCAACCACCTCATACAAGGTCACAAGGGCACTGGAGATGCCTGTGCCAAGGTGGCACTGTCCCCATGGGTCCTGGTCTTGCGAGGCCTCCTCTGGCCTTTTCAGGGTTACCACATGGCATTGGAGGTAGGTGACTGCCTCCCGCGAAAACCTGCTGGAAAATTCTGGGGATTTTGCGTCCTGTTCCTGAAGCATGGGCTCCAGTCCCAGAGAGTTTCATGCTCAAGAAAGGAGTTTTCTTCTGGGTACAAGACACTTTATTTTTTATTTATTTCTTATTGATTTTAGAGAGAGAGAGAGGAACATCAGTTTGTTCCACTTATGGATGCACTCATTGGTTGATTCTTGATGTGCCCTGTCCAGGATTGAACCCAAAACCTTGGTGTATCAGGACGACATTTTAATTCACTGATCCCCCACCAGGGTCAGGGTACAAGATGTTCCTGTGCTGAACTGAAAGCTGAGGGAGTCTTCAACTAGACCTTTGAGATCACTAAAGACTGACTGGGCTGATTTCACTCCTGTTGGGGGGGGGGGGGGAAGACTTCTGCCTCCAAATAGAAGTGAAAGACGTGGTAGAATAGGGGAGTCCCAGGGGTTCCTTGTCACACAGTCAGCAATAAAGGTGATGGGAGAGGCACCAAGAACCACGTCCCACAGGAACCGAGCTTGAGCCACCCGCCAAGCAGAGTGCCCAAGGCCTGGAGAGCGGAGACATGGGATAGGCGACAAGGATGTGCAGGCCCCCCGCTTCTCCCCTCCCCCCGCTTCAGCCAACCACGGCCTGAGCAGAGAGGTGTCTATGATTTCAGTCAGGGAGGATCATGCTGGGATTGTGGTGGAATGCCCAGGAGCCAGGGGCCCTAGCCTTGGGGAGGGAGACAACGTGGCAGGCTGGGTGGGACACTGGTTTCTTGTCGCTCCTGAGGAAGTGAGCATATCGGTGCTGTCAGCAGGAGCTTCATCATGTTAGGGTGACATCAGTGGGAGGAAGAGAGAGCAGATTGTGCCCCGTGGATGAGGGAACCACGCCAGGGGACATTAATCTAGTCCGCCAGTAAGTGCTCCTGGCTTTGCTATGGCAATCCGTCTCTGGGCTGCAGGGTAAGCACTGGTCACTCGTAGCACCTTCAATCCCTGGGTACCCATGGCTGGGCACAAGGTGGACACTAGAGGCTGCACACACCTAACAGTGGAGTATTGGTGCTGGTGCCCAGGTGTCTGAGGGGGGCTCCCAGAGAAGTTGGTGAGCCACATGGCCACCTCCTGCCTTCCCAACTCCATCTCTGTGGTGCAAAAGGAAGCCTGAACCAACGTAGGACGCCTCCCAGACAGCAGGGCTTCATGCTGCCTTTGTTGTTGTTGCTAATCTTCACCCGAGGACATTTTTTATTAATTTGTAGAGAGAGTGGAAGGGAGGAAAGAAGGGGGTGGGGGGAGAAACATAGATGTAAGGTGCCCTGGCTGGCACCCCAACCATGGAGCATGCCGGCCTGGCACCCCAGGCCTCTTGGGGAAGAGCGAAAAGGAGGTTCCCCAAGGACCAGGCCTCTGGGACTGAGTCTGGCTTGACCACCCCACTTTCTGATTGCCGGGGGAAGGTGAGCAGGGTTCAGGAGAGAAGCCTTTCTTGCAGCCATGCTCCCAGCTCCTTGCTGCTGCTAGAGGGCTGGGGGCAGAAGGGGCCACAGATTGTGGGGGACCAGGAGGAGACCCCAGGAGGACCTTAGACATCTTCCTGGTTCCAAGCACATAGACCGATAATGCCCAGATTTCCAACATGTCTCCTAGGCCATGCTCTGCCCTCTCTGTGGCCTGTGAAGGAAACAAGCCAGGTGCCCAAATTAACCAGGCAACCATGACCCCCTCGGCTCGGCCTGCAGGAGGGTCGCATCTAGATAGCCGTTCCTCCTCCCTCTGGAGAAAGGCCGGATCCCAGGGCAAGTCTCTGAGATGTCCCCTTCAAGTTTTCTGGAATCAGCACCTGGCTGACCATGGCTGAGGAGCAGGGAGCGAGGGCATTGGGAGGGAGCTGCCCACAGGGGAGCAGGGAGCTGCCTGTCACTGGCATGGGTGCTGGTCCCCAGCTGCCCAGGGCCCCTCTGGTGCTGGCTGCCTGGACCTTGTTGTTTGAGTTCTGGGGAAATTTTCAACACTTTACCCAGACTCCCGGTCAGGGTCGTGTGATCCAGGACCCTGGACCTGAGGTCCAATCCCAGCTTCTCTCCTCACCCCCATGGCTCTGCTCCCTAGACAAGGAACGTGAGCTCTGTGCATCCAACCTGAACAGGACCCTGGGACCCTGGCCTGGTAGGTGCAAAGGGTTGTCCGTGACCCCTCTTGCCTGAGCGCCCTGGACTAGCACTCTCATGGTTCTCAGGGTTCTGTCCCATACCCCCCAGGACCTGTGGTAACATTCTAACTTGCAAGAGAACATGACCTAAGGGAGTGCTCTGCACAAAGCCTTTTTGAGGGCTGAGGCATCGTAAATATTGCTGAAGAAACGGGCTGACTTGTAGGCCATGGTAGACATGTTGAAATTTTACCCTGTGCTTTTAATGCCTTATACCCCACTCCTAGCAGTGGCTATGCTTGCAGGATGAGGTGGCAGAGAAAGTCCAGGTCACCAGGTAGGAGTTTTGCTTTCATTAATGACAGAGTGCGGCTTGGAGAGCAGCCGGGCGGAGCTCACTAAGTATTGTGAGAAAATAAATGAACCAGATGCCGGCCTATAGAGAACTGGTAAACCCTGATGCTGGGGGCTTTGTCCTTACGGAGGCTAGGGCACATGTGGGTTTAGGAAAGGGCTTGTTTCCTGATGGGCCCGCAGTGATGGGGGGTGGGAGAGGCGGGGGGGGGGGGGGGGAGGGAGAGGAAGAAGCAGTCTGGCTCCCCAGCAGTGACACGGCTTCCAGCTGAGGGTGATGGTATTGATTTCCCTCCTCCTCTTGGCCCGTAAAGTCCTGAATCACTTCCTTTGTGCAATTGCCCAAACCCGCACCCGGCTGCCACAGCGGGGACTGAAGGTTAAGGTCCAGGGGTGGGGTTCCGCATTAGCGCTCCAGGCCTCAGGCCTAGAAGAGCGAGCAGATGGCGCTGAGACGCAGCTCCCGTCCGGTGGCTTTCTCCATAATGGAACCCACATTAAAGATGATATTATCTCTACTTTTAAAGGCCCTAATGGATGATCTCTGTCTGTGAAATGTGTTCCCCGCTGGACCAGCCACAGCGTGCGGAGAACAAGCCATCGGGGGAAGAAGGCCCTTCCCTCAGAGAAACAGCAGCTCCCGCGTTTCCTTCCCAGCCAGCCAATCGGCAGGGACCGTTTTAATACTCCGCTCAGAGCAGGGCTTGTAGGGTTTCCCCGCAAAGGGCCGAGGGTGGTTGAGCTGTATGCGATGTGACAGGCCTGTGATATTTTCTGCCATCCTCATTCTCAGCAAAGTGCTCTAAAAACGCACTCATCATTTATTTATGGGGCCCGTCAGTTAACTCGTGAAGGACCTGAGCATTTCCAAGGGCGTTGGGAGGGGAGTGTCCTGCTTTCCCTGGGGAACTCTTCGCCCCCCGGGCTGGCCAGCGATGGTTTACCCGCCCGCGTCCAGCGAGGGGCAGCATGCAGCCAACTCACAGAGTCTCAGGGCATAAGGGACTCATTTGAACAAATCCGTAATATCTATTTAAAATCACAGAAACTTTGGATTCTTTTCTGTACGATCTTAAGATTTGCAAAGAAACAATTTGTTCTCTGGAGGCGGGTGAAGAGCCTTTGGCACCAGGAAGCCTTCATGATCCAAGAGGTGAGTGAGAATGTGCTCTCAAGAATTTCAGTCTTTGAATCCACTGCCCAGTTCCTTGGGCCCAAACCAAGTCCCACTCATTTACCAGCATGACACATTTTACCCAGAAACATCTAAGAATCTGCATAGACCCCCAAATAATTCCATTTTCAAATATCAAAAAAAGCATTATTTCACTCCTTTGTTAGCCTTGGACTCTCTATACTTACAAAAGAAAGAAGACAAGAAGCTATTGCTTAACGGTTCTGGCCATTGTTCATAGTCAAACCCAATCACGAACACATCAAATAACTAAATATCAAACAGTCACAGGTGAGTGAGGGTGAGCGCCCCTGCCCTGCCTGGGCGCCCAGGACAGGGTCCCTGACACCGCTGCGAGGCAGCGCCAGGCTCCAGGCTCCAGGCTCATGGGTTGGTGTTGGCACGTTACCTTCCAGGTCAGGCTCTACAGCTGCCATCATGTGGGTCTGGGCACCTGTCGCCTTCGCCGTCAGGTGCATCACGTCAGCACAACAGTGGCCCTGCCCATGGACTTCCCTTTCAGGTCTTCAGAAGTGAGAGGTCGCCGTCCTCCTTCCCAGCTGACAGTGACCACAGACAGGTGCAGAGCCGATGGCTCTCAGCCCCACAGCACAGGCACCCTTTCTTCACAGCGCCGAGCACAATGAGTGGCATGGAGTGCAGTGAGGGAACAGCTGGGGAAGACTTGGACACTGCCGGAGCCTGCACCTCACCGGGATCCATGGCAAAGCCAGGCCTGGCCCAAGTCCCTGTGATTTACCACCAGCCTTGAAGGCGTTGACATGACAAAGACAAATCCTTTATGATGTAGCTTGTCAGTTGCCCACAGTGACCCATCTCAGCCCCTATCCCACCCAAATGGTCCCTGTTTTCCTGCCACATCACGCAGGGGAACCAGCCACCTGCCACGCCTGGCCACAGTGCTGATGCCACAAGGATGCTTCGGAGCCCGTAGGCACTGGGCCTGCCTGTGTCCTGTGCTTTAACTCTCATTGCACCCAAGGGAGAAATGGTTCCCATCCTCATCTAAAAAATACTTGTTGTTAAACCTCACCTGAGGATGTTTCTCCACTGATTTTTAAAGGGAGTGGAAGGGGGTTAGAGATGAGGGGGAGGGAGAGAGAGAAACATCAATTAGAGAGAGACACATGGATTGGGTAAGGGTTAAAAAAAGGAGCAGAACATCTAGTGAGAGTTACAATGAGCCTACACACCTAAGAAATTACAATTTGTTTTTCTTTCATTTGTTTTATTTTTTTTAATCTTTACTGTTTAGTTTATTACATGTTCCCCCTTTTTTTCCCCTTATAGCTCCTCTCCACCCGGTACCTATCCCACCCTCGGCCCTCACCTCCCTGGCACTGTCCTCACCATAGTTGCATGATTTTTGTCCAGTCTCTTGCTGCACTTCCCACACCTCTTTTCTCCCCAAGAATTGTCAGTCCATTCCCTCTCTATGTCCATGATTCTGTTATATTCACCAGTTTATCCTGTTCATCAGATTATTAATTCACTTAATTTTTAGATTCATTTGTTGATAGATGTGTATTTGTTGTTCATAATTTTTATTTTTACCTTTTTCTTCTTCCTCTTCTTATAGAATATCTTTCAGTAATTCATATAATATTGGTTTGGCGGTGATGAACTCCTTTAGCTTTTTCTTATCTGCGAAGCACTTCATCTGACCTTCAATTTTGAATGATAGCTTTGCTGGATAGAGTAATCCTGGTTGTAGATTCTTGCTGTTCATCACTTTGAATATTTCTTGCCACTCCCGTCTGGCCTGCATCGTTTCTGTTGAGAAATCTGCTGACAATCATATGAGTGCTCCCTTGTAGGTAACTAACTGTTTTTCTCTTGCTGCTTTTAAAATTCTCTCTTTATCTTTTGCTCTTGGCATTTTAATTATGATGTGTCTTGGTGTGGTCCTCTTTAGATTCCTATATTTTGAGGTTCTGTGTACTTCTTGGACTTTTAAGTCAATTCCTCTCACCAGGTGGGGGAAGTTTTTAGTTACTATTTCTTCAAGTAGGTTTTCATTACCTTGCTCTCTCTCTTTTTCTGGCACCCCTATAATTTGGATGTTGGTATGCTTGAGGTTGTCCCAGAGGCCCCTTACACTATCTTCAATTATTTGGATTCTTTTGGCTTCTTGCTTTTCTGGCTGAGTGGGTTTTGCTTCTTTGTATTTCAAATCTTTGACTTGATTCTTGCAGTCCTCTGCACTGCTTTTAGATCTTTGTGTAATATTTTTTATTTCAGTCAGTGTATGCTTAATTTCTAGTTGGTCCTTTTTCATATCCTCATAGGTCTCATTCATTTCCTGATAGGTCTTGTTCATTTCCTTGTAGTTCTCATTAAGTTCATTGGCCTTTTCTAGGAGCCTCTTGAAAAACCTTATTACTGTGGTTTTGAACTCTATGTCTAGTGGTCTTTTTTCCTCCATTTCTTTCACACCTGATTTCTTTCCATTTCTCTGCATTGTGGCTGCTTTCCTGAGTTGGTCCATAAGCTTTGTGTGGTAGATGTCCTCTAAGGGACAGTGGCTCAGCCTCCCCAGTTACCTGAGGTGGATACTCTTACTTCAATCCTTTATGGGTTGTACAGTCTTGTTGAAGTTAAGCCCAGCTTATCTTTGTTAGCACTAGGAGGGTTTAACCTGTGTTCAGGTTCAATGGGCGGAGTCTTCAGGCTGAGCAGGCAGCGTCAGCTCCGCCCTATGCGGTGCGTGGGTCTCTGTGCCAGGTGGTAACGGCTGCATGCACCTCCAAGAGAAAGCCGCCGCCGGTCTCCACCAGTTGCCAGACAACTCTGCCTCTCCCCAAATGAGTCTGCACACCCAAAGTCTCTCCCAGGGTTGTAAAACAAAGCAGTCCGGTGGTTTCCTGAACAAGGGAGCAAGTCATGAGTCCCCTCTGCACAGTCGCACACTTCTGTCCCCAAGTTTACGCACAAACTGCTCTTCCAAGTTACACGCACTCTCCTCAAGCTCGCAGACCTCTGCCGGGCCCGGGTTTTAGCGTGCCTTCCCCAGACCTTGGACCTCGCCTGCAACTGGGGAATCAGTGCAGCGGTACACTTTTGCCCTCCCTGTGGAGAAAACCAGCCAGGTTTGCTGCCGCCTGCCCTTTTCCGCTCACACACACACTGCTCCAAACCTCTGGCTCCACAAGTATCTTCAAGGCTGTGCTCCGCCGCTCCTCTGAGTCACAGTGTCCTATCTTTACTTTCATTTGTGGAATTTTCACTCAGCCAGCTTTCTAGTGATTCTGGATGATGTTTGTTTTGTTGTTAAGTTGTAGTTTTGGAATTATTGTGTGGGGCAGCAAAATAGGTGTTTACCTATGCCGCCATCTTGGTTCCTCCTCTGTGTGCCTCTTTAATTTGTTTTAATATTTTTAAAAATATATTCAATAAAGAGAGGAAGGGAGAGGGAGGTACAAACATCAATGATGAGAAAGAACCATTAATTGGCTGCCTTCTGCACTCCCCACACTGGGGATGGATCCCCCAACCGAAGCATTTGCCCTGACTGGGAACCCAACTGCGACCTCCTGGTTCAGAGCTGGATGCTCAGCCACTGTGCCACACCAGTGGGGCTGGAGTCACAAGTTTTCATCAGAAATGGTAAGGACTGTCTCAGATCCTACATGTATAGGCAGGGCCCACAGTGACTAGTTTAGATGGTGGAAACCTGCTCAGTGCATGGTGCTCACTCCCGGTTCACATCAGGTGCCAGGTGTCTGCTCCCTTCAGGAAGAGAGAGCCTGAGCCAGGCAGCCAGGACCGGAACCCGCTCAGCCCTCCTACTTCCATGGGCTTTGGGAAGTCTGCCTGCTGAACACTTCCGGCCCTGTAACTGCATCCATGGCTGTTTGCCTATCAAGCCTGACCTTGAGGAATAACAGGACAGGCAAAAATCCTGCATGGACTTTTCACCCTCTGCTGGGCTGATTCTACTGTCACTGGAAAAGGGGCTTTAGACTCCTTCTGCCCAGGCCACCCACCAAGATCCAGGCTGGGAACCCAGGCTGATGAACTCAGCCGCTAGCTCCCCACCCCTGCCACTGGCACACGCTCCAAAGGCCACTTGTCCCACGGTGGCACCCAAGGCCTTCTGGGTTCCACTGACTTCTTTTTCTGAATTCACGGCTCCCAGGAAAGACTAGCTGGACAGCTTCTCCTTCCTCCTGGAGCCTTTCCCATGGGGCGTGCCTCCAGACTGGGGACCCTGTGGGATGGGATCTCTGTGCCACCCCCTCGGTGCCTCACAGAGCTCTGAGAAGTACTACTGACTCAGATGGGTCACAGAGACCCACGCCGAGTCCCCAGACCAGCCTGTGCTCAGAGTTTGGTCCCCTCGGTGAGTTTAGGAGTCAAACAGTCCTTGTGTCTCCCAATACCCCCCGGAAAACAAATGTTTCTAAATCAGCTGCGCCCCCTGCCCCCCTCCACCAGCGCGGCTTCAAGCAAGTGCCAGCGCTGTGGTGTGGGGCCTGTGGGACCGGAAGGCTGTCTGAGGAATGCCAGTGTGGCTGTTGGGCCTGAAAGTGATTATGTGGGCAGGGAAGGGGGTTCTCAGGACTGAGTTTTGGGGGAACTCCTCCCCTCTCCCTGCTGCGGGGCTTGGAATATGAATAGTGCCAGAGGGTTATTCCTGAGGAGTTGGAAGCTGTTGAGGGGTTCCTCCTTTCGTCTATGAGAAGGCAGGGTGAGGCAGGGGGGGGAGGAGGAAGGGGGGCAAGTGCGATAGAATGTTGGGTCTGGGAAATGCGATGTGGGTTCTGCAGCTGAGATCTACCACGTGTTCAGGAAGTCACACTCTGGAACATCTCAAAGTATTTGCACTGAAAGTCAAAGGTGTTTTGTGCTTAAAACTCAGGTGAAATGCAGACTGGAGCCTTGCTTGGGCCATGGGCAGGGAGGACCAGGCCAGGAGCCAGAAGATGGAAACCCACACCTGGCCTGGGATTCGCCAGCTTGGTGTGCTCAGCAGTCACGCATCCTTCCTTTTCTGCCCGGCTCCTTTCCGGTGACCATAAGTCCCGCCCAGCCGTTTCACAGACTTGGCAGGGTGTGCAGTGGTCCAGACCCACGCAAGCGCTTTAAGTGTAACGATGGGGCGACAGGCCGCTGCTGCTGTTTGTTCGTTCATTTCCTCAGCAGGCATTTATCCAGTGACCACCTCAGGCCAACAAGCAGCATGGTTTCTGTGAAAGCAGATGCGGTCAGCACAGTCATGGAGACGCCGCGCGCCTGCGACTGTGCCTCACGGAGCCGGTGGCTGTGGGCTGCTCACCTCCTGAGACGCCCTTTCTCTGAGTGCCCTCATGGACAGAGCTGAGCGTCAGACATTTAGGAATGTTCAAGCAGACTGTGCGCCCCCAGCAGCTTCGTAGGCGTGGGAGTGACGCTACTTACACCATGGACCTCAGAAAAAGAGACAGATAAGAGTCCTCCCCTCTCCCCCGCCTCCACCCTTTCCTGGCCCAGGGCCGCCCCACAGTGAGGTTTTAAAGGCAGAGGACTCCTAGGGGTGGGAGGAATGCTTATTGGATGCAAGATGTTGATTTCCTAGTTTCTAGGTCCCTAAGCTATTGGGTATGAAGTCTAAGAAAGCCCTTCTGAGAAGCAGACGCCTTAAAAAATAGGGAATTCTTGTTCACTATACTAATACCATGTTTTACCAACTAGAAGAGAAGACTATGTATTTTCACATTAAGTGTATTTCAGTGGTTAGTGTGTTGGCCCACGTTCTGAAGGGTAAAGGGTTCAAATCCAGTCAAGGTCATGTGCCCAGGGCACAGGTTCACTCCCAGCCCTGGTCGGGTGAGTGTGGGAGACAATCAATCAATGTTTCTCTCTCTCCCCCCTTTCCCCTTCCTCTCACTCTCTGTAAAAAGCCAATAAAAATATCCTCAGTTGAGGATTACAAGAAAAGAGTTTCATATGGTCTCTAGACAGATTACAGACTGCCTACCACTGATTTTTCTTTTTCTCTGTTTACCATGCAACTTTGCTTTCTGTCTTAACTGAACTCATTCTAAGTCAGGGGTCCCCAGAGCTGACTGAGGGGACAGTAAAGACAGTGCCTGTCTGGATGCTAGATCAGGCCTGACTTTTTCAATATTTCTCTCCTCTGGTACCTGTTGCTAAACGGCTAAGCCCCTGTCCGCTGAGCCCAGAATCCAGGAAACAAGCAAAGCCCAGCCAGGCATTTGTATGGTGAAGATGATAAAAAAAAATGTCTAGGTCAAGCATGTCAAACTCAAAAGCTAATACAGTCAAATAAACAAGGTTTAATTGTATGTGGGCCTCAAAAAGCAACAAAAGCTTCAATTTTCACAGAAATATAGGTTTATTTTGCTAGAAACATGCTGAATACAAAGGGCTGAAATAAATGAGTCATCGTTAACATAAATAATAGATTGTCTTAATAAAAATTAATATTTTTTCTTAAACATTAACTTACCAGACACTGAACAACTGCACAAAATAATAAACGTAATGCAAATAAACTTATTTTTCTTGTTCTCTGAAAGCGAAGTATTTCCTGTTGTGCTCACCAAACAAGTAAGTACAAGACTGACTAATGACGAGGCCATGCATCAGCTGCTAAAATATTTGCTGGCGGTGTTGGTGGGGAGAAATGGTATGGCTGTGCATAAGGTGTGTAAGGGAATGCCTACAACACGATTATAGTCATCAGTCATTAGCAAACGTTGTAGTTTGTTGTTCATAATTATGTATAACAGGATATTGTAAAAATTAAGTTATGAAATTTTTATTAAAATGTTTCTTACATACCGTTATGTTGGCTGGTCTGCAAAAATATTCATTGTGGGCCACATTCGACTGGGGGCGGAGAGTTTGATGTACTTGGTCCAGATCTTGATTGGCATAGGGAGTAAGGAGATCTTAACTGGGAACGGAACCACACACACCTGCAGGGCATGGCAACACAGACACTTCCCGAGCACAGAACCACACACACCTGCTGGAAAAGAAACCACACACATTTCTCCCCTAGGGACCCAAGCCCCTTCTCCACGAAGGTAAGGCACCCAGCTGCCCATACCTCATCTGTCCCCACCGATCCCCTGAGAACACTGTGACTTTACCTCCCTCACCATCCTTGCTTAGGGCCACGCCTTCCATCAGTGTTGCCTTCCACCCCTGCAGACCAGTCCAGACCCTCTGCAAACCTTCCCTACACGGCTTTCCTCCCTCCTACTGCAGTCCCCAGACTCCCCTCCATCCTGGGCCCCATCTAGTCATGGAGTCGCTCATCAACGCTCACCGAAGGATTGGCAATCAAAACCAACACCATGCTGAGGTTCTGAATGGCCTTCCAAAACAGATCCTAGAAAACAGGCTTTAAATCCATTTGGAGTATTAAGTTCCATTGGTAACTTGTGTTGAGGTCACAGACTGTGAGCATAAAAATCTCAGGCAAAATCCATTTTTAACTAATTTTTCCTTTTTTTTAAATTTTACTGACTTAGGATTTTGGACCCAACAGCACAATACAGTATGGACTTACGTTCCATGTTTTCTTGTTACATGTTCGTCATAATTATGAGTTTTTCTCTATTTCTAACAGAAAATGTGAGAAACAGAGAACAGCATTAGCAGGAAAATAAAAAGGACCCTCAATGTAGCTCTCTCGATTCTGTGGCATATTTTTCTAGACTTCTCTCTGCCTCTCATTCTTTCTCTTTGACAAACAAAATAACAGCAATTATACAATATGTTATTCACTTGTTAATGTACTGGGGCATCTCCTCACCTCACCCGATTTGCGATTAGATGGACAGATGTCATTTTGTTCTAGGGATGGACTGCAGTCTGTGTAAGTGAGCCGCTGTGGACACTTCACGGCCACTTGTGGGCGTCGCACTGATTAGCCTGCTCATGCGCCCTTCAGTGTGTCTCTGATTATTTGCTCAAAGTGAAATTAGGGCATTAAGACATGGTGCTCTTTAAAGCTCTTGCAATCTTGTTGAAACAAGATTGCATATGCCACATGTTCATTTACATATTCAGTAAATACTCTCCGACTGAAGCTAAGTGTTCAAAAGGCATGGTTATTGAGGCAAACCAGGAGAGCTGATTTTACCAACTTATCTGGTATTTTTTCTCTTTTATCCTCAAGTTTCAGGAAGTGTGCATTGAGCAACATTCTGCATAGGCCTGTATATAATGCTTCACCTGCCATCAGTCGCTGTGGGTGCTGGTATGCTTTTCACCATTTTCAGTGGGAAGACGTCCTCTAGGACCACATGGCTCAAGGTCAGTGGTGGTGTTGCTGCTGGGGATGGTCTTTGAACAGAGGCACTCATGCTGAGCTCAGTGCAGCCCTCATGTGACATACACTTGCCCCACATGAGCCCTTCCTGAAGGGCCAGCACTTCAGTGTCACTGATGTGTTCAGGTTCATTCTGGCAGCCCCTGTGCTAACCTCACCTCAACAGACACGCAGGTACCTGGGTTGGTGGCTCTGAGCCATCCCAGCAACACCTGAGGAGAGGCCTCCAATAGGGAGCAGCTCTAGGATTAAGCCTCGGACTGGCCTGTGGCAGGGCCACAAACAAGTCCCATCCTGGAGGGGAGAGCTCTCCTGGCATAATTAAGCCTGACCTGGTAGCCTTCCCCAACTCCTTTCTATGTAGCTAACGGGCTGTGGGAGGTGCAGCAAGTGCTGCAAAAACAAGAACCTTTTGTGTACATGTTAATCCACTCTTGTTTTAATCAGACTATAAAATAAATGCACTCTGTCGGCTCTGGGTTACTGTCTCTCCATCAGAGAACAGTTGTCCCACCTGGCCCCAGCTTTTTTCTTCTATCTCTGTGTCTGTCTTTTTCTTTCATTTTCTCAACCTCTAGCCACCCCTATGCAGAAACCAGACTGCTCTGTAGCCACACTGGATGTGGAAAAGAGAGAAATATTTATATATGGCACTCAAACAGGGGCCTGAGTATAGGAGAACTCTCAAAAGTCAGGAGAGAGGTTGATCCGAGAAGTGCTCTGCACAACAAATCAAAGAAGTAAGGTAAAGAGCCGATTGTTGTATTAGCTAAGTGTAAAACATGGATAAACCAGGATCTCAGGAAAGAGATCTCTACTCTCAAATGTTTAAAACTATGCTCAAAGCTAGAGAATGCTCTGTTAAACAATCAGTTTTGTTCATGAAACTTGCCTTTGGTTTCCTGAAGAGGGAACTATCAACTTTCAAACATGGGAAAAGGTTGGAAAGCAATTGCATGACTGATACATAGCAGAAGGTCCAGAGATGATTCCTATTCCCATATCCACACTATGGTCTTTAATTCCTGATTGCCTTGATCCAGCACAGGTGAGTATACGAACGTCTAATCAGGGTGTGGCCACAGCTTTACAGCCTATAGTGGAGGGGTGCAAATCTCTAAAAATGCCACTTCCCTCCTCTGTGCCACCTCTGGCTGTTGCTCCTATGACCACAGTCAAGAGCCCACCTGATAAAGATTTACATTGTAATTATGAGTAGGAGCTAGAGTTTGAGGCAGAGCGGGACAAGCGTCACTGTGAGCAGAATGACTCAGATGATAAGAAAGGCTTTGCTCCCAGCTGCCCAGCCTTTACAGCTGAATGCAGGCGCTCAGCCGAAAGTGAAAACTACTTCATGTTTCATTTTGCTGGAGGCTCAAACTACTTGTAGTAGGCTGAACCAAGTAGAAAGGATTAAAGAAATTTCTCAGCAACTGCAAATAATTCTTTATCTTAAAAAATCTTTTTCTTGGAGAGGGGAAAAATGGTGGCGGAATGGAGGGATTTGATCTGAATCTGGTCCCAGGGCAGAAGGAGGGAGCAGCTGAGGGTTGTGCAGGGAGTGTTTGTTGGTGAGTAGGGGGAGAGCTGTGCTCTGGGAGAAGGTAGGGGACTACTGGACTGGCCTCCCCTGACCGAGCGGCCTCAGTGCTGCTGGGTTCTCTCGCAGAGCCACAGGCTTGGAGGTGGACCATGCCATCTTGAAGGGGAAGGACTTGAAAATATACAGCTACAGTACCCACTGGACGGGTGAGACCCCCAGAACACCAGTGCCCACTTGGCGCAGACGCGCAGAGTCTAAGGAGCTCTGTGCTCCGGCACGGAAAGGTCAGATTTCCCCTGGGGTTGCTTTGGGCACGAGACTGAGGGAGCTGGCAAAGCTGGGAGATCTGCATTTGGAACTGTCAGAGCCAGGAGAACTGCATATGAAATAAAATCTGTGGCTGTTGGAGCTGGTGAACGTGGAAGAGGGCCCTCGGAGCTGGTGGCAGAGGGAATTCATAGAAAGCAACCAATTTGGACCTGACAGAGGAGGGAAACCCAAAAAATTTTGGGAGGATCCTGGCTGCTAAACCCAAGGGGGAAAGGGGATTTGTGCAGACATACGTGCAGAACCTGAGTTCTGTGCAGAACCTGAGTTTGCGCACTTCCTTTTTTTCCCTCTCCTAATCCAAGCGTCTCAGTACTAAACCAGGATCTTGGGATCCCCTGGTGGGGGATAATCTGGGGGACCGCAGGGGAGAGCTATTTTTCTGGAGCCTAGAAATAAAAGTCAGCAGTCACCATTAAAGAGGCAGCTTTAGTACTGAATACCACAGGGAGAGCAAGATTTTAGTTCAGGCTAGAGAGGACCAAAAGACCCAGAGGTCAATCTAGAAACACTGCCACCCAGGGATTGAATCACAAATTGACACTTGTGTAACACAAGGAATTGATTTTATTTTCTCTTTATTCTACTTTGGGATTAGTGTTCCACAGTCTATTTTCATCTACCCTTTAGTATCTTTTACTCTACCTCAACTTCACCTTTATGCCACTACTCTTTTGCTAACCTTTCCCTATTTAGTTCCTTGTTTCCCTTACACTTTTCCCACTTTAGATTTACCTTAATTCTTTCTTTTTACCCCCTGTTAAAATTTCACCCCACTTATATATCTAATCTCCAACCACTTACTCCAAGTCCATACATACCTCTGGCTTCTCTGACTTCACTATCCTAAATTTTTTTTTCTTTCTGTCCTGTTGTTGTTGTTTACTTGACTGTTGATTATATCGATTTTTTATGCAGGTTTGTGAGATTGGTTTGCTTATTTTTTAATTTTGGTTTGTTCTATGGAGGTTTTTTTTTTTTGGTGTTGTTTTTTGTTTTGTTGTCCTCATTTCCATTGTTTTTTTGATAATTTTTGCTTCTATGTTCCCTCACTTTCCTTGATATTATTAGTAGTTGTATGTAGTTTGTATCAATCTCCAGGTACTTGCTGCTGGTTTTTGTTCGGATTAGTGGCTGTCCTATAGGAGTATTCACCCCACATTTATAGTTTATGACCCTTTTCTTTTTTTACTTCTTCCCCCTTTCCCAATATCACTTTGGCATTCCTGTCTTTCTTTGTGTGTGTGTGTGTGTGTGTGTGTGTGTGTGCGCGCGCGCGCGCGCGCACGCAGGGGGGGGGTTCTCTTTCTTATTTCTCACCTATCTCTGAATTTGCCTTTCTCTGGTGATTACCTTTATTTGGAGTTACCAATACTGTCACTACATTCCTGTTTAGTGCCTGGTGCATTGCACCTGGTTGTGTTGTATTTTGTGCCTTTAAATCAATGCAGGAGAGTGAGAACTACATAAGCAGACACACAGAGAAAGAGAGACCATGGGAAGACAAATAAAGAGCTCACATATGAAAGAAAAACAAGCCTCACCAGAAAGGAGGTAAACGAAATGGAAGTTAGCAACCTGTCAGAGAAAGAATTCAGAAAAATGGTCATAAGGTGGCTTAAAAGACAAATTTGACAATATGAGTAAGAACCAAGAGGAATTGAAGAAGATCCAAGAGGAAATGAGGAAGACTCAGGAAGAAATGAAGAAGAGCCAAGAAGAAATGAAAAGTGACATTCTGAAGTAAAGAACTCAATAGAAAGTATTAAGAGTAGACTAGAAGAAGCAGAGGACTGCATCAGTGCACTAGAAGACAAGGTAGGAAAAAATAACCAAGTAGAACAGCTTCTAGAAAAAAATTAAAAAGCAGGAGGAGAGCCTAAGGGAACTTTGGGACAACATGAAACAAAACAACATCCGTATAATTGGGCTTCCAGAAGGACAGGAAACTGAGCAAGGAATAGAAAACCTGTTGGAAGAAATAATGATAAAAAAACTTCCCTGATATAGGAAAGAAAAACCCCACACAAATCTAAGAAGCTCACAGAGTCCCAAGCAAAATGAACCCCAAAAGACCTATGCCAAGGCAGATTATAATTAAATTGGCAAGCACCAATGACTAAGTAAGAATCTTAAAAGCCTTCAGAGAGAGACAGAAAGTCACCTACAAAGGAATCCCCATCAGATTAGAAAGTGATTTCTCAACAGAAACATATCAGGCCAGAAGGCAATGGAATGAAATATACAAAGTCATGCAAAGGAAGGGTCTGAATCCTAGAATACTATACCCAGCAAGGCTATCAATCAGAATTGAAGATCAAATCAGGAGCTTCACAGACAAAAAAGGACTAAGGGAATTCATTACCACCAAACAAGCAATGCAAGAAATGCTAAAGGGTCTGCTGTAAAAAGAAATAGGAAGTGAAGAAGGAACACAGGGGTAAAGAACAAAAATGGCAACATATAAATACCTATCAATAATAACTTTAAATGTAAATGGATTAAATGCTCCAATCAAAAGACTTAAGATAATAGACTGGATAAGAAAACACAACCTATGTATCTGCTGTTTACAAGAAACCCACCTCTGAAAAAAAGACACACACAGACTCAGGGTGAAAGGATGGAAAGAGGTTCTTCAGGAGAATGGAAATGAAAAAAAAAGCTGGGGTAGCAATACTTATATCTAACAAATTAGATCTCAAAGTGAAGGACATAACAAAAGATAAAGAAGGCCACTTCATAATACCAAAGGGAGCAATCCAACAAGAAGAAATAACTCTGGTAAACATATATGCACCCAATACAGGAGCACCCAAATACATAAAAAAAACTCCTGGAGGATATCAAAGGAGAGATAGACAGCAATAGAATCATAGTAGGAGACTTTAATACCCCACTATCACCATTGGACAAATCCTTTAAGCAAAAAACCAGTAAAGAAACATCAATCCTCAATGACTCACTAGACCAGATGGAATTAATTGACATATTCAGATCATTTTACCCCAAAGCCGCAGAATATACATTCTTTTCAAGTGCCCATGGGTCATTCTCAAACATAGACTCTGTGTTGGGTCATAGGCAAAGTCTCTCCAAATTCAAGAAGATAGAAATCATATCAAGCATATTCTCAGATCACAGTGGCATAAAGCTGGACATAAACTACAATAAAAACAATCCAAAGAAATCAAACACATGGAGACTAAACAGCATGCTATTAAACAATAACTGGGTTACTAGAGAGATCAAGAAAGAGATAGAAAACATCATGGAAATAAATGACAATGATAGCACAACAATCCAAAAATCTATGGGACACAGTGAAAGCAGTTTTGAGAGGGAAGTTCATAGTTCTACAATCTTACTGCAAAAAAACAGAAACAGTGGCAATAAATTATCTAACTCAACAACTCAAAGAGTTAGAAAGAAAGCAACAGGAAAAGCCCAGTGCAAGCAGAAGGAAGGAAATAGTAAAGATCAGAGCAGAAATAAATGACATAGACACCAAAGAAACAATACAGAAGATCAACAAAACCAAGAGCTGGTTCTTTGAAAGGATAAACAAGATTGATGAAACTCTAGCCAGGTTCACCAAGAAGCAAAGAGAGAGGACCCTAATAAATAAAATAAAAAATGAAAGAGGCGAAATAACAACAGACCCTATTGAAATACAAAGGATTGTTAAAAAATACTATGAACAACTCTACTCCAATAAACTGGACAACCTGGAGGAAATGGATATATTCCTAGAAAAATATAACCTCCCAAAACTCAATCAGGAAGAATCTAAACAGCTCAATAGACCAATAACTGTGGAAGAAATTGAAGCAGTCATCAAAAAGCTTCCAGCAAACAAAAGCCCAGGGCCAGATGGCTTCACAGAGGAGTTTTACCAAACATTCAAGGAAGAACTAAAACCTATCCTCCTAAGACTATTCCAGAAAATTCAAGAGGATAGAACACTTCCAAACTCCTTCACCCTAATACCAAAACCAGATAAAGATGACAAAATGGAACAGAATTACAGGCCAATATCCCTCATGAATATAGATGCCAAAATCCTCAATTCTAGCAAATCAGATCCATCAGTATATCAGAAAGATCATACACCATGACCAAGTAGGATTTATCCCAGGAATGGAAGGATGTTACAATATCCATAAATCAATAAATGTGATACATCACATAAACAAATTGAGAGATAAAAATCACATAGTCATATCAATTGATGCACAAAAAGCATTTGACAAAATCCAACATCCTTTCTTGATAAAAACTCCCAACAAGGTAGGAATAGAAGGACCATACCTCAACATAATAAAAGCCATATATGATATATCCACAGCAAACATCATACTCAATGGGCAAAATCTACAACCATTTCCCCTAAGAACAGGAACAAGACAGGGTTGCCCACTTTCACCACTCCTGTTCAACATAGTACTGAAAGTATTAGCCATTGCAATTAGACAAGAAGAAGAAATAAAAGGCATCCAAATTGGAAAAGAAGAAGTTAAGCTATCCTTATTTGCAGATGACATGATATTGTACATAAAAAACCCAAAAGACTCCATAAAAAAGTTAGTAGACTTAATAAATGAGTTCAACAACGTAGCAGGCTACAAAATTAACGCCAAGAAATCTATGCCATTTCTATACACTAATAGTGAACTTACAGAAAGAGAGACTAAAAAAGCAATCCCATTTACCATCACACCAAAAAAAATTAAGATACCTAGGAATAAACTTAACTAAGGAGGTAAAAGACCTATTCGTGGAAAACTACAGGACACTGAAAAAAGAGATAGAGGAAGATGTAAACAGGTGGAAGAACATACCATGTTCATGCATTGGGAGAATCAACATAATTAAAATGTCCATACTACCCAAAGCAATCTATAAATTTAATGCACTCCCCATTAAAATACCAATGGCATATTTCACAGACCTAGAAAGAACTCTCCAAAAATTCATCTGGAACAAAAAAATGCCCCGAATAGCCACAGCAATCCTAAGAAGCACAAAGTCGGTGGGATTTCCATACCAGATTTCAAGCTGTATTACAAAGCTACTGTTCTCAAAACAGCCTGGTACTGGTGCAAGAACAGACATATAGATCAATGGAATAGAATAGAGAATCCAGATATCAACCCAAACCACTATGCTCAATTAATATTTGACAAAGGAGGAATGAACATAAAATGGAGTCAAGACAGACTCTTCAATAAATGGTGTTGGAAAAATTGGACAGATACATGCAAAAAAATGAAACTAGAGCACCAACTTACACCGTACACAAAAATAAACTCAAAATGGATACAGGACTTAAACATAAGACAGGAAACCATAAAAATATTAGAGGAAGCTACAGGCAATAAAATCTCAGACATATGCCAAAAGAACTTCTTTGATGATACTGCTCCGAGGGCAATGGAAGCTAAAGAGAAAATAAACAAATGGGACTACATCAAAATCAAAAGCTTTTGCACAGCTAAAGAAACCATCAACAAAACAACAAGAAAACCCACTGTATGGGAGAACATATTTGCAAATGTTATCAGTGATAAAGGTTTAATCTCAAGCATCTACAGGAAACTCACTCAACTCAATAAAAGGAGGACAAATGATCCAATAAAAAAAATGGGCAATAGACCTAAATAGAATCTTCACAAAAGAAGACAAAAGGAAGGCCCAGAGACATATGAAAACTTGCTCAAAGTCACTAATTATCTGAGAGATGCAAATCAAAACGACTATGCAGTACCATCTCACACTGGTCAGAATGGCTTACATCAACAAATCAACAAATGACAAGTGCTGGTGAGGATTCGGAGAAAAAGGAACTCTGGTGCACTGCTGGTCAGATTGTAGACTAGTGCAGCCATGTGGAGAACAGTATGGAGTTTCCTCAAAAAACTAAAAATGGAGCTCCCATTTGACCAGTGATCCCACTTCTAGGAATATATCCCAAGAAACTAGAAAGATGAATTAGAAAGGATATATGCACCCCTATGTTCATAGCAGCACAATTTACCATAGTTAAGATTTGGAAACAGCCTAAGTGCCCATCAGCAAATGAGTGGATTAAAACACTGTGGTATATCTACACAATGGAATACTACGCTGCGGTAAAAAGAAGGAGCTCCTACCATTTGCAACAACATGGATGGATTTGGAGAGCATTATGCTAAGTGAAATTAGCCAGGCAGAGAAAGATAAATATCACATGATCTCACTCATTTGTGGAATATAATGAATGCCATAGACTGATGAACAAGTATGGATCCAGAGACTGAGAAAAGTCCATCAGAATGTCAAACCTCAGGATAAGTGGGAGGTGGTGGGAGTAAGGGGGAAAGTCAATATATTTGACCTCTTGAACTAAGGTAAGTAATTTGTGTTTTTACATCCCTGACAAAGTTTATATAAAGTTATAAAACAAATTGGCAGCTAGTTTGAGACTGAATTGACAGGGCCTAGAGCTTGTCATCTCCTATGGACAGTAGTCCTTAGGCTAGGCCCCCCTTAGCCTCCTGTGACACCATAATACCCTTACATGATATTATTCTACAATGTCATTATAATTTTTGATATGTGACAACAGCATATTGTACAATTATCCCAAAGAAACTTACAAACTAATTCTTTGAATGTTTGGCAGCAATTTAAAAAGGGATAGGAAAGGAATTAATCCCTTTCAGAAGGAATTAAGGCACTGGGAAGGCACTCTAGCATTCTATATTGGCCCCTCTTGCCCTTTTGCCAAGAGGGACCCTCTTCTTACAATCCAAGTGCACACAGCTGTTACCTGAGCTTTCAGTTCAAGCTGTGGTTAAAGCCTCTGGGCAGCTGGCACCATGGATCTGTCTCTCGCTCAATGGCGTGAGCTGGGCCCTCTCTGGAGAAGAAACCTGGGTCCCCAGACATATGTGATCAGTATCGGGACTCTGCCAGCAGGTGAGGGGACCCCAAGGCAGATGCTGGGCATGGAGGCCACGGGAGCATAGACTACAAAGTAGACAGAACTGAACCTCTTATCACCCTGTTTGGCCCCGGAGGGATGGCTGGTTAGCCAGAGACAGGTAAGATTCCTCAGGGAAGGCACAGTCGCAGAGGGGCCAACAGGAGAGAACTAAAAGGTCAACAGAGGTGGGGCACACACCCTCACCCACTAACCTTGCAGGGGCCTGAACTCTCACCCCTTCTGAGGGAGGTCTCCTGCCCCCACGGCTGCTTCGCCTCCCACACACAGCTCAGATTGGGACCCAGGTTGCAGACAGAGACTCAGGCAGCAACAGGTGCTTTATATCTAAATTCAATCTAGTAGCAGGAATTCTCAGGGCCTACTCAAGAATGCAAATAATCCTTTCCACTAATAAACTAAGATTTTTGCTTGAGTATTAAAATTGACAGTAAAATAGTAATCAAGTTTTCAGATTAATTTAAATTGGCCAAGTGAAATAAGTGAATACTCAAGAAAATTTTAGTGTACTGGACAAAAAGCTTTTCCTAAAACATTAACTAAAAAATCTATTAGTAGTTCATCTCACTGTAAAATTGCCTAACATCCAAAGAACCTAAAGCAGTCATATTTGTGTGCAAAAATTAAAATTTAAAATTACCAAGACTGTAATCTAAAATTTCCAAAAGCCCCCATTAATCAAAGAAGGGGGGTGGATAGTGAGGTAATATAATGTAAGGAAAAATATCTTGTAAGTAAAATACATCTAGAAAATTCTTACTCCAGAAAAGTAACTTCCATTTGTATTGCCAATAGCAGGACACCCATGAAAAAACACACTTGGTGTCAAAATAAGCCAAAGGGAAATCATTTGGTCAAAAATAAAAAGAATCCCAAGTCTAATTTGCAGAGAGGATCCCTTTGTTGACTTTTGGTCAAGAATGTGTTTGTGTGTTTTCAGAGAACAACTCCAAGACCATGTGGGTTCCTGCGACAGTGAGGAACTGACGGGTCTGTTCCAGCCATGAGGACGGTCCAGAGATGGGGGATGCTGACGACACCTTGCCATGCTAGCAGTTGGCAGCTGTGCATGGCTGCAGGCTGCCCAGGACCAAACCAGAGAGGATTTTACTTGCGTTGCCACGATGTGTCCACCCTCTGGATACCATTGCTGACATGTACACATAAAGAACTATTGGACATTGAAACTGGGACTCAGAACAGTTGGACATTGAAACTGAGACTCAAACATTTTTTGTTCTTATACATTTATTTCTAGTATGGAGATGCAGGATATTTTTGAAGAAAAGAAACAGGGGAGAGCGATTGATATAGAGGCAGGGAAGTATTGAACAGGCTGTCAAGCTACAGGGGGAAGACTGGGAAGGGTTGGGGGCAGATGCTGTGGGAGATCAACCGAAGGACTTGTATGCATGCATGTGAGCATAACCAGTGGATGTAAGACACTGGGTCGTGGGGAGCAGGTGAGGACATGTGCTGGGGGGTAGGAGAGGCTGGGAGGAGGACAATGGGGGGGAGAAAGGCAAACATATGTACTACTATTAAATCTAAGTTATACTGCAAAAAAATAAAAAATAAAAATATTGAAATAAATAAATAAATAAATAAAAAGAAAAAGTAAAAGAAATAGAGAAAGAAAAAAGGTAGCAAAAATGAATGAAAAAATTGTTACTTTGGAAAGGTCAAGAAAATTGAAACATCTTTAATCTGGCCATAAAAAAAAATGAAGACAGTCTCAGGAATGAACAAAGGGACATCGTTATCAACCTTATAGAAATAAAAAGAATATAAGAAATACTATGAAAAACAAATTAGATAACCTAGATGAAATGGACAAATTCTTTAAAGGACACACATAAACTCCTGAACCTGACTCAAGAAATAAAAAATCTAAATAAACGTATGACAAAGAGATTTATTAATAAAAATTTTCCCACAAAGAAAAGCCAACCATCAGAGTATTTGTGAATTCTACCAAATGTTTAATAAAGAATCTTTCATAAAGTAAAAAAAAAAATCTTTTTCTTTCTCTCCCAGGCCACCAGAAACTCTTCGCTGATTAAATTTTTTTCTGTGTGTCTGTATTGTAACTTTCATTTGCTTTTCTCTGATTTATGATTTTATTGTGCCTTGTTAAAATTCTAAGATTCTAAGATTGATTTAAAAAGTGTAAAATCTGTAAAAATTGCAACCCGAGGAAGTTTAAACAAAGGCCAGCAATTTCCAACTATGCCTTTAACATAATTTTAAAGAAACAGTAGTGGCCAGACCATTACTAAGTTTCCCAGAGCAAACAGCATGTGGGGATGGGGAGAAAGAATGTGAGCGGTCCACGTGGCCGATAGCACAGGGTCTGAGAAAATTCCTTAGACAGAAGGAAGTAACTAAAAGAGGCCCCAGCCCATTGACTAGTTTTTTTTTTTTGTGATCCTGTAAAATGGATGCCCACTACCAGGAGTGTTATTAAAAGCCTCAATTTCGCCATCTTTATATTTCCCAGTCCATCATTTGAAATTTAAATAGATGAGACATTTCTCACAATTTAAGGATATGTCTAGGATTTCTGTACTCATGAAGAGATAAAGGCCAGATTAAGAGAAATGGCCCACACCACCCAATTTTGGGTGGCTCTTGAACTGAGCCCCATCGCTTCACGGATGCTATAGAATAAACCCCAAGACTGTTTTTCTTTAAAATATGGCAAAAAATGACACAAGGCTGTATTTGGGCAACAAGATTAGTGTTTCCATAGAATGGGTAGTTCTTGAATAATAATGGAGCACATTCTAAGGTTGCCTCACAGGTCCTGGGGCACTCCTGGTCTTATTCAGGAAAATAAAATAATACTTTAATATTAAGGCCACTGAAAGTCAGTAAGTTATCTCTGTTATAGAATTTGCCAAAGAAAATGCCTTGGGTAATAATAATTGATTTTAAAATAAAAGTTGTTAAGGCAAAATATACATAACTAGAATGAAAGGTATATGGTAAATCTTTTTCAGTGGTAATTATATATGAGTAAACATAATTTTCCAAAGTCCTGGGTAACTTTACTTTGGAACATTGCTAAATTAAAAAATTTGTTAAATCTCTAGGTATTTTAAAATGACAAGGTACTGAAATATTAATCTGAATTCACATCATATGAAAGATCTAGAGCAGTGGTCGGCAAATTCATTAGTCAACAGAGCCAGATATCAACTACAACAATCGAAATCTCTTTTGAGAGCCAAATTTTTTAACTTAAACTTCTTCTAATGCCACTGCTTCAAAATAGACCCTCCCAGGCCGTGATATTTTGTGGAAGAGCCACGCTCAAGAGGCCAAAGAGCTGCTTGTGGCTCACAAGTTGCGGTTTGCCGACCACCGATCTAGAGGATAGAAGTGAATCTATTAACTGAATGTGCCCTGTGTTTTGTTTGAAATATATTCTTAGAGATGTGGATATGTTGATAGTCTGAGAAATGCTAGGTATTTGGCTTGCCAGCTAGAATTTAAAGCTTCTGGGAGAAATTGTGTGGTTGTGGCAGAGTGCATGGAGTGTAGAGGTTCATCTCTGAGAGGAATGGTTCTTGTATTTAATCTGGAGAGATTGGTGGTTCGAAGCGTATTTTGGTCCTTATGTGCATTGTGTGTGGTGGAATTTTAACCTAGGATATAGTATTTTGTTGGCCTAATTAGAGGATAAAAATTAATATATGGTCTGAAACAAATTGTTAATGCTAACACCAGTTTGAATTTAATTGGTGTCTTTTAAAAATAATTTTTAAAAGTGTATAATATAATTTTGGGGTTGTGTATATTTGATAGCCTTTCCAAGTTAAATTTCAAGACTTCAACTGAGAGATAGCTTTGGGACATTTCAAGGGCTCTGGAATGCTTCAAGGATTCATTCTCTCTTCCTAAAAGAAATATTTTTAAACTATATTAGGCCGATCTAATATACTCAAAATCACATGGGAAGCTTTATCAATAAGAATCAATAACTGTGTTCTGTTTAAATACATATAAGCAATTGATTCTAACAAAGTCCACCATAAAATTTCCAAAAAGATTATTGTTTAAAAGTAAATTTAAAAAGGAGAAATTTTAAAATCTCTTCCACTACTATTTACAAAGTAAATCAAAAGATATTATTCGGGCATTAAATCTCAACATTGGAGAACCAAGATGGCGGCATAGGTTAAACACCTATCTTGCCGTCATACTCAACAATTTTAATACTACAACTTAACAAAAGAGAAAAAACCTTCCAGAATCACCAGAAAGCTGGGCGAGTGAAAATTCCACAAATAAAAGTGAAGATAAGACATTGTGACTCGGAGGAGCGGCGGCGGACAGCATTGAAAGACTCGCGCGGAGAGAGGTTTGGAGCGCATGCCTCGGAGAGGGTGGGCGGCTGAAAACCGGCCAGTTTTCTCGAACAGGGAGACAAAGACGTCCCACTGGACTGATTCTCCAGCTCTCGCGAAGTCCAGGGAACCCACTATCATACGGGGTGAAAACTGGACAGTGGGAGGGCACGCCGAAGCTCGGGTACTGCCGGGTCTGCCAGCTTGTGAAGAAGGCAGCTTGCATGAACAGCTCGGCTGCGTGACGGCACAGAGAGCGATCTGCGACTCGCTCTCTCATTCGGAAAACCGTCACACTGCTTTGTTTTATGACCCTGGGTGAGACATTGGACGTGTAGTCTCATTTGGGGAGAGTCTGAATTCCCTGGCAGCCGGTGGAGCTCCACAGCGGCTATCTCTCAGAGGTGCTGGCAGCCATTGCCCCCAGCATAGAGTCCCTGGGGCCACATAGGGCGGAGCTAACGCTGTCTGCTTGGCCCAGAGACTCTGCCCATCCAACCTGAGCACAGCTGAACTTCACAGACAATTGGCCTGGAGGTCAACCCCTCCAAGTGCTAACAACAATTAACCTGAGCTTATCTTCAGCAAGACTGTGCAACCCATATCCACCTCAGGTAACTGGGGAAACTGAGCCACTGGCCCTTGGAGGATGTCTACCACACAAAGCTAATTGACCAACTCAGGGAAGCAGCCACCATGCAGAGACATGGAAAGAAATCAGATGTGAAAGAAATGGAGAAAAAAAAAACGACTGGACATGGAATTCAAAACCACGGTTATAGAGTTTTTCAAGAGGCTCCAACAAAAGGTCGAGGCCTATAAGGAAATAAGCCAGACCACAAAGGAAATGAATGAGTCCTACAAGGAAATGAACAAGACCCTCAAGGATATGAACGAGACCTGCAAGGAAATGATCAAGACCAACGTGGAAATGAAGGATACTCTCAAGGATATAAAGGAGACTCTCAAGGATATGAAAAAGGACCAACCAGAAATTAAGCATACACTGACTGAAATAAAAAATATTATACAGAGACCTAAAAGTGCTCTGGAGCACCCCAAGAACCAAGTTAAAGATTTGAAATACAAAAAGGGAAAATCCACTCAGCTAAAAAAGCAAGAAACCAAAAGAATCCAAAAAATTGAAGATAGTGTAAGGGGCCTCTGGGACAACCTCAAGCATACCAACATCCGAATTATAGGGTGCCAGAAAAAGAGAGAGAGCAAGACAATGAAAACCTATTTGAAGAAATAGTGACCGAAAACTTCCCACACCTGGTGAAAGAAATTGACTTAGGAGTCCAAGAAGCGCACCGAACCCCAATATATAGGAACCCTAAGAGGACCACACCAAGGCACATCATAATTAAAATGCCAAGAGCAAAAGACAAGAGAGAATATTAAAAGCAGCAAGAGAGAAACAGTTAGTTACCTATAAGGGAGCACCCATATGATTGTCAGCGGATTTCTCAACAGAAACGATGCAGGCCAGATGGGAGTGGCAAGAAATATTCAAAGTTATGAACAGCAAGAATCTACAACCAAGATTACTCTATCCAGCAAAGCTATCATGCAGAATTGAAGGTCAGATAAAGTGCTTCGCAGATAAGAAAAAGCTAAAGGAGTTCATCACCACCAAACCAATATTATATGAAATGCTGAAAGATATTCTTTAAGAAGAGGAAGAAGAAAAAGATAAAAGTGTAAATTTGGAACAACAAATACACATCTATCAACAAATGAATCTAAAAATCAAGTGAATTAATAAGCTGATGAACAGGATAAACTGGTGAATGTAACAGAATCACGGACATAGAGAGGGAATTGACTGACAACTCTTGGGGAGAAAGGGGGTGTGGGAAGTGCAGCAAGAGACTGGACAAAAATCATGCAACTATGGGAAAGGACAGTGGAGGGGGGTGAGGGCGGAGGGTGGGATGGGTACCAGGTGGAGGGGAACTCTAGGGGGGGAAAAAGGGAACAATGTAATTAATATACTGAACAATAAAGATTTAAAAAAAAAAAGAAAAAAAAACTCACCATTAATGAGACATCATAAAGAAGAATCAAGTTACTTTTACTTGAGATGTATGCATTGCAATATTGGCCAGCATGTTTCTCTCCTACTAGTTTTTCTGAAAAGCAACCAAATTGATTTTTCTGTTTAAAAAAAAAGTAACAGTTTTTAAAAGGAACTCCCTAACTGTGGCTTAGAGATTGCTCTAGGAAAAAATACAGTGGGAATGCCCTTCAAATACCTAGAAACTGTACTTAAAAATCAATGTGTTAGGCCTCAAAAGGTATAAATATGAAAGGATTACCTCAATACCTTAAATGACTTTAAAGGTTGTTAGAGGACATAAGCTGGTTAAGACCTTATCTAAAAATCTCTACAGGAGAAATGACAAGTTTATTAAATATACTTAGGAATCCTAAGAAAGTTTTTATTAAGTGTATGCAAAGACTTAAATACCTGCATGTAATAGCAGTTTGCAACCATCTAAAAAATATAAATGCCGACTGGTTTGTGGCCATTAGTAAATCCTATCGTCCCTAAACTAATGACACTTAAAAGTATATAATTGGAATTTTGTCTCCCTAACCAAAGCTTATGTCTATATACTCAAAAGGACTGAGAGCAGAAATCCAATTAGTATAATTTATTGTCCACACCCTAGGACAAATAAAATTAGAAAATAAACTTATTTCAGACTGATTTAAATTAGCAAATTGAAATAGGTGTATGTGGCAGGGGAACTAGACAGATAGTGGAAGGTTATCAGGATTTAATATTGTAGCAGAGGCTTGGTCTTTCACCTGGAGACTACTTATTATAGAAGCATTTTATCTGTGGTTGCGCTGATATTTGTGCTACTTTCAGGGAATGGGCCAAGATGCAGGAGAGGAAAGCATTGGGTAAATGAATGCTGCTCTAAGACTGATGTTAATGATAATCAATGCGCCCCAGGAAGGGAAACTTCAAGCAGGGCCAGCCCTTGCCCCATCACACAGTAGGGGCCTTATCATTAACCCCCAAAATTAGCCTCAGGCTATTTCCACAGTGTATGGTCCACTTCATGCAGGCATGATGGGACTAATATTAGGGTGGAGCAGTTTAATATTGAAAGGGTTTCAAGTTCTCCCTGGGGAAATAGATCAGGACTATACTGGAGAAATTAAAGTAATGGCACAAACAATTAATACTATAATTCAGGTCTTACCAGAAACAAAAATAGCACAAATTCTCCTGCCCCTAGTATCCAGAAGGGCGGCCTTTAACTGGTCAGTCCCGAGGTACAGCACACGGTATAGTGGGCAAGATTAGTTAAGCAGGGCTGGCCTGAGATAGAACTAAGGGTTAATGGGAAGCCTTTTAAAGGGGTTATAGATACTGGAGCTAATGTGCCAGTTATTGCTTTCAGACACTGGCCACAGGCCTGGCCTTTAAACCCCACGGCTTCTGAATGCAAGGAGTGGGGGCGGTTACTAAACTCTTACGGAATGCTCAACTCCTTCGATGGGAAGATCCAGATGGAAATTCCTTAAAGGTTTTAATTTTCCCTATGACACATACATCCACTGGGGTCATTTGGCCAGCTCCTGGAGTTCTCCAACTGAAGTATTAACTCTTTTCCATGATTTGGTTGCCCAACTAATAACTCGAGCTCGCCTTCAATCAGGCCAGTTAGCGGGCCGAGACCCTGACCTTATTGAACCACCGTGCTTTGGAAACATCCTGGAGGCTGCGCACTGAACCTGCCACCCATGGGGGGCTGGTCCATGGACCCCCTATTTACAGCTATACAGCAAGACTGGCTCTGGCAACGATCAACAAGTTGGCAAGCTGCACTTGCTAATGACTCCGGACAGGTTGGTAACCATTACCCAGCAAATAAGGTTTTACAATCTCTCTTACTTACTACCTTCACCTTCCCAAAGAGAGTGAAGTCACAAGGCATTAACCATTTTTTGCAGATCGATCCAGTTTTGGAAAGATTGGAGCAGGGGAGCAAAGATCCTTCAAACCCCTTATATTTTAGCACAAGAAGTAGAAATATAAGCGCTTAATTATGCCTTGACAGACTTTGCTACGGAGCCCATCAACTTATATAGTGACAGTGTTTATGTGGTAAGTATGGCCAAAATTATTGAAACAGCTACTATATGGCACAGTAATTCGGAGGAACTCTTTCATTTACTTTTCAGCCTTCAAAAGGTTGTTAGAGAATGACAACTTCCCTGCTTTATTGGTCATATCTGATCTCATTCAGGTCTCCCTGATCCATTAACTATAGGCAATGACGCTATTGAGTGCCTCCTAGCTGTAATGCAAGATGCTACCCCATTTTCTCTTGCACAGTCCTCTCATGCTTTGCATCATCAAAATGCTGCTGCCTTGCACAAACAGTTCTGTATTTTTCAGGAGCAGACTCGTCAAATTGTTAAGCAGAGCCCTCAGTGAGTAATTTATTGCCCCTCCCTTAGCCTCCCCACCCCTCAGCCTGCCCTCCCCCAGCTTACCCTCCCCCGACCTACCCTCCCCCCAGCCTACCTTCCCCTAGCCTATTCTCCCCCAAGCTTCCCCTTCCTCAACCTTCCCACCCCTCAGCCTGCCCTCCCCCAGCCTGCCCTATCCCAACCTACCCTCCCCTAGCCTTCCCTCCCCACAGCTTCCCCTTCCTCAACCCTCCCACCCTTCAGCCTGCCCTCCCCTACCCCGAGATCCCCAGCCTGCCCGCCCCCCTGCTCTCTGTGCTGACATCTGCAGGTGCTCAGGGGCCACAGAACTGGCCTTGGGCTCCAACTCCCACTCTCCTGCACCCCAAGACCAGTCCAGCCCCGTGAGCCCCAGTGCCACATGCCTGACGACAATGTTGCAGTGTCAGGATCTGCTACGCTTCCCTGGACCTAAGTGCTGTCATCGTCGTGTGCTGGGCTCTTTGCTGCAAATACTTCCAGTTCCATGAGGCCTTCGTGAAGTCACTGTTACAGCTGAAGGTGGTGGGAACCAGGCATGGAGCCACACTGGCTGCAGCTGCATGAGGGCACATGGGATGCGTATGACCAGACACACATGCACATGTGTATGGAAACACCGTGCTTTGGAAACATCCTGGAGGCTGCGCACTGAACCTGCCACCCATGGGGGGCTGGTCCATGGACCCCATATACATGCATTTGTTACACTTCCTGAGGAGCATGGTCTCTTGCCATTGCGCTGTTAGCACGCGGCGCTTTGGGTAAAGTTTAGGGAGCAGTGGGAGGGCTTGCAGACAGGCGGGAAGTGGCCGAACTCCTTGCAGTGCCGTTCTCCATGCACAGGGACCTTGGAGGTCCGGGGCCCACACCACATCCTCTCATTCCGCTGACCTGCTGGCCCATCCTCTAAGGAAATGCCTGGATTGATCACCTTCCCTTTTTAATGCTGCTATTGCCTTTGACCCCAAAATGACAGGTTTTAAACTGTCATTACTCTAAGTTGCAAACAGATTATATGTTGATATAATAGAGGCTTTACCTTTATTTTTTGTTTTAGTATCTTATAATGGGTATCAAGCCATGTTGTGCCTATTTATTAAGGCTTTCCTCCGAAGGTGTCTTGATTGCAAAAGAAACCTTCTGTCCTATTCAGAGGTCAAGCGAGGCCCCTCCTGGAGACAGCAGGGACTCTGTGGGTTTTGGGTTCTGAGTCGGGTGCCCTCACTCACCACCACCCCCTGGTCCCCCACATGTAGCCGGTATCATCCCATCAGCCCACCTGCTCCTGTGGCTCCAGAAATGTCAATTTCTCCTGCCTTCCTATAAAATCCACTGTTCTTAAAAACCTGGGGTCATGGGCTGGACTGTATCCCCCAAATTCCTATGTTGGAGGCGTAACTGCTGGTATCTCAGCATGTGACTGCATTTGGAGAGGTCATCCCAGAGGACATGAAGGTAAAGCAGGTCATACGGCCTGGTCCAGGTTGACCGGGTCCTTATAGAGAGAGGTGAGGACATGGGAGAGGCCTCGGGGGGAGCCCACACCTGGACCTGACCTGGAGGATGGGGGCGGGGGAGGGGACAGGGAGGCAGGCATTTCTTGTTGAGCCACCTGGGGTGTGGCCCTTGGTTGTGGTGGATCTAGGAATCACAGGCACCTGGTAAAGGACAGCTTCCCGTGAGGCTGGTGAGGGCGGGACCTACCTGACACGTGATGTCCCAACTGCACCGCCACCTGTGGGCGGCCCTGGATGCCCCTGAGGGGGAGACTTATCTTTCCTGTCTCTGGCCACAAAGCTCAGAGCCTTGCTTACGAGTGTCAGTGCTCACCATTTATGAGAAGATACTAAGCAGGCTCAGTTTTTATTTCTATGGGAAACCATTGTTTCCTCCTAGGACCCACACAACAGATGCCACCAGCAGCTACCTGGCTGGCCCAACATGATGCCATTGGCTCAGGCCCCTCCTGGATCTGCAGCAGGCGAGCTGGGAGCAGGAAGGAGACGGTGCAGGGATCAGAGTTCCGAGCGTCCTCTGTGTTCAGTGGCCTTGCTGTGCACACAGCTCCCCTGTGCTGGCCACGCAGGTCTGATACAGGCCACAGGGAGTGCAGAGTCCTTCCCGCTGGCCCGCAGGGTGCAGACTGAAGCAGGAAAGAATCAGACATTCGTCCCAGAGAAGATCACCTGACCAGGAAGCCCCTACCTCTGGCTGTGTGGGCACAGGTGGGGGAGTGACGGCCTGTTTCCCTGCAGGGAAAGGGCTGCCCCGCTGTGGGCAGAGGGACTTTCTTAGGCAGAATGAAGGCTGGGAGCCAACCTGACTTAAGAACCTTCAAAATAATGCCATCGCCACCAATGCCCGCAGGCCTCGATTGTCCCCGAGGAATCTGAAGTGGCAGAGCTGGCCAGGGAGAGTGTCCTGAGCCAGGACTGGCGCCTTCAGCCAGGTGTGTTTGTCAATGTGTGATTTGTCCGCTCATCACATGTATGTGAACAATTCAGCTTCTGGGTCACCTGAGCATCATTGATTATCAAGTGCAAACTCTGACCAGGCAGCTCAGGTGGCTGCCGGACCTTTTCCTCTTGCCCGCCCCCCTTCTCTCTCTCTCTCCCTCTCTTTCTCTCTGTCTCTCTGTCTCTCTCTGTCTCTCTCTCTGTCTCTGTCTCTCTCTCTCTCTCTCTCTCTCACACACACACACACACACACACACACACACACACACACACTGGTGTTTTGGTTGGTTGACAAGCAGAGAATTAAAACTCCCTCTCAAAGCCTAAAGCAAAAATGCTGTTATCAGGGAAAACACATCCTTTCAGACATTTCCCAGGTTGTGGGGGTCTAGGTGCCCCAGACAAGCCCCCAGACCTCTGACCGCTGACCTTTGCCTGGCGGGGGTGGTGGTGATCATATATCCTAGTAACAGGTTGAGCTCGGGGACTGTGTCAGCCCTGGGTCGAGGGAGAGCCAACTTGCAGAGCCCAGCAGGGGCCAGGTCTGGCCTGGAGGGAGGGGGCTGGCCTGGAGGAGGGGAGGGGAACTGCCTGGGGATCTCAGCAACAGGAGGTCCCCTCGCCTCCTGCAGGTTAGGGCGCAGCTCCTCTGCCTGGAGCGTCGGCAACCCTCCACCATAGGTTTCCACCGGCAAATGTGTGGGCTACGTGGAGACTCATTCATCCCCCACTCACCACCCACTCGAAGAGCTCCTGCTGGACAGTCACAGCTGAGAGCCCGGGCTCCCAGAGCACAGGCGGCCGAGTCCTGTGTTTGCATGAGACCTTTGGTATCCGAAGGGTCAGGTCAAAGCGCTCTGCTCTTGGGTGGGGGCAGATGTAAACACAGGCATGGGTAGGCCCTCCCTCTTAAGCCAGGAGAGCTGCTGCGCGCAGGTGAGCACAGGGTGTTTCCTGCAGAGGATGAAGTGCAGGCAGGCCAGGGTGGGCAGCTGCTTGAAAAGGTGGTCTTCATGGCCAACTTCCCTCCTACATCCTCGTGGGATCTGTGCTTTTGTGTGAGGCTGCATCCTGTGACTGTACTTTAATTAATAAAATAAAATCACTTCTGTGTTTAGGTCACAAAGTACAGTGACTGCCATCTGGGTGCTTGCCCTTCCCCTTGAATTGGTGACCAGCACTCCCCCTGACCTTCTGACCAGCCCTCCCCCTAACCTGGTGGCCAGCCCTCCCCCTGACCTGGTGGCCAGCCCTCACCCTGACCTGGTGGCCAGCCCTCCCCCTGACCTGGTGACCAGCCCTCCCCCTGACTTGGTGACCAGCCCTCCCCCTGACCTGGTGACCAGCCCTCCCCCTGACCTGGTCTGCTCTGAGATGAAGCAGGCTGCATATTAGAGAAACCCTCATGGTGAAGAACTGCGAGATGCGTCCAGCCATGACTTCCCTGAAACTGAATCATACCAACAAGCAGCATGTGAGTGAGCTGAGAGTGAGTCCATCCCCACATGAGCCTTCAGATGAGACATAGTCCAGACAATGCCCCAACGGTGTCCTGGGAGACCCAGAGCAGATGACACAGCGGAGTCCCACATGGATCCCTGACCCACGGAAACTGCAAGGAAACAGAGTCACTCTTCCAAGCCACCCAGTGCCGGGTAACTCCTCACATACTAATAGTTGATTAATCCTTCAGACGAATGAGAAGTTGTGAATATAACCCATCTCCACATTTCCAACACAATTACTTTTCAGAGGAAGAAACTTCTAGACACAGAGCAATGTACTCAGTGATAAATATTGAACTCGGTTTTATCTCCACAAGAAGGAGAATGTCCATGTTGAACCCAGGACATTTCTCTTCTACCTGTATTGGGAGTGGGCTACTGAACGACTCTTCTGTACTTTGAAGATAATGACGGATATGCAGCTGAGGGCTCACTCAGTTTCTTGCGATCCTGTGTTTTGCCTGCTATTGCAAATAGATGTTCTATACCCCCAGAGTCACAGTTAGGAGATGCTCAGCTCGAACCCTTTGTGTCTGTTGGATTCTGACGAGGCTTGGGAGTTTATGTAGAATGTTAGGAAAACATCGGTCAGTGGTACACAATGAAGCAGCATCCAGGGGAAGGCAGACAGGAGTCGATGTTGAAGCAGGCGCGGAGGGGACTAGAAAAGCACCATGGAGCAGCCTGCCCCTGAGATCTCGGGGCCTGTCTACAAACTTAAAATCACTTCCATTTCCTAAGCCAGAGTTCCAGTGCCAAAGCCCCCCTGGTCCAGTGGGACGGCAGAAGGGCCTCAGCCAGGAACAGGAACTGGCCACCCAGCCCAGCACGCCACTGGTTTCCTCACCTACCTGTCCTGAGCCTTCAGGCTACCTATGAGTTAGTTCTGAGACGTCAGCTTAAAAATAATACAGAGGCCCAGCTGGTGTGGCTCAGTGGTTGAGTGTCACTGTTGGATTCCCAGTCAGGGCACATGTCCCGGTTGCAGGCTTGATCCCCAGTGGGGGGTGTGCAGGAAGCAGCCGATCAATAATTCTCTCACCATTGATGTTTCTATCCCTCACTCCCTCCTCTTCCTTTCTGAAGTCAATATATATATATAAATTTTAAATATATTTTATTGATTTTTTTACAGAGAGAAAAGGAGAGGGATAGAAAGTCAGAAACATCAATGAGAGAAAAACATCCATCAGCTGCCTCCTGCACTCCCCCCACTGGGGATGTGCCCGCAACCCAGGTACATGCCCTTGACTGGAATCGAACCTGGGACCTTTTGGTCCCCAGGCCGATGCTCTATCCACTGAGCCAAACCGGTTTTGGCAATATATATATATATATAATTTTTTAAAATAATAATACAGAACCAATAGTGACGACAGGGCTTTTGCTTGCTCACTTGCAGGGGTTCTATGGAGGATTAGTAAGACACTCGCACCTGCGAGAGCAGGGCCGCAGGCCTAGCCAGCGGGGCACGTGCTGCAGCCACTCACTCCCTGAGGAAAAAAGCACAATTTCACAACATGTCCAGATTTTTCAATACAGTTCTCCTTCTTATCTTTTATCTGTTTATTTATTTTTGCTTTATCTCTTTTTAAAAGATGATCAAGATCTTCCTTTCTTCAACATCCCTGGAAGCTCTGGAGAGGAGGAGGCCTGGGCAAGGGCTATGAATGCGGAGCCTCCCTGAGGGGCCGAGAATGGCCCTGGCCTGCGCCTGCCTTGGTGTGGTGGTCTCCACGGGGAAGGGTTGTCAGGCAGAGGCCCCGCATCTGTGAGTCACAGGGACCAGTCCTCCGACAGGCCCGGTTTGCGAAATTCAGGGAGTTCACAGAAATCCGCACAGAACATCCGCGCTGCTGAGGGCGGGTTGGGGAAAGGGTTAGGATGGAGAGGAAAGCACGCTGGGTACTATTGGAAGTCACTTTAGGGAGGTGACAAGTGGCACAGGGACTCAGCGACAGCACAGGGGACCTCAGGGGAAGCAGGCCTGTCACCCAACCTCTGGGAGAAACAGTTATATCAGGGGCCCTGGACGAGGGGAGGAGGGAGCGGGTCCTGAGGGTTTGCGGAGGGGGAAGAGGCAGCGGGGCTTTGGAGGAAGTGCCAGGGCAGCAGAAGGGGCCGAGCCCCTACTCCCACCCCCAGGGCACAGTGAGGAGTGGGGTGGACGGGCCGCTACACAGGTGGGATGGTCCCAGCAGCACAGCAGACTCTCAGGGTGGATGACACTCACACAATGATCTCCCCAGAGAGAAGTAAAATATGTTAAAATGTAATTTTGAAACATTTTCCAGAAATAAAACCATCTTGAATGAACAGTCTTAGGGGCACACAGGAGCAAAGCACGGGTGATAAATTATAAAAGATGATTTCAGGAAGGAGTGAGGCCCCACAGAGGCAGTCGGGCCCGTGGGGTTGGGGAGGAGATATTCTCCCCTTTGCTCCTTCAAGACCTGCCTCTCAAGCCAAACACCTGTGCTCGCTCCAGAGCCCGCCACTGCCGGCCAGCTCCCTCCTCCCCGTCCAGTGCCTGCGCACCAGCCCAGTGCGTGCTGGTTGCGGAAGATCGCTCGCTCCCAGCCTCGGTCAGGCACGCAGAAAAGTAGCCCCACAGGAGCAGCCAGAGATGCTTTCTCTTGGCATCAGCACCGACAGTGGAAACTAAACCCAGTTTGCCTCGCACGTTCAGTTGGGAGTGTGTAAGAGTAGAAATGGGCCCGAGGTAGTTCATGTACCCAATGCATCACCATCAATTGAGCCTGGAGGACAGAAAAGGGGCGGGGAGTGTGGGCTGGAGAAGGGAGTGGGACAGTGGCTGGGAAAGTGGGGCGGTGGGTTCTCCGGGCACATGTTGGGAACTGGCTGCTGGGAGTAGGGCCCCATCTGCTCTTCCAAGCGTTTTCCTTGAATCCTGCTGTTGAGTCTGAACGCTGAGAGCTGGTCCTACTCTCCTTCTCCTTCATACAACTGCTGCCACTAAAATCCAGCACCCTGCGCTCCCTCTGTGGTGTCGGGGCGCACTGCAGTCCCGGCAGAGGCCTGGGAGATGAAGTCCAGGGTGTCGGGAGCGGGCCCCCATCACGAAGGAGGCCCTGTATGAGGACCCAGGGAAGGTCTTCCCCCTTCCCCCTGACACCTGTGTACTGGCAGCTGGCAGGAAAGACTTCGAAGGGAGATGTTGCCATTTCTTTTACTCCCCAGCTGCGAGGATCCTCCTGGTGGGGTCTTTGGACCTGATGTAATAAAAACTGCAGGACCCGCAGCACACATTCTCTGCCCCCAGCCTCCTGGGCCCGCCTCCCAACTCTAAACGTTTCCGGTCTAGAAAAACACTGAGACACACCCATACACAGCACTCACCACACACTGCGTCCTGCAGTTTGAAGTGAATCGTTACATGTTCTTTTGCAAAGCTGAGGTTTACGTCCCGTGAGGACGTGAGGACACTCCGTCCTAGCCTGTTCTCCGCCTGTGGCTGTGCCATGAAGGAAGGTGGGCGGTACTGGGGAGGAGGAGCCCTGCTCTTCTGTGACACCGGAAACTCAGACAGGTGCCCTGCTGGCTCAGGGAAGCAGATGCTGTGGAATGCAGTGCGTGTCCCTGAGGAGGAAGCAGATTCCGGAGAAGGGGCTGCTCTCGCTGAGTCTGAAGAACGCCCTCAGGAGCGGTCATGAGACCCAGCAGACTGCAGACGGCACCCAAACTCCAGGGACAGGGACCAGGGGCTGCAGCCCCAGTGCAACGGGGCTCCTGACCCAGCCCAGCCCACAGGGCCCCTGACTGGCCCTGGCTGGAACTGCGGAGGGAGTGGGAGGTCCCCTGCAGGAGAGGTCTGTGCGGTCGGACCGCAGGTGGAGGCCACACTGGGGTCACTCTGGTCGCACACGAGCGGCGAGGGCAGGCTGAACAGCGGGGTGGGCCTGCAGGCGGGCACAGGGGCCTTGGGAGCAGGCCTGGCGGGTCTGTGAAATGAGGAAGGGTGCAAACACTCAGGTCTCCCTGTAGCAGCTGCAGGTGTGAAGAGGCAAGTGTACTGTGTGATGTGTGTTGTGTACCTGTGTGTTGTGTGGGCTGCACAGTGTATGGTTTATATCTGTTAGTGTGTGGTGGGTACATGTGCATGTGTTGTTGTGTATGTTGTGGGTATGGTATTTGTTGTGTGCATGGTATATGTTATGTGTATGTGTTGTGTGTATAGTATGTGGTATGTGTACATAAATGTGGGTGTTGTGTCTGCTGTGATGTGTTGTGTGTATGGTGGGCTGTGTGTATGGTGTGTGAAGTGTGTGTTGTGAATGGAGTGCACATATGTGTGCTGCATGGTGTGCTTGGACAAAGGACCCATGTGATGAGATGGCCGTGGCCCTGACTGTGGGGGGGGGTAGAGGGTTCGTGGAGCAGGGTGGGAGGAGGGTGCCCATGGAGTGGGGAGCAGAGGCCCAGGTGGATGGTGGCTGGGGAGGGGGCGGGCTGAGGGGAGATGTGTGTCCTCAGAAGCCACGCCTGGTCACAGCAACCCTGAGGCCCTACAGTGAGAAAAGTCCGTGCCGTCTCCTGAACTGAGGGTTCATGTTAGGTGCCCCTCACAACACCTAATCCAGGGCAGTGGCTGTGGGACTGACGGGCAGACTCAAGCCATGATTCAGGTCACTGCGTGCTCAGATTGGCTATCGCCATGGCAACCCGGGCCTGCCTGCAGGGACACTGACACTGTTCCTCCAGTGTTCCTGGAAGCTGGGACAGCAGCCACCGCACTCACAGCCCAGGAAGAACCCGCCACTCACCCCACTGAGGGCCTTGGGGATCTTGGAGGCTGGAGCCAGGCTGAACTGTGTGCAGAGAGGTCCGGGGAAGCACAGTAATGTGAGACTGTCGAGGCCCAGAACATGGTCTCTCCCCCGTGGTGTGCTCCATGCCAGCCACAGGCCCTGTGCCCTGGTTGCTCCCTGTGACCTCCTCCCCAAGCCTAAGCCCCCTGCCATCCCCGCCACGGCACTGGCATCCAGCCCTTCTGGGGCACCTAGGGCTTCCTGCCTACCAGGCAGCTATCTGTGCCCACCGAGGCCCCTGAAGGTTTAGTGCACCACAGCTGCTCCCCCTTCCCACTCCCCCCACCTCTCCCCTTCCCCTCCCACTTCCCCAGCACCACCTACCTTCTCTCCCATCAGCACCTTCCCCTCCCCCACCATCCTCCTCCCTCCTTCCCCACCATCCTCCTCCCCCCTTTCCCACCATTCTCCTCCCCCTTCCCCCACCATCTCCTTCCCTCCTCCCCCACCATCCTCCTCCCCTCACCACCTTCCCCGTCCCCATTCACCACCATCACTCCTCCACCATCATCACCTCCCCCTTCCCACATCACCTCCTTACCCCCTCCTCCTGCCAACACCTCTCTGCCTCTCTCCCCTCCCCTCCCCCTCACCACTCCCTTCTCCCATGGCTGCAGGAGCCCCTCCAGGTGCAGAACTCCTAGGTAGCCCCTTAGGTCCAAAGGAAGAGGATGAAGAAGCTTTCTCCTAACTAGGCATGTACCGTCCAGAGGGACACCCACCCTGATGACGCCCTTGTCTGAGCCCTTGGGAGCCAAGAGTCTTGGTGCCTGAAGGACTGGCTGCCATGTCCCCAGACATTGTTTGTCAGGACCGGGGTAGGGGTGCTGTGGGTATCCAGTGGGTGGAGACCAGGGATGGTGCCAAACCTCCTAGTCAGGGCCTCCAGGACAAAGTATGGTCAGGCCCTAAAGAGAGCTGAGTCCCGGAGTGCGTGTCCTGAGCTGCACAGCCTGTGTGACGAGGAAGGATGGGCAACTGCAGCCGGCTCCCTCGCCCCAACCCTCCTCCCCAGGTCCACAGGGCCCTCCGCAGGGGGAGCTGCCTTCTCAGCCGAGGGGAGTGTCCAGGGGTCGCCTTGCCCACAGGCAGGGCCCCGCCCTGACACAGCCTGTGAAGCCCCAGCCCATGTCCAGCCCAAGACAGCCCCGGAGGACCTTCAGCCTCCATAGTCCCGCCCAGGGCCTGCCATGGCCCTGCTCAGAGCTGGAAACAAAGGCACTGCTCCTGCCGCATCAGCACTGGCCTCGGGCTGGGCTCAGCTCTGAGCTCCGTGCAGGCACAGCTACAAACTTACCGCTGATTCTGATCTGCAAAACGTGTATTTTACTTTCATTACAGGAACCGCAAGAGAGTCAGGATGTTTCTCTCCCCATGAAGTTCCCTTGATAATGACCACGGGAGTGACCACCACCCCCCCGTGGGAAACGCCTCTGCGCATGTTCCTTCTCTGTGGGCGCTCTCCTCAGTCATAAGTTCCACTCAGCCTCCAGCTGTAATGTCTCCTGGCACTTTCTTTCTAGTCTTGATGTTTGTAAATCAAGTGCCTGAAAAATGCAGTGTGAAAGCCCAACATATTTTTAAAAATATTTTTATTATTATTGATTTTTAGAGAGAAAGGAAGGAAGAGGAAGAGAGAGAAACATCTATGAGAGAGGAACATGGACCCACTGCCTCCTTCACGCCCCACTCTGGGGATCGAGCTCGCAACCCAGGCATGTGCCCTCACCAGGAACAGAAACAGCACCCTTTCGGTGCACAAGACAACACCCAACCAACTGAGCCACACCAGCCAGGGCTAATCTCTTTTAAAATTGAAAGACGTCTGTGAAATATGTTCGTGTTGCACAGTTTACTCATGTTTTTGTTGCTGTTGTTCAGAATGAGCAGTGACTTAAAAGTCAGAGTTAGTCCACGACAAATGGACCAGAGACCCCACCGCTCCAGGATGCACATGCCGACCAGCTGGCCTCGAGGATCCTGTTGATCAGGGCCCCCTGCAACTGCAACGACACCGCTGGGTCTTCATGTGGCTCCCTGCCTGCCTGCCTGTGTCTTCCTGAGCACTGGCTCTCACGTCCCTGCTCCATTTTCTAATGATGGTCATCTGTATTCTTCCAGGTGAAAAGCGTTACTTTATCAGGTGGACAGAGGTTAACAGTGAGCAGCACGCGGCCCCCGTAAGAATGTGAGTGGACTCTCATGCACTTAGCAGTGTATCACAGCTTACCCCCAGGTGCCCTGGAGATGAGTTAGCTGGCATATGAAACCTGGAGTATCAGGGAATGGGGCACGGGGTGGAAGGGTAATTTAGAGGCTAAGCCAGAGCAGCAGCCACTTCTTTCACCCGGGTCAGTGGCTGGAGACAGAAGCAGTGATCCCAACTGTGAGGTCTCTGTAAAGGAACAGCCCAGTTAGATCTGAAAAATGAAGAGAAGGTTTCTTAGAGATGGCTAAGTTAGCATGTGCCCTCGCCTCCTGCTTCCTCAAGTCCCACTGAAGTGACCATACAAATAAAGGTCATGTCAAGAAGGGTCCCCTCAGCACACCTGGGCAGTGAGGAGGGTCCCCTTCACCACACCTGGGCAGTGAGGAGGGTCCCCATCAGCACACATGGGCAGTCAAGAGTATTCCCGTCAGCACACCTGGGCGGTGAGGAGGGTCCCTGTCAGGACACCTGGGCGGTGAGGAGGGTCCCTGTCAGCACATCTGGGCAGTGAGGAGGGTACCTGTCAGCACACCTGGGCAGTGAGGAGGGTACCCATCAGCACACCTGGACAGTGAGGAGTATCCCCGTCATCACACCTGGGCGGTGTGGAGGGTCCCTGTCAGCACACCTGGGCGGTGAGGAGGGTCCCCATCAGCACATCTGGGCAGTGAGGAGGGTACCTGTAAGCACACCTGGGCTTGAGGAGGGTACCTGTCAGCACACCTGGGCAGTGAGGAGTATCCCCATCAGTACACCTGGGCAGTGAGCAGGGTCCCCGTAAATACACCTGGGCAGTGAGGAGGGTCCCCATCAGAACACCTGGGCAGTGAGGAGGGTCCCCGTCAGCATACCTGGAAAGTGAGGAGGGTCCCCGTCAGCACACCTGGGCAGTGAGGAGGGTCCCCATCAGCACACCTGGGCCATGAGGAGTATCCCTGTCAGTACACCTGGGCCGTGAGGAGGGTCCCCATCAGCACAACTGGACAGTGAGGAGGGTCCCTGTCAGCACACCTGAGCAGTGAGGACTATCCCCATCAGTACACCTGAGCAGTGAGGAGGGTCCCCATCAGCACATCTGGGCAGTGAGGAGGGTACCTGTCAGCACACTAGGGCTTGAGGAGGATCCCTGTCAGCACAACTGGGCAGTGCGGAGAGTACCCGTCAATACACCTGGGCAATGAGGAGTATCCCCGTCAGGACACTGGGCAGTGAGGAGTATCCCCGTCAGCACACCTGGGCAGTGAGGAGGGTCCACGTAGGCACACCTGAGCAGTGAGGAGTATCCCCGTCAGAAAACTTGGGCAGTGAGGAGTATCCCCGTCAGCACACCTGGGCAGTGAGGAGGGTCCCTGTCAGCACACCTGGGCAGTGAGCAGGGTCCCCGTCAATACACCTGGGCAGTGAGGAGTGTCCAGGTCAGCACACCTGAGAAGTGAGGAGGGTCCCCGCAGGACACCTGGGCAGTGAGGAGGATCCTCGTCAGCACACCTGGGCAGTGAGGAGGATCTCTGTTAGCACACCTGGGCAGTGAGGAGTATCCCCGTCAGCACACCTGGGCAAGTGAGGAGGGTCCCCGTCAGCAGACCTTGGAAGTGAGGAGGGTCCCTGTCAGCACACCTGGGCAGTGAGGAGGGTCCCCGTCAATACACCTGGGCAGTGAGGAGGGTCCAGGTCAGCACACCTGGGCAGTGAGGAGGGTCCCTGTTAGCACACCTGGGCAGTGAGGAGTATCCACGTCAGCACACCTGGGCAGTGAGCAGGGTCCCCGTCAATACACCTGGGCAGTGAGGAGGGTCCAGGTCAGCACACCTGGGAAGTGAGGAGGGTCCCCGCAGGACACCTGGGCAGTGAGGAGGATCCTCGTCAGCACACCTGGGCAGTGAGGAGGATCCCTGTTAGCACACCTGGGCAGTGAGGAGTATCCCCGTCAGCACACCTGGGCAAGTGAGGAGGGTCCCGGTCAGCACACCTTGGCAGTGAGGAGGGTCCCTGTCAGCACACCTGGGTAGTGAGCAGGGTCCCCGTCAGCACACCTGGGCAGTGAGGAGTATCCCCGTCATTACACCTGGGCAGTGAGGAGG
The DNA here is from genome assembly GCA_027563665.1 of Antrozous pallidus. Lineage (NCBI taxonomy): Eukaryota > Metazoa > Chordata > Mammalia > Chiroptera > Vespertilionidae > Antrozous > Antrozous pallidus. Next base: position 317,647 of record CM050521.1, read on the forward strand.
ATCCCCGTCAGCACGCCTGGGCAGTGAGGAGGGTCTCTGTCAGCACACCAGGGCAGTGAGGAGGGTCTCCGTCAGCACACCTGGGCAGTGAGCAGGGTCCCCGTCAATACACCTGGGCGATGAGGAGGGTCCAGGTCAGCACACCTGGGCACGAAGATGGTCCCCGCAGGACACCTGGGCAGTGAGGAGTATCCCCGTCAGAAAACCTGGGCAGTGAGGAGTATCCCGTCAGCACACCTGGGCAGTGAGGAGTATCCCCGTCAGCACACCTGGGCAAGCAAGGAGGCTCCCCGTCAGCACACCTGGGCAGTGAGGAGTATCCCTGTCAGCACACCTGGGCAGTGAACAGGGTCCCCGTCAATACACATGGGCGGTGAGGAGGCTCCCCGTCAGCACACCTGGGCAGTGAGGAGTATCCCCGTCATTACACCTGGGCAGTGAGGAGGATCCCCGTCAGCACGCCTGGGCAGTTAGCAGGGTCCCTGTCAATAGACCTGGGCAGTGAGGAGGATCTCCGTCAGCACACCAGGGCAGTGAGGAGGGTCCCCGTCACCACACCTGGGCAGTGAGCAGGGTCCCCGTCAATACACCTGGGCGATGAGGAGGGTCCCCATCAGCACACCTGGGCAGTGAGGAGGATCCCCGTCAGCACACCTGGGCAGTGAGGATGATCCCTGTTAGCACACCTGGGCAGTGAGGAGTATCCACGTCAGCACACCTGGGCAGTGAGCAGGGTCCCCGTCAATACACCTGGGCAGTGAGGAGTGTCCAGGTCAGCACACCTGGGAAGTGAGGAGGGTCCCCGCAGGACACCTGGGCAGTGAGGAGGATCCTCGTCAGCACACCTGGGCAGTGAGGAGGATCCCTGTTAGCACACCTGGGCAGTGAGGAGTATCCCCGTCAGCACACCTGGGCAAGTGAGGAGGGTCCCCGTCAGCACACCTTGGCAGTGAGGAGGGTCCCTGTCAGCACACCTGGGCAGTGAACAGGGTCCCCGTCAATACACCTGGGCAGTGAGGAGTATCCCCGTCATTACACCTGGGCAGTGAGGAGGATCCCCGTCAGCACGCCTGGGCAGTGAGGAGGATCTCTGTCAGCACACCAGGGCAGTGAGGAGGGTCTCCGTCAGCACACCTGGGCAGTGAACAGGGTCCCCGTCAATACACCTGGGCAGTGAGGAGGGTCCAGGTCAGCACACCTGGGCAGTGAGGAGGGTCCCCGCAGGACACCTGGGCAGTGAGGAGGATCCCCGTCAGCACACCTGGGCAGTGAGGAGGATCCCTGTTAGCACACCTGGGCAGTGAGGAGTATCCCCGTCAGCACACCTGGGCAAGCGAGGAGGCTCCCCGTCAGCACACCTGGGCAGTGAGGAGTATCCCTGTCAGCACACCTGGGCAGTGAACAGGGTCCCCGTCAATACACATGGGCGGTGAGGAGGCTCCCCGTCAGCACACCTGGGCAGTGAGGAGTATCCCCGTCATTACACCTGGGCAGTGAGGAGGATCCCCGTCAGCACGCCTGGGCAGTTAGGAGGGTCCCTGTCAATACACCTGGGCAGTGAGGAGGATCTCCATCAGCACAGCAGGGCAGTGAGGAGGGTCTCCGTCAGCACACCTGGGCAGTGAGCAGGGTCCCCGTCAATACACCTGGGCAGTGAGGAGGGTCCCCATCAGCACACCTGGGCAGTGAGGAGGATCCCCGTCAGCACACCTGGGCAGTGAGGATGATCCCTGTTAGCACACCTGGGCAGTGAGGAGTATCCCCGTCAGCACACCTGGGCAAGTGAGGAGGATCCCCGTCAGCACAGCTTGGCAGTAAGGAGGGTCCCTGTCAGCACACCTGGGCAGTGAGCAGGGTCCCCGTCAATACACCTGGGCGGTGAGGAGGCTCCCCGTCAGCACACCTGGGCAGTGAGGAGTATGCCCGTCATTACATCTGGGCTGTGAGGAGGATTCCCGTCAGCATGCCTGGGCAGTTAGCAGGGTCCCTGTCAATACACCTGGGCAGTGAGGAGGATCACCGTCAGCACACCAGGGCAGTGAGGAGGGTCTCCGTCAGTACACCTGGGCAGTTAGGAGGGTCCCCGTCAGCACACATGGATAGTGAGGAGGGTCCCTATCTGTACACCTAGGCAGTGAGGAGTATCCTCTTCAGCACAACTCTGCAGTGAGCAGGGTCCCCGTCAATACACCTGGGCAGTGAGAAGGGTCCCCATCAGCACACCTGGGCAGTGAGGAGGGTCCCTGTCAGCACACCTGGGCAGTGAGGAGTATCCCCGTCAGTACACCTGGGCAGTGAGCAGGGTCCCCGTAAATACACCTGGGCAGTGAAGAGGGTCCCCATCAGAACACCTGGGCAGTGAGGAGGGTACCTGTCAGCACACCTGGGTTTGAGGAGGATCCCTGTCAGCACAACTGGGCAGTGCAGAGAGTACCCGTCAATACACCTGGGCAATGAGGAGTATCCCCGTCAGGACACTGGGCAGTGAGGAGTATCCCCGTCAGCACACCTGGGCAGTGAGGAGGGTCCACGTAGGCATACCTGGGCAGTGAGGAGTATCCCCGTCAGAAAACCTGGGCAGTGAGGAGTATCCCCGTACGCACACCTAGGCAGTGAGGAGGGTCCCTGTCAGCACAACTGGGCAATGAGGAGGATCCCTGTCAGCACACCTGGGCAGTGAGGAGTATCCCCGTCAGCACACCTGGGCAAGTGAGGAGGGTCCCCGCAGGACACCTGGGCAGTGAGGAGGATCCCCGTCAGCACTCCTGGGCAGTGAGGAGCATCCCTGTTAGCACACCTGGGCAGTGAGGAGTATCCCCGTCAGCACACCTGGGCAAGTGAGGAGGGTCCCTGTCAGCACAACTAGGCAGTGTGCAGGGTCCCCGTCAATACACCTGGGCGGTGAGGGGGCTCCCCGTCAGCACACCAGGGCAGTGAGGAGGGTCCCCATCAGCACACCTGGGCAGTGAGCAGGGTCCCCGTCAATACACCTGGGCAGTGAGGAGGGTCCAGGTCAGCACACCTGGGCAGTGAGGATGGTCCCCGCAGGACACCTGGGCACTTAGCAGGGTCCCCGTCAATACACCTGGGCAGTGAGGAATATCCCCGTTAGCACACCTGGGCAGTAAGGAGGGTCCCCGTCAGCACACCTGGGCAGTGCGGTGGGTCCCCGTCAGCACACCTGGGCAGTGAGCAGGGTCCCCGTCAGTACACCTGGGCAGTGAGGAGGGTCCCCTTCAGTACACCTGGCCATGAGCAGGGTCCCTGTCAATACACCTGGGCAGTGAGGAGGGTCTCCGTCAGCACACCATGGCAGTGAGGAGGGTTCCCGTCAGTACACCTGGGCAGTGAGCATGGTCCCCGTCAATACACCTGGGCAGTGAGGAGGGTCCCCATCAGCACATCTGTGCAGTGAGGAGGGTCCCCGTCACAACACCTGGGCAGTGAGGAGGATCCCCGTCAGCATACCTGGGCAATGAGGAGTATCCCCGTCAGTACACCTTGGCAGTGAGGAGGGTCCCCGTCACCACACATGGATAGTGAGGAGGGTTCCTATCAGTACACCTGGGCAGTGAGGAGTATCCTCATCAGCACACCTCTGCAGTGAGCAGGGTCCCCGTCAATACACCTGGGCAGTGAGAAGGGTCCCCATCTGCACACCTGGGCAGTGAATGGGTCCCCGTCAGCACACCTGGGCAGTGAGCAGGGTCCCCTTCAATATACCTGGGCAGTGAGGAGGGTCCCCTTCAGCACACCTGGGCAGTGAGGTGGGTCCCCATCAGCACACCTTGGCTGTGAGCAGGGTCCCTGTCAATACACCTGGGCAGTGAGGTGGGTCCCCATCAGCACACTTAGGCAGTGAGGAGGGTCCCCGTCAGCACACCTGGGCAGTGAGGAGTATCCCTGTCAGTACACCTGGGCAGTGAGGAGGGTCCCCGTCAGCACTCCTGGGCAGTGAGGAGCATCCCTGTTAGCACACCTGGGCAGTGAGGAGTATCCCCGTCAGCACACCTGGGCAAGTGAGGAGGGTCCCTGTCAGCACAACTGGGCAGTGTGCAGGGTCCCCGTCAATACACCTGGGCGGTGAGGGGGCTCCCCGTCAGCACACCAGGGCAGTGAGGAGGGTCCCCATCAGCACACCTGGACAGTGAGCAGGGTCCCCGTCAATACACCTGGGCAGTGAGGAGGGTCCAGGTCAGCACACCTGGGCAGTGAGGATGGTCCCCGCAGGACACCTGGGCACTTAGCAGGGTCCCCGTCAATACACCTGGGCAGTGAGGAATATCCCCGTTAGCACACCTGGGCAGTAAGGAGGGTCCCCGTCAGCACACCTGGGCAGTGAGCAGGGTCCCCGTCAGTACACCTGGGCAGTGAGGAGGGTCCCCTTCAGTACACCTGGCCATGAGCAGGGTCCCTGTCAATACAACTGGGCAGTGAGGAGGGTCTCCGTCAGCACACCATGGCAGTGAGGAGGGTTCCCGTCAGTACACCTGGGCAGTGAGCATGGTCCCCGTCAATACACCTGGGCAGTGAGGAGGGTCCCCATCAGCACATCTGTGCAGTGAGGAGGGTCCCCGTCACAACACCTGGGCAGTGACGAGGATCCCCGTCAGCATACCTGGGCAATGAGGAGTATCCCCGTCAGTACACCTTGGCAGTGAGGAGGGTCCCCGTCACCACACATGGATAGTGAGGAGGGTTCCTATCAGTACACCTGGGCAGTGAGGAGTATCCTCATCAGCACACCTCTGCAGTGAGCAGGGTCCCCGTCAATACACCTGGGCAGTGAGAAGGGTCCCCATCTGCACACCTGGGCAGTGAATGGGTCCCCGTCAGCACACCTGGGCAGTGAGCAGGGTCCCCTTCAATATACCTGGGCAGTGAGGAGGGTCCCCTTCAGCACACCTGGGCAGTGAGGTGGGTCCCCATCAGCACACCTTGGCTGTGAGCAGGGTCCCTGTCAATACACCTGGGCAGTGAGGTGGGTCCCCATCAGCACACTTAGGCAGTGAGGAGGGTCCCCGTCAGCACACCTGGGCAGTGAGGAGTATCCCCGTCAGTACACCTGGGCAGTGAGGAGGGTCCCCGTCAGCACACCTGGGCAGTGAGGCGGGTCCCTGTCAGCACACCTGGGCAGTGAGGAGGGTCCCTGTCAGCACACCTGGGCAGTGAGGAGTATCCCCGTCAGTACACCTGAGCAGTGAGGAGGGTCCCCATCAGCACATCTGGGCCGTGAGGAGGGTACCTGTCAGCACACCTGGGCTTGAGGAGGGTCCCCGTCAGCACACCTGGGCAGTGAGGAGTATCCCCGTCAGTACACCTGGGCAGTGAGCAGGGTCCCCGTCAATACACCTGGGCAGTGAGGAGGGTCCCCATCAGCACACCTGGGCAGTGAGGAGGGTCCCCGTCAGCACACCTGGGCAGTGAGGAAGGTCCCCGTCAGCACTGCTGGGTAGTGAGGAGGGTCCTTGTCTGCACACCTTGGCAGTGAGGAGTATCCCCATCAGCACACCTGGGCAGTGAGGAGTATCCCCGTCAGTAGACCTGGACAGTGCAGAGGGTCCCTGTCAGCACACCTGGGCAGTGAGGAGTATCCCTGTCAGCACACCTGGGCAGTGAGGAGTATCCCCGTCAGTACACCTGGGCAGTAAGGAGGGTAACTGTCAGCACACCTGGACAGTGAGGAGTATCCCCGTCAGCACACCTTGGCAGTGAGCAGGGTCCCCGTCTATACACCTGGGCAGTGAGGAGGGTCCCCATCAGCACACCTGGGCAGTGAGGAGGGTCCCTGTCAGCACACATGGGCAGTGAGGAGGTTCCCCGTAAGCACACCTGGGCAGTGAGGAGGGTCCCCGTCAGCACTTCTGGGCAGTGAGGAGTATCCCCGTCAGCACACCTGGGCAGTGAGGAGAATCCCCGTCAGTACACCTGGGCAGTGAGGAGGGTCCCTGTCAGCACACCTGGGCAGTGAGGAGGGTCCCCGTCAGCACACCTGGCCAGTGCAGAGGGTCCCCGTCAGCATACCTGGGCAGTGAGGAGTATCCCTGTCAGTACACCTGGGCAGTGAGGAGGGTCCCTGTCAGCACACCTGGGCAGTGAGGAGGGTCCCCGTCAGCACACCTGGCCAGTGCGGAGGGTCCCCGTCAGCATACCTGGGTAGTGAGGAGGGTCCCCGTCAGCACACCTGGGCAGTGAGGAGGGTCCCCGTCAGCACACCTTGGCAGTGAGGAGGGTCCCTGTCAGCACACCTGGGCGGTGAGGAGGGTACCTGTCAGTACACCTGGGCATTGAGGGCTTGCTGAACATTCAGAAGTCAGAACCAGATTGAAGATGGAAATTAGCCAAGAACCAGTATTCCCATACAGGCCATAAGGAGAGTGTCCAAAGCCTGCGTCCCCCCAGAGGAACCCCAAGTTGTCACTGAATGGTGGCTGTGAGGCCAGGAAGAGATTTTCAAACTGGGTGAGGACTGAGGAGTGGGCACAGCAGGCTGGCTCTGTTCTGGGAGATGGGCCACGCTGCAGGCAGATCTTCTGATGTGTGGGTTCTGACAGGAAACTCTGCATGGGCTTAGGGACCAGGGACATGGGCTGTGCCAGCCAAGACCGCAGCCTCCTGCATGAGGTCCTCTAATGTCCACACCCCAAATGGGGTGCACTTCCATGCTCCTCTCCTGTCCCTCAAAGTAACGGAGCAGAGCCTGCCTCCTGCTGAAAGAACAAATTCCTCTGGGACGGAACAATGTTCCCCCGGTTCTCATCCATTCAGCCCACCCGGTCCAGACGGCCCACCCAAGCCGAGGAGAGAACCAACATTTGAGAAAACTGATGACACCAGGGCAGGTGCCAAACTCAGGATAAAACCAACACAGTCTCTTTAAGGAAAAAGTGCTTGCGTGAGTAATGCAGACAGTGACACCAGCCAGTGACAATTAATACACTCGGATAGGGGCTAGGGGACCCTTCGTGCACACAAGTAGAGTGGCTGAGATGAAACGTAGCAAATACCTTATGAATTGAGAACATGATTGTGCGGCAAACAGAACCCTCCTTGGAGGTTCTGGCACAGGAAGATCAGGGACGTGTATGAGGAAGGTGGAGGCGGATACCTGGCAGCAGGAATGGCGGGAAGGTCACCATGGGGGAGGAGACTGAGAAAAGGGCACCAGCTCCAAAAGGCACCACAACTGCTAGTGTGTCTCTATTTATGTACCTACTTACTTTTTTAAATTGATTTTAGAAAGAGGGAGAAAGAGAGAGGGAAACATGGACTTGTTGTTCCACTTGGTCATGCATTCATTGGGGGCTTCTTGCATGTGCCCTGACCAGGGATCAAACCCACAACCTTGGTGCATCAGAATGATGCTATAACCAGAAATAATGTTGTTAAATGTTATTAGAAGAATTATATGAAATGAAGAGTGTGATACCCTGCTTAAAATTTGGTAAAAGCACCCACACAAAAATAAGATATTTTCTGATCCAGATTCAGAATATTTATCAATAATTAAATCTTTCTGAAGGAACCTAAAGTGAATACATTTCAGCAAAAATGAAAACAAAACTAAGGCAAAAGTGCAGGTGATATGGAACACAGGAAGAGCGACAAAAGGACCCGGGGCCAGGCGCTGCGCTCAACTGGAGAGCCCAGCGGAAACGAGAAGGCAGCTGTTAAGAAGCAGCTCTTTTTAAAGAAGTAAATGTGCTGGAAGGAGGGTGATGAATCACACTATAGTTCCAGGTGAACAGTTCTGTGACATCGCCCGTATAGTGCACATGGATTTTCCCGAGTCCATGTCCCTTCTTCACCATGTACTTCCGCCCCCACGCTCCCTTGGGATCCACCAGTGTTGTCTGCATCTGCACAGTTGTTTGGTTTGTTTGTTGCTTTCGGTTTTGCATCCCACACATGAATGAAGTTGCTTGGTTCTTCCCCTTTCCACCTGACCGACTTTCCCCACCGTGACATTCTCAAGAGCCATCTATGTTGTCGCACTGGCACACGCCTCCCTTTCTGTGCTGAGCTGTACTCCATTGCACACACCTGCCACACCAAGAATTCAGTCTTAGGTCCATGCATGACATAAAACAAACCCTCGAACCCAAACTCCAGATGGTTTTTAATAAATAGAGGCATTAGTTGAGAATGAAGAGAAGATCCCAAAATCTCCTAAGAGAGGGTAGACTGACCACAAGTAAAGTATCCTGAGTCAATTCTGAATGCTCAGAGAAAATTTACTATCAGAGGAAACTATATCCCACTCAAAACAAACCAAGCATGAGGGCAAACTTAGGATAGATTTTGGGGAAAGCTCTGAGACTAGCTCACCCTTCCTCAGACAGCCACCTGAAGGTGTGCTCCCACACACCCTGGAGGGTCCACAGAAGGAAGACGCAGAATCCAGGAGACAAATCCAACTCCAGCAGGGGCAGGACTTCTCAGGACCCTGACAAGTGTGAGTTCCAGAATCACTGCCTGGGGGGCTTGGGACACTTCACCATCACAGAGCAGGTGACAGGGAGCACCCGCCCTCACGGAGCAGGTGACAGGGAGCACTAATGGAAGTGATGGACCTTCTGACACATTGATTAGATTGAGTGTGTAATACTGGATGGATTCGGGATCAATTTACCAATGCTGAAATTTTCTGTGTTGGAAGATTGAATTAAAATGTTGTTTTCCTTTATGATGATTATGATTTTTCACCTTTAATAATACATACACATGCTACTTTAATAAAAATTAAATTAAAAACAAAGAGATATTGGGGAGGAATACCTTAATTTTTCCAGATTATTCCCTATGCAATAAAGGTAATTTAAAAATATATGAGACTATCTAGACATTCACATGTATGCCCCTCACAGAATGGGGACCACAGAAAGGGTGGGGACGAAGGGTTGGTGACTGGCAGGGGTGTGAGGGGCAAGAGCAGGAATCCCACCAGGGCACTAGCAGGTGAGTCTAAGGGAGGGAGGTGAGGGTCAGCTGTCCCCGTGAGGCCACAGGAGCTGCTCAGGTCTGGCCGGACCAGGGAACAGAAAAAAATGTCCTTGAGGAGGTGACAAAATCTCAGCTAGTAAGTGAGGTTTTGTTAGACCAGATGGCAGAATTAAGAGAAAGCACTGTGACCAGATATAAATCTCTGAGGAGGTAATTTTTTTTTGAAGAGTAGAGAAAGCAATGCTTGGAACTGTCACATGGGTGACCGATGCAGCGCCGTAATGACAGTGACATGCCCAGAAAAAAGCTCGGAGTCTTCAAATTAAATTATCCATAATAAAGAGTTAGTGCTTTCAGTCTCTAAATTCCCTCCCCAGAGAATATATCTACCTCCTTTCTTCCACTAAAATAATCTATTTTTAGGCAACGGTGGAAAGAAAAAAAAATGATGATATCGGTCTTAATGTTCAGAGAGTTTTTTCTTTTCTTTAATTAGTGGTTCTCTCATCACAATTCCCACCGTTTTTCCAGCATCAGTGGTATGAGGGTTCCACTTTCGGCTTAAATGTGCCCCATGGGCTCATCTGGGGACCTCTTCTCCATCTACAGCATTGTTTTTATAGGAAGAGGTATTTAAAGTAATTGAATTACAAATAAAGTGTGCAATGAAAACCATTCACAATAAGAGATTTTATTGTATGGGAACATTTTTCTATTCCATAAAAAGCATCTGCATATTTTGGAGGACAATAGCTTATAAGTAATATGAAAGGCAGCCGTCCCATCAGCATGGACTTGCCTCTCTGAGACCCAGAATCAGACCTGGCCCTGCGGCCCAGAGGCGGGGAGTGAGGTGAGAGGACTCTGCCCTGCCAGGCCAAGTCCACAGGCAGGAATGACATGGAGCCCCTCTTTCAAGGGCTCTGCCGCCTTTTGAATTCTACTAGTAAGCAACCTGGAGATTGTGAACCCGTGAAATTGCAGATGGTCTTTCCACCTCTCCTCCCAACTCCCATCGCCGTCACCCCATGTCCACACCTCCAAGGCACCCCAGTGCCCCGGTGTCTCTCTCTCGATCCTAAAGATGCAAGCAGCGCGACCTTGTAAGAAAACAAAGTGACCATTGGGACAATGGGTCCAATGCCAATGAATCTGGTAGGGGAGTGAGGTCTCAACACGCCATTGTAGTTCTCTATACTCAAAGTATTCCTTTTGTTCCTCCTTTATTTTGCTTTTAATGTTTCACAGCAAAATAAATAGCTAAGAAATTACAAATGTGGAACAGAACATAATTCTTATTATTATGGTTAATTAAATAACACTCCTTGTGACATGTCATGGTAATTATCTCTCTTCTCACGCTGCTTCTCCTGTTAATTTAGTTCCTAAATTTATTTCTGAACTGTGGACTCTAATAGATGGTTATTTTAATGAGGTCTTTAAAAATGCATGTGTTGTTGCAAGGCTCATTCTTAAGGTTCCTTTTGAATGTGACATAGATTTCAGGTAATTTAAAGGTAATTTAAGAAAAGCCTGACATTTTCTGGGGAATAATTGAAAAGATAATGGAAGTGGTGTTTGTTATTTAGCAGTGATCCAAGCCTCGGCAATGGCCGTGACATGCTGATTTCTATTCTCCGCGACCCCATCCGATTAGGTTTCCGAAGTTGTTCTGAGTCTGCTCGCCAGCTCTCCTCTGAACGCTGCACGAGTTTTACTTGTGTGTGGTTCTGAGCGCAGCTCCCCACAGGCCGGCGCGGGGCATCCGGGAACTCGAGGCCTGGCCTGTGCCACCCCCACGCAGGGCCACCGTGTCTCTCCTGGCGCACAGCATGCCCTAAGGGAGCCCACACTGTCACAGTGGCTGGCTGCACCAGATAATTCCTCCAGGCACAGCTGCTCCCAGAGTCTGACAGACCTGGATGTGTATATTTTTTATCACATAGAAAAACAAAAAGATATTTTAATTTGGAAAGAAACAAGGGAAAATGACTTTGAATATGGAATTATCTATTGGAGAAGTGCAACACTGGAAACACAGTTCAATATTTGCCATTTCAAATCTGCCGCCCTGGACCGGTGGTGGATGGCCACTTCCACGAGGCCAATAGGGTCACGACACCACTCCTGCCCAGCCCATCAGCAAACCCCGCAATGCGTGTTCCTATTCCCGTTCACGCTCCGGTTCCCCAGATTCTAGCCTCATAGATTTTTCCCAAGGATCAATGAGCTCATGAATGAAAAATGTCTGAAACAGCTCTGGCCCTAGTAAGTGCTCCAAAAATGTAAGTTCTTGTCATCATCGCTGTTCTCTATCGGTGAACGCAGAATACAAAATTGATGAGCAGGAAGGCATGGATGGGCCAATCACGGCAAGGTGAGCCCACCTGGATGGGCCGTAGGCTCTCTGCTCCGGGATCCCAACCAGCCCCCGACCTTGTGTGTGTGTGGGGGGGAGGTGCTGTGTGATATCTTCTGATAGTCACCTTGCAAAGGACAATAGAGCTTAAAGCCTTCTTGTTTCTAACCAGGTTTCTGAGAGCTAACCCAAAAGAACCCATGTAAAGAAGGACTAAATGTGCACCCAACGCCTCTCCCTGCCTTTTGACCCCAACTCATTCAATGCCATAAGAGCTGGGAGCACCTGCTGGTTTTCATTTCTCAAGTCCCACAGGATCCAATAGGACATAGAAATAGGACTTAGGAGGGGGAGATGTGAGAGAAAGAAGGGATGGTTGAGAGAGGAAGAAAGAGTTTTGCTCAAGATGCTCAGAAGGTTCTTAGATCCCCTCCTCGGCAGCCCTGCACCCCCTTTACCTCCAGCCCCAACAAATTCTTTCCCAACATGCCAAAGCTGTGCCATGAGAGAGGTCAGCCTCGCCAGTCTAGAAGGCCTCTGTGGGCAGAGCACACCAACTCTTCTCAGCTTGTGATTTTTGACATTTGGGACACAAACAGGGTTCAAAAAGTCAGTTTGGGATCATTCCCAGGATGCAGATAGAAGAGGTTCTAGTCCCCGTGTGCGAAGCCTCAGGCTGTGTGGCAATGTGGCTGCATGTTGCGTGTTTGGACACATCCATTGCGACGGGCATGGCACCCTTCCAGCGGCCATGTGGCTACAGGGGTCCCTCGGGTGCTGGGCTTTCCAGGGCTGTTGCAGCAAAGACATGGTCACTCTTTTCCGTGGTCTTTTTATCTAGCAGCCCATGAAGAATGCTGGCTCTCCATTATTTCCTTCCTGTGGGAGGCCCCCCTCTACTGGCTTCTCTTACATGGTCATTAGGAGAACAGAGGCCCCGTTCTGCCTTCTAATTGGGTGTTGAGTGGAACAGTATTTGAAAGCAATTAATGGGGAAAACATTTTTGTCCTGTTTTATCAATTGGTCTTCAAGAAAAATGCCAACCACGGCGCTGGTTCTGTGTGAGCCAGGACACTGCTGTCCTTTTCAGTTTTTCCCACGTCACCGCTTATTCATGTAGTTCAGACTCCAAAGTGGCCGCCGGGCCAATTATCTCTCCAGCGCGGGGTCGGCTCCCTTCAGGTTTCCCTTCCTCCGACGCCTCTCTGGCCCTTCTTCTGGCTGAGCGCTGTGATGGGAGAAAGGGTGGGTCCTCAGAAATATGTGAAGTGGCTCGAGAGGCTCCTGGGACCTGTGAAGAGTCCCCTCGAAGGAGCTCAGGGGGACAATGGCCGATGGCGTCTGGCGGAACTTTATTTTGTCCACATGATCCATTTCACACGCATCCAGGCAACTCCTGAATGGAGGATTAGCACGAGTTTTCACCTCACTGAAAGGAGGGATTCAAAGCAAACAAATAGGGCGAACCGGTTAGAACATGAAATTAAAGGTTCTCTAAGACCCTTTGTCGCCCTGCAGGCCACAGTCACACTAAGCTGGATATGGGCAGATAGATGCACAGACCAGGCCCTGGGCTGCCCCACCGTTTGGTCTGGCCGCCTGTCAGAGCTGCTCACCACTTAATTCACCACACTCTCCAGCCGGAGTCCACACCCCTCACAGAACCTGAATTAAAAGGTAGCAAATCTGTTACTAGGAAACATGAGGACATACCAGCTTTGAGGCGAGTCTGCCTTGATGTTAAATCTAAGTCAGCATGGCGGCCGTGCAGACGGATGCCAGCCATGATGTCGCTAGATTCCACCTCTGTTGGTCACAGTACTTTTCTATGATTGCTGCAGACTGGGGGGCAATTAACAGTGAATGCACAAGAAAATTACACACAGACACCATGTGCACATGCACCTAGAATGAGAGCCCCATGATTCACTTGCCAAGGGCTGCTTGGAGTAATATTTGAAGCACACTTTGAAAGACAACCAACTTGATGAGTATTTCCTTTCCAATAGTTTGGGTTTTATATAGTCATAGCCCCATCTGTTTTTAATGACTTAAATAACCTACTCATTTCCAAGTATAACTAGAATGTGTGTTCCATTTCCTACCCTAACCCCAACCCAACAGTGTCAGGCATTGTTGTAATAAGACAAATTCTGCAAGGAAAACCACCAGGGTGTTTGGCTATGATGACTCGTTGTCCTTGAAATGAGAAATTTCTGAGATGCACAGCTTCGTCTTCACTTACCCGTTGGTGTTGAGTGCCTACAGAATGGACAGCAAGTGGCTGTTCGAGGGGAGGGAAACAAGCCAAGTGCCACCTTATAAACACACGGTCCAGTGGGGAGAGTGGGTGCACATTTGAAGGCAACACCCTGGGGTTTTATCACGTGTCAGCTATTGCTATTGACATCAAGGACAGAGTATCTTGGTGAGTAGGAATCAGGCTTCTCCTTAGGGGGAAACAGCGACACAGCGGGTTTGGGCAAGGACAAGGTTTGCAAGGTGAAGGATGAGGAGAGGAAAACCACCCAGCCTGTGCGGGGGAAGCCGCTCTGTGGCATGGGGCAATGGGATCGTGGTCACAGCCATTGTGAAGAAATGAAGACCCAGACGCCAGGCCTCAGGAAAAGACAGACATAACTGGAACCGGGCTGCAGCACAAGCAATTCCCGGAGACCAAGCCACCGAGGCTCCGAATCTGTGAGCTGGGAAGTGGTGACCTGGTGGGTGCGGAGATGCGAACACACTGTGGCCTGCCGAGGGGAATGGCATTCCTCTGGGCAGTCCATCAGTGCCTGAAGGGACAACTAAGCTGACATCAGGGCAAGTGGAGAGCTCGGGGCTAGGGATGAAGGTCAGGAAGGCAGCCAGGAGGGGCCAGGAGAGCAGCCAGGACATGGGAGGCGGTGGGTTGAGACCTTTAGTGCTATTGGACAGAGGCAGAAGGAAGGAAAGGGTCAGAGGCGGAACAGGAATGAGTGGTGACTGGGGAAAGCTTATGTTAGGGTTCCAAGATGTCTGCTGAGTTGCTGCCAGCAGTCCAGGTGGAAACAGCGCCCAGAGCGACCCTGCTGCCCACAGCAGTGCACCCCGCCCCCCAGGACCCTGAGCCAGTTTCTTCCACAGATTCTATGGGTGCAATGCAAACAAATAGCTCCCTTTGCCTTAACGTGACCAAAATACAGTCTCTTCATATAGAAAACATTCTTTGGCTTGTACAATGTGTTTGCTTGAGGGTGATTCATGTGCCCAACAAATATCACAAGAACAGTTACTTTTTTTAATGTGCAAAAGATCTACCCTCAGATGACATTGGCCAAAGACAGAATACTTTGCTTCTACAAACTAAAATGATACAGAGATTGAAAAGCAATGCATGGATTTGTCTGCAATAGAAATTTACACAACTTAATATTTAAAAATCACGTTGATCCCCTAATCATCAGAGATGCAAATCAAAATGACAATGAAGTACCATTTCACACCTGTCAGAATAGCTGTTATCAACAAATCAACAAACGTCAAGTGCTGGCGAGGGTGCAGAGAAAAAGGAACTGCTGGTGGGAATGCAGTCTGGTGCAGCCACTGTGGAGAAAAGTATGGAGTTTCCTCAAAAAACTAAAAATGGAACTCCCATTTGACCCAGTGATCCCACTCCTAAGAATATATTCCCAAGAAATCAGAAACACCAATCAGAAAGGATAAATGCAACCCTATGTTCATAGCAGCACAATTCACCATAGCTAAGATTTGGAATCAGTCTAAGTGCCCCCATCAGCAGATGAGTGGATTAGAAAACTATGGTACATCTACACACTTGAATACTACCCAGCTGTAAAAAAAGGAATTCATACCATTTGCAACAGCATGGATGGACCTAGAGAGCATTATGCTAAGTGAAATAAGACAGTCAGAGAAAAATAAATATCACATGATTTCACTCATTTGTGGAATCTGATGACCAACATAAATTGATGAACAAAAATAGATCCATAGACACAGAAGCATCAAACAGACAGCCCAACCTCCAACCTCAGAGGGAAGACAAAATGGACATCATCCAGAACCACAGGAAAGCTGGCTGACTGGAAATTCTACAACTAGAAGGAAATAGAAATGAGCATGGAGAATCAGAGCAGCTGCAAAGTCTGAGGTATGGAGACACATGCAGAGAGGACAGGCAGGAGAGGACTGGGTGTCAGTGCCTGGCTGGAGTGCTCTAGCAAGAAGGAGACAAAAGTTCCAGACTGTGCTGAACCCAGTTCCGACTGCACTGAACCCCGGTTCTGGGCAAGACCTGGGGGAGCCAAGTCCATATGGGAGGAATCTGGATTGTGAGGTGGAATCTCAGTGGAACAGCCAAAGGCAGAGCTCCAGAGGCTCACGTGTGCGCACAGAGAGGGCAGACAGTTGACTGTGCCGTTGGCTTGATCTGGCAGAAGGGATACAGGAGCGCCAGATGGCACTGAAACCCAGTTCCAACTGCACAGAACCCCAATGCCAGGTGAAAATCTGGGAGTCCGGATTCATTGGGGGAGAGACTGGACTGTTTGGCAGTGGGTGACACTCGAGGTCGCCTTTCTCTCAGAGGTGCTTGCAGCAATTGCCTGTGGACGTTAAGACCCAGTGACCTGGTGGGACAGGACTGACTGGAAGCCAAGGCTGTCAGCTCCACCCTGAAACTCCTCCCCATCCAAGTTGAGCACAGAGGCTTTGGCAAATTTGAAAGTCTTGTTGCATAAGGCTGTCCCCCAGCATAGACACAGCTGATCCTCACAGCCAATTGGCCTGGAGGTCAATTCCTCCCAGTGATACCAACAACAATCAAGACTTAACTGCAACAAAGCTGTATACACAGTCTACAAAGGGGTGTACCAAGAGTCTCCACCTCAGGTAACTGGGGAGGCCAAGACACCTAGCTCACAAAACTACCCTACCAACTCAGGGAAGAAACAAAAATGTGGGGACAAAGAAAAAGATCACAAATCAAAGAAATGGAGGAAAACAAATGACTGGATATAGAGTTCAAAACCACGGTTATAAGGTTTTTCAAAAGGTTCCTAGGAAAGGCTGATAAGTTTAGCAAGACCCTTGAGGATATGAAAAAGGATCAACTAGAAATTAAACATACACTGACTGAAATAAAAAATATTTTACAGAGCCCCAACAGCAGACTAGAGGAACACAAGAATCAAGTCAAAGATTTGAAATACCAAGAGGCAAAAAACACTCAACTGGAAAAACAAAAGAATCCAAAAATTTGAGGATAGTGTAAGAAGCCTCTGGGACAACCTCAAGTGTACCAACATCAAAATTATGGGGGTGCCAGAAGAATAGAGAGAGCAAGATACTGAAAACATATTTGAAGAAATAATGTCTGAAAACTTTCCCCACCACATGAAAGAAATAGACTTACAAGTCCAAGAAACGCACAGAACCCCAAACAAAAGAAATCCAAAGAGGACCACACCAAAACACATCATAATTAAAATGCCAAGAGCAAAAAAGAGAGAATATTAAAAGCAGCAAGAGAAAAACACTTAATTACCTATAAGGGAGCACCCATACAATTGTCAGCTGATTTCTCAACAGAAACTATGCAGACCAGACGGGAGTGGCAAGAAATTTTCAAAGTGATGAATAGGAAGAACCTATAACCAAGATTACTTTACCCAGCGAAGCTATCATTCAGAATTGAAGGTCAGAGAAAGTGCTTCACAGATAAGAAGAAGCTAAAGGAGTTCATCAACACCAAACCAATATTGTATGAAATGCTGAAAGGTATTCTTTAAGAAGAGGAAGAAGAAGAAAAAGGAGGAAAAGGTGACTGCTTCAAACTAGAGCGTGGGTGGAACTAGAGAGCATTATGCTAAGTGAAATAAGCCAGTCAAAGAAAGATAAGTATTACATGATCTCACTCATTTATAGAATATAATGAAAAACATAAACTGATTAACAAAAACAGATCCAGAGATAGAGAAGCATTGACTGTCAAACCTCAGAAGGATGGTAGGGGGAAGGGGAGTAAGGGGAAGAGATCAACCAAAGGATTTGTATACATGCATATAAGCCTAATCAATGTACATGGACACCAGGGGGGTGAGGGCATAAGGGGTGAAGGGGGGTTTGGAAGGGTTAATGGGGGATGAGGACACATATGTAATACCTTAATCAATAAAGAATTTTTTAAAAGAATTAAAAATAATAGAAGGAAAAACATATCCTTGGGTGAGGCTTAACAAAAGTAAAAATTAAAATTAGCCCACAGACCTGCCTCTTTAGACATATACATTTTTAAATGCATTAATTGTTAGGAAGTTTTGAAAATAAATTCAAATTTATTTTTAATTAAATAAAATAAACAGTAATTCATCAATTTCAAAATAAATTTATTTGAAAACTTTAAGTAAATAAATAAAAATCACTTTGATGCCAAGACACATGACCCTCCAGGTTCAGGAAGTATGGGGTGTGCAGATGGGCCTGAGGGAGTAGCAGGAGACCTCGGTGCTGCCCACGGCCATGACCTCGAGGGAGATCTGTGAAACTGATGAGACCAAAGCCACTCCTCGTTCCAGATGTGTGACAGAGATCTAAATGAACCATCACACTTCTTTCCCCTCGCCATCCAGGTGGTCTCAGAGTGACACCAAGACAGCCACCGAGTTGCCCCTGGATGCTGATGCATACTGCCCTCTGGAGCCTCCGCCTGGAACAGGAAGTCCTGGGAGCCAATGGCCCACCCCATCTCCTCCATCCCCTTTTCCCACCAGCCATAGCACCTCAAGCCACCCAGCACCTCAGTGAACTCGAAGGCCACCTCAGGACTCACACAACACCGCCTTTCAATGCACTCACATGTTTTAAAATTCTGTGTCCCTTCTTCCCCCTGGGATATTACCATGTGACAGGTGAGAAGTGGGTGTGAATATAAAGAGGCTCATCGGGCAGATAGGACATACTTGCCATTTCCAAGCCACTGGTCAGGAGACTGCTGGCAGGACAAGGTCCCTGGAGCCAGGGAAGGCCCCACCTGGTTTCCCGGATGTGTGACTTCACAGGCTGCCTAGGAGTAGGGATAATTATCCTATCTAACAAAAGAGTAATATGCAAATTTGACTGTACCTTCGCCATACCCACAAGCCATGCCCACAGCAATGCCCACCAGCCAATCAGGAGCAGATTATGCAAATAAACCCCAACCAAGATGGCTGCCACCACTGAGAGCAGGAGGAAGGCTTGGGTTTCCCTGGTAACAGAGGAAGCCAAGCTTTCCACCTGCCTTTGCCTGCCTAAGCCTCCACTCAATGTCACAAAGTTTCAATTATAAAAGATACAGAAATGGCGGCAGCCACTGAGCTAGAGAGAACAGAAGCTTGGATTTCCCTGGTAACAGAGGAAGCCAAGCTTTCAGCCTGCCGAGGCATAGGCTACAAAGTTTCAAACAGAAATAGCTGCTGCCCTGGAGCGAGCAGAAGGCTTGGTTCTGCTCCAGGCTACAAAAGTTTTAATTGTAGACATAGATTAATCCCGGATACCAAGGCTTCCCACTTGGGTCACTGAGGGGCATGGCCAGCCTGCAAACCTCCACAGGCCACTCGCCCAGGCCGCCCCTCACCCCAAGGGAACCCCCACCCTGATCTGGGACACTTTTCAGGGCAAACCAGCTGGCTCCCACCCATGCATCAGGCCTCTATCCTATCTAATAAAAGAGTAATTTGCAGATTGACCATCACTCCAACACACAAGAGGCTGCCCCCATTTGGTCAAAGATCCTGCCCCATGTGAACACAAGATGGCCACCACAAGATGGCCAGCAGGGGAGGGCCTTTGGGAGGGACCAGGCCTGCAAGGGAGGGCAGTTGGGGATGATCAAACCTGTAGGGGAGGGCAGTCAGGGGTGACCAGGCTGGCAGGGGAGGGAAGTTGGGGAAAAACAGGCTGGCAGGGGAGCAGTTAGACATCAATTAGGCTGGCAGGGTAGTGGTTAGGGGGTGATCAGGCTGGCAGGCAGAAGCGGTTAGGGGTAATCAGGGAGGCAGGCAGGTGAGCAGTTTGAAGCCAGCAGTCCTGGATTGTGAGAAGGATGTCCTACTTCCCGTTTAGGCCCAATCCTACCAGGATCGGGCCTAAACGGGAAGTTGGACATCCCTCGAGGTGTCCCAGATTGGAGAGGGTGCAGGCTGAGCTAAGGGACATCCCCCTTCCCCCATGCCCGAATTTCACGCACCAGGCCTCTAGTAGTAAATATAAAAACTGACCGTGGCCTAGTTTACTGGGCATACACACTGGGGAGAGGTAAAATGGGCAATTGAGTCTTTTTAAAGCAATTTATACAAAAGTATTTTTAGATGGCTACACTGCTTTAAACAGGAATTTAAAACATAATGTATTACCATTATGCACCAGCCATTGATGTGATCAGCAATTGATGGACATATTTCTTATCTTAAGTACCGTTGGGCAGTAGTCAAGCCTGTTATCTATGTCTCTAGGATATACAGTTTGTAATGAAACAATATCAATCTAAGAATTTTTAAAAATGTTTTTATTGATTTGAGAGAGAAAAAAAAGGGAGAGAGGTATAGAAACATCAGTGATGAGAGAATCAATGATTTGCTACCTCCTTCACGCCCCCACTGGGGCCTGAGCCCAAACCCTGGAGGTGTGCCCTGACCAGGAAAGGAGCCACCAACTTCTCGGTGCACAGGACACTCCCCACCAGCTGCGCCACACGGCCAGGATAGAGACACGCCGGTGCTGAAGCCGCAGACACAGGGAAAGACACCTTGTGCTAATGGAGAATCACAGGAATGAGGGCCCGCCAATTAATTTCAGGTCCAGCGCACATGTTCGAAGATGACGTCTGTATGATCCCTGGTTCTGACATGACGGCCAACAAATCCAATTCTATGCTTGCCTGGCAGCTTTTCTGATTTGCTATCTTTCTCAATATTAAATATGATGTGAACTGTTACTATTAGCAATGGGGAAGACCTGGTCCTTTCTACATTTGCCGTTAACCAACAGAGATTTTAAGGCAAAAAACTTGTTAGCTCACACACATTATTAAAATGGGGACAGAGCACAGCAAACTCCTCCTACCCCCTCCAGGACATGGGGGAGTGTGGGGGCAGAGAACCCTGGCAGGGCCATTTGTATGGCCACAGGGCAGCACCTTCCATATTGTGCTTTCAAGTTAAGAAGCTCACAGTGCACATAAAGAATCCACATGCAGCTTTTGACGAGAAGGCCCAGCACCATACACTGGGGAATCCTGCGCTGCATTGGACTATTGATGTGTCAGACCAGACATCCTGATGAAATGCCTCCAGATAAAACATTTAGAAAATTTGATAAAACAGAGCAAGCACCTTTTTATTTTATTTTATTTAGTGACTAGAGGCCTGGTGCATTTGTGCAGGAGGGAGGGGAGTCCCCTCAGCCTGGTGCCCTCTCACAGTCCAGGAACCCTCGGGGGATGTCCGACTTCCAGCTTCAGACATCCCATGAGGGGTCCTTTGCCCTGTCCCAGAGGCAGAAGAGGTTCCTGCTACTGCTCCTGTGCTTGCCAGCTAGGAGCCTGCATTGAGCATCTGCCCCCTGGTGGTCAGTGTGCATCATAGTGACCCATTGTTCTGCTGTTTGGCCTATTTGTATATTTGGCTTTTATTATATAGGATTGTTGAGAGAGAGAGAGAGAGAGAGAGAGAGAGAGAGAGAGAGAGAGAGAGAGAGAGAGAGATCAATTTGTTATTCCACTTATTGATGCATTCATTGGTTGACTCATATATGTGCCCTGACCTGGGATTGAACCTGCAACCTTGGCATATTAGGATGATGCTTTCATCAATTGAGCCACCCAGCCAGCACATGCAGAGCTGAGCTAACAAGAGAGCACAGATGGTCTCAGAGACCAGAGAGGATGCTGAGAGGCAGAGAGGTGCACTGACCTGGACACCCTGGTCGAAAGAAAGGTTTCACACCCAAACACCAGGCCCTCCCATGAGGCAGAGTGTGCCCTCCGGGTCCTTCGTTGGCCAGGAACCTGTGAGACATTTAAGAAGGAACCTGTCACAGTCGTAGGGGGAGGATTGGGAGACCGGTGAGAGAAGAGAAAGGTGAACGGGTCCACAGCCGTGGGAAGCCATGGGTGGGAATGAGCCACAGAGGCAGGTAGTTCTACAGGAAATGCAGTGGAAGGGGCTGGCTCATACACAACAATGCAGGCAACTCAGGAGGGAGCAGGGGAAGCTCTGTCTTCTCTCTCCCCTCCCCTCCAATCACTTGCCTGGACTTCTATGGACTAAACACACCTGGAATAGGGGGCAAGAGCTCTGCTGCTGCCATCAGGGTCCCCCTCACACCCTGGGGAAAAAAGGAGGATGGGTGAGGGGAATGGCCTAGTGAGAGTGGGCACACAGCAACATGTTTTGGATGCTCTGAGGGCGTTCTCAGCACCAGGAGCTCCTCCCAGGCAGGGCGTTCTCACCACCTGTAGTCCCTGCCCCAGGGAGGGCGTTCTCACCAACTGTAGTCCCTGCCCCAGAGAGGGTGTTCTCACCACCTGTAGTCCCTGCCCCAGGCAGGGCGTTCTCACCACCTGTAGTCCCTGCCCCAGGCAGGGCGTTCTCACCACCTGTAGTCCCTGCCCCAGGGAGGGCGTTCTCACCACCTGTAGTCCCTGCCCCAGGGAGGGCATTCTCACCACCTGTAGTCCCTGCCCCAGGGAGGGTGTTCTCACCACCTGTAGTCCCTGCCCCAGGCAAGGCGTTCTGATCCCTGGGGTTCAGCAGGAACTAAGTTAGATACTGGGCAGAAAGTGCTGAGCATGGCCTGGGCACCAGACAGAGTGTATAAACACCAGAGGATCATATTGTTATTGCAACAATTTAGTCTATTTGACAAAATTGATACCAGAAACTGTCTTAGACTCTCAGCAAATATAAGTCCTTTACTGTCAGTGGTAACGTGATCCGGTGATTTTCATTGCCTCGTTTGCCCATGAGGAAGTGGGACCCGATGGCCACGGAACCTGCTCGGCCTCACTGCAGGAGGGGGATGTCTGGCTCTCACGTGCATGCTGGTGTGTAATGGTGATCCAATTTCCTTCCCACAGTTTTGGTAGAGTTACCAGCATCACTAACCCCTCCAGTGTCTTCTCAGAGGAAAACCTTTAAATTTCTTTACTTCCATTTCTTCAATATTTATAAAATTATTCACATTTTTATAGCTGTTTTCTGTCAATTTTTGATGTTTTATTTTTTTTACAAGCTAGAGTCCCAGTGCACAAAATTTATGCACTCACGTGGCGGGGTCCCCTCAGCCCGGCCTGCACCCTCTCACAGTCCAGGTGATGTCCGACTAACAGCTTAGGGAGCATGCCTAAGCCATCAGTCAGACATTCTTAGTGCTACCCCAGAAGCAAAAGAGACTCCCACTACCACCTCTGCAAACTCCAGTCATGAGCCACGCTTCTGGCTGAGTGGCACTCTCCCTCTGGGAGTGCACTGACCATCAGCGGGCAGCTCTTGCGTTGAGCATCTGCCCCCTGATGGTAAGTGTGCACCATAGTGACTGGTCGTTTCACTGGTTGATTTGTATATTAGCCTTTTATTATATAAGATTTGTTTATTTCATCTAATATATATATATATATATATATATATATATATATATATATATATATATATTTACAGAGAAGAAGGGAGAGAGAGAGTTAGAAACATCAATAAGAGAGAGAAACATCGATCAACTGTCTCCTGCACACCTCCTACTGGGGATGCACCCACAACCAAGGTACATGCCCTTGACTGGAATTAAACCTGGTACCTTTCAGTCCGCAGGCCGACATTATATCCACTAAACCAAACCGGTTAGGGCTTCATCTACTTTTATAAATTGACATAAGATGGTTTTTAAAAATATTTTTATTCTAAAGGATCTGGAGAGATGAATTCTGCATTGTAGCTTTAGAGACACCATTCATGAGGTTTATGAATTATCTTAATCTTTACAAAGAATCAACTTTTTGATACTTTCTTTTATACATCTCTAAGTTTATTAATTTATGTTTTTTATTTTTACCATCACTCTTCTTTCTTTGGGTTTAATTTGTTATCATCTTCAAATTGCTTGAGATAGATACTTAATTTACAAATTTTTAGGCTTTTTCTCTTAAAAATTCATGTAAGCTCCTAAATTTTCTCTGAAAAAGGCTTTAGCTGAATCTTGCAGTGTTGATATATCACATTTTTGCCCTACAATTAAAAATATTTTCTAATTTTCATCATGACATATCCTTTGACTCAGAGATTATTTAAAATTTATTTCTAAATTTACATATAAATGTGTTGAGATTTTTTTGTTATATATTATTATTGGTTTTTGGTGTGAATAAATTATTGTCACAATATACATGCTACAATTTTAATTCATTGAAATATGTTGAGACACCCTTGTTGTATGGCCAGAATACAGTTAATTTTGTTGCTGTTAATCCTCACCCGAGGATATGTTTTTCCATTGATTTTTAGAGAGGCTGGAAGGGAGGAGAGAAGGAGAAGAAGAAGCAGAAGTGGGGGGAGGAAGTAGAGAAAGAGAGAGAAAGGAGAGGAGTGAGAGAGACACATCAATTGGTTGCCACCTGCACTTGACCCGACTGAGGCTGGGGCTTGAACTTGCAACCCAGGTACATGCACTTGACCAGGAAACCTGTGACCCTTCATTGGGAGGGCTGACACCGACCACTGAGCAACAACATCAGGACAAGAATGCAGGAGATTTTTATAAAGCTTTTTCACATCTGAAAATAATATGTATTCCAGTCACTAAGTAAAGTGTGTAAAGTGTATCCACAAGATCTAGTTTGCTAATTGTTCGACTGTTTTAATACTTATGACCTTACAACTTAAATAAGCATTTTAATCCTTTCATAAGTTGTTTTGTGAGATGAGAGTCGTTTTTAAAACCCTCCCTGCGGTTTTAATTCTGAGTCTCTGTGTCACTCTCAGTGTGTCCTCACTGCAGTTGAGGCTCCGCCCGCATCTCGCCATCTCCCTGTGAGCCAAGCCATTGACCAGCACCCAGCATGCCCGAGTGTCTCAGCACCTGGGCTCGTGGGTTTCATTTGCACGTTGATATTGATGAACACAAACACACGAAGTCTGTAGATCGTTGGTTTAGTTTGGGTTCCCAACCTTTTTGTGCTCACGACCCCCCTCAAAGTCTTGGAAGTTGTGTCAGGGTGGCCCCGAGAAGACAGTGAAACCCAGTCTGTAACTAGTTTAATTTACCCAATAGGTCCACACAGTCTGGCCAGGGCAGAGGGCCTTGGACCCGGGAGCCTGTAGGCCGCACAGCCGCTCAAGACTTGGGATCAATTGGTCACCACCCTCACTTGCAGCCCCCGGCTCTGCACTCTGTGCCGCGTCTGACCCAGCAGCAGCTGCGAGAGCTGCCTCACACCATTCCCATCATAAGCCACGTGGGAGTCTAGCAGCGGGACCAGGACCTTCTGAGCTAGTGCTTTGTTCAAAGCCCATCGATGTGACTGTCTCTCCCAGGCACCCCTCTGAGCTCACCCTGCATCCCAGAGCTCCTTGGTGCACAGTGGGGAACTGTGGGGTTGGCATTTGTAAAACGTCTTTTCTCACCAATTAATTTTCAACCTCTCTGCCCTCTTACATGTAAATGTGTCACCTGTAAGCTATTGCTAGCTCCTGTTTTACTTTTTAACCCACTTAGACATTCTCTGCCTTTTTATTGAAGCTTGCAAAGCACTAAGTGTTCATGTCCCTCACTCAAGTTCATAGGCTGAAATCTGGACCCCAACATCATGGTATTTGGAGAAAGAGGGCTTAAACAGCCCATCCACCATCTTGACCTGACTAGGTTCATAGAACACTCCACCCACAATGCACAATAGCATTCTTTCCAAGACGTGGACTATTTACCAGTAGATCCTGCTCCAGGTGTAAAACAAGCCTTGTCACATTTAAAAGGACTGCAAAACAGCAAATCATTTTTTCTGACTACAACAGAATTAAACAAAATATTAACAGAAAGATTTAGGGACGTCCTGAAACATCCGGAAATGAAACAACTTATGTCTAAGTAATAAAAAAGAATTAACAGGGAGAACTAGAAAGTAGTTTGGAATGAATGAAAATAAAAACATAATTTATCTAAATTTGTGGGTGACATTAAAGCAACAATTTGAGGAAAATGTCTAGTCAAAGCTCCAATAGGGACATCAGCTTCAGTAGTGAAAAGTGGAAGGTCCCCCGTGGTGTGCACTTGAGAGGATAACCGTTCCTGTTTGCCACTTTCATTCAGGCCTGTGATTGTGAAACCAGCAAAGCATGATGGCAAGATACAGAAATTAAGGCACCACTTTGGGAAGGAGCAGAAGCCTTCCTTCTTTGATGATGACAGGACCCGTCTATGTAACATCCTAAGGGATCTCACACTAGGTTCTGAGATGAATAATTGAGGTAAGCAGGTTTGGAAACAAGACAGGACAAGGTTTCCATACAAAAGTCCAAAACAACTCGGTGGTGGCAAGAATAATCTCTTCAACAGATGGTGCCAGGTGTTATATGCAAAAAGTCAATGTCACATCTCGCCTCACACAACACACCGCTTACTTGAAATGGATTGGTTGTTGACCGATTGCACCCAAAGTGCAGGCTTTCAGGGCCTAGAACACAGAGTTCACTGGGTTCCCTCGGCAGGCCTGTTCCCAAATCCACAGAGCTGTTAACTTTGCACACACAGCCACTCAGGCTCTGTGCTGCTCCCCTGGAATCAGCAAATGTCCCCCACAAGCCAATAGCTCTGGATACCCTGCTCAGCTCAGGTGCTCCCAGACTCAGCACTTCTTCACCACTTGTTAGCATTTCAGCTGCTTCATGATGTGTGCATGGCCATGCCTGTGTGCACGTGTGCACATGCACATGCACGCACATGTGTATTGCACCAGTGTGTACATGTATACATTCATGTGCATACATGTGTGCACACATGTGTCTGCATGTGTTAATATGGGTCTATGTCTCTGTGTGTGCATATGTGTATATGTATGCATATATGTGTCTGCACATGTGGGTAGGGTGTGTATGTGTGAGTCTCTGTGTGCATGTGTATATCTGCACATATGGGTTTATGTGTGTGGAACATTTCTGTTGTTCCCAGCACAAGGTCGGGTCTGCATTACGTGGTCCACCACTGTTGGGAGTCGCTGTTTGTCTGTCCCAAAGTGTCTGCAGTGAGCAGTCACACTTGTTGATTTGTCTCCCCTGCAGCTCCCACACTGGTACCTTCAGAGGGAACTCTCCCTGCTCCACTCTGCTGGTCCCCAGGGTCTGGGTTTACCCAAGCTCACTCTGGGCCCCTCTCTGCCCCTTCACTGACTTCCCAGGAAGGGAGAGGGACTTTTATGAGTACATCTATCTTTGTTCTTTTTCACAGTTTCCGTTAAACCATACCTTATACAAATTTAAAACTGCTACTCTGGCTCTTTTTAGCTTCACATTTCTGTGGGATATTTCTTCCTGCTATATTTCCAGGTTTCCTGGACCCTTTTAAACATAAGTCTTATTAATGATTTATTTTTGGGTCTCATTTGTTGATTTAAGAATCTAAGAGTGTTTATTCTTTTGATCAATGAGTTTTCACCATTTATACTTATGTAAATACTATGTTATTAGGAAGCTATTATCTCTAATTGCACATTTTCCACTTACAAACATTTCTTTTTAGTGCTCATTCTCTTTTTCTGTCTTGCCTTGGATATAGACATTTATATGTCTGAAAGTTACTTATTCTACTCTTATTTTTGTTATCACCAACCACAACTGTTTGGACCTACTACCTGCATATTTTTCTTATAAAATGTTTGCAACTTGTCAATATCTGTGTCTTTTATGTTTTCAGAGAGAGATAACATACCCACACTTACACTTTGCATAATGTATCAGTTATTCATTGCTGCATAACGATTTATCCCCAAATCTAGCAAATTAAAACCACCAGCACTTTTGACTTCACAGCTGCTGTGTCAGGTAATACATTCCTTTCCTTGCCTTGCCAAGTAGTATTCCATCGCAAAAGATCTGTAACGGGGTGTCATCCAGCTATGTTGTGCCCATGGTCATTTCTAGTCTGGGGCTGTTAGGAATAGAACTGCTATGAGTAATCATTGACCAATCTTTTGCATGGAGGTACATTTCCATTTTGTCTTGAGCAAGTACTTAAAAGTGGAATGCCCAGATATTCTACTTTTTTGAAAATGACCAAACTACTTTCTGAAGTGTACCATTTAACATCCTCACCGGCGATGCATGAGTGTCCCAGCCCAGCACCTCTCCACCCACACAGCACAGTCAGTCTTCAGCCAGTCTGATAGACAGCAGACTTACTGTCTCATGATGGTTTAATTTGCATTTTCCTAATGCTTCATTCAATTGAGCATCTTCTTTTGAGCTTCTCTGCTGGCTGTATATATTGCTCGGTGAAATATGCAAATCTTTTCCCATTAAAAAAAAAGAGTTGCATATTTTATTACTGTTGAGTCTGAGAGTTCTTTATAGCTTTATGATACAAGTCGTTGGTCAGATACATACTTTTGCAAAAATTTTCTCCTAGCCTGTGACTGGTTTTTCATTCTCTTAAAAGTGTCTTGGGGAAAAAAAGAACTTTTTCATTTTGAGAAAGTACAATTTATCCACTTGTTCTTTTATGGGTCATTCTTTAGGCATGATTCTAAGTACTATCTGCCTAGCCCAATAACACGATTATTTTCCCTATTTTTTCTTCTAGTTGTTTCACAGTCTTTAGTTTTACATCGGCCATGATTTGTTTCATATGTGGTGTGAGGTGTGGCTGTTTTTTCTTTCTTATGTATCAATAATTTCAGCAATACTTGTTGGAAGGATAATATTTCCCACTACATTGCCTTTGATCTTTCATCAAAATCAACCTTCCACTGATGTGTGACTTTAGTTGGGACTCCTTATTCTCATAAATTGGTTCATCTTCTGTCTGCGGTCCCATGTCGTGCTGTTGTGGTTACTGTAGCGTTATCACAGTCCTTGAGATTAGGGTGGGTCTGTCTTACAGCTGAGTGTGAGTTTTATTGTTGTTGCCTTGATATTCTAGATCTTCTGAATTTTCATATGAATTTTACAATCAACTTAGCAATTTCTTTAAAAAATTTTAAAAAGCAGGTTGGGATTTTGATTGGGATTGCAATGAATCCACAGATCAACCTGGATAAATTGTGTTTTAACAATATTGAGGCTTCTGACCCATTGTCAAGTAATATCGCTTCACCTGTTTGAGACCATTCCTTTTCATGTAACATCTCCCTCCCCTCCCCCATTTTGATTGCTCTTAATATTTTCTCCTTACATTGATTTTGAGCAATTGAATATGACTTGCCTCAGTGCGCGTGTAAAAACATTGCTTGGGTTTCTTGAGCTTCTTGTTTCTCTGGGTTTACAGTTTTCCTCAAGGTTAGAAAAATTTGGCCATAATTTCTTCAAATGTTTTTCTTTCACCACTCCTTTGGAAACGTCACCTCCCACTAATCAAGGAGCGGGGCTTGTCCACTGATTCTGGTCTCTGTTTTCCTCTGGCAGCTCCCAGGCCATCCTGGGCTTCCCGTCAGCTGTCCGTTGGCCATGCATCCCTCCCACGGCCTTTCACCTCTGATGCTCTGTGCTCAGCTCCGGGAAGTCTCTCTCTGGAAGTCCTTTAGTTTCAATGTGCCTATGTGTTTTTATATCTTCAATGTCTCTGCTTGACGCTCCAAATGCAGGGACTGTGGCTGCAGTGATGACTCCAATGTCCTCCCCACGCCAGTGTCTTGTCAGTTTGGGGTCATATTTGAGTGATTGTGTGTCTCCTCCATATGGACCCAGTTTTCTTGCTTTTTGCACACCTGGTTATTTGAGCCAAATCCCAACATTGCATTTCACTTGCTGGTGGCTGACATTTCTGTATTTCTGTGAAGCTTCTTGAGCTTTATTCTGGGCTGCAGCTAAGTGACTTTTAAATAATCAGAGCCTTTGGGGGGGGTTGGAGCAGAGCCCAGTGTCTCCCTGGATATGCGGCCCAGGGCCCAGGAGCAGTGCCTTTCCAGGCGGCAAGTGGGTCAGGCAGGGCCGCTCCCCCAGCCCTGACAGTGTTCTCTCTCTGGGACCAGCATCCTCACACCTGTGTGCTGACTGAGACCGGACCCATAGGGTTCTCTTCTCCGGTGGTGCGGGTCCCTGGACCTCCAGCCCCTCATCTCCACGGACTCCTGGCTCCTCCTTCTCCTTTCAGGCAGCCCTTGGGTGCCCCCCTTCCTGTGCAGGGAGCTGACGCTGTCAGAGGGCTCGCCAGCTATTCCTGTCTCTCAGGAACCCGTACTTCATCGCAGATGTCTGTCTTCTTGAAAACCTTGGTTTTACGTGTGTTGTCCAGTTTTGTTTCTTTTTTTGGTTCTTTGGATTAAACCTTATCCTTCTTCCTCCACCTTGGCGCAAGTTGGAACCATGAGTCCTGTTCGCAGCTGTTGTTCATCTCCAGGGGCCCCTTCACCCTGGGAGACTGTGCTCATTTCACATCCCCGTCCTGCTCCTGTTTCTCCCCGTCCCGTGCTCTGATTGCCTGTTTTCTCTCACTTCTGGCAACTTTGTAGGCTCAGTTCTGGCCTCTGCCACTGTGGCTGCCCAACAGTGCGGTGCACGGTAATGCACTAAAGATGAGCTCTCCGAGAGCTGGGAGTGGGAGCGTGGGGCCAGAGCCCCTGGTTTGGGCCTCATTGCACCGGTCCTCATCCGCCTCCGGAGTCAGCTAGGGGCCCCGTGGACCCGGCAGCACCCTTCCTCTCAGGGCCAGCTGTACCCGATCTTGAGCTGGACAAGAGGTGGAAGAGACACTCAGGTGGGCCAACCAATGGGTCACATGACTGCTGACTGCCCGACCCTCGGCCCATTTCCACTCTTCCCCCATGATGCTTCCTTTCCTGCATAGCTACCCCAACACAGCAGCTCGTGCTGGAAATGCTCGCTCAGAGTGAGGCGGGGGGAAGCCAGAACGCCGAGAAAGAGCTTCCCCTGCCCTTGGCAGCTCCTAACCATCTTGGACAGAGCGCTGAGCTCTGGACCCACCCATGTGTGCCCACCTGAGGCCAGGCTCCCTCTGTGTTGGGCATGTCCGGAACTAGCCACCTGCCCGCCTCCTGCCACAGGGGTGGGCTTATGAGAAAGACCCTGTAGCTGGGAGTCCCCATTGCCTGCTGTTTCCTACTGCAGATGACTTAATCACTAACCATGTGCTCCTCTTGCCTCGTAATTCTAAACGTCTATTCATGAGTCCTGACTTCAGTTGGTAATCAGCAGGTAGAAAGTATTCCAATTAGAAAAATCAAATTAATTCTTTTTTTAAATAAGGAGGAAAAACTACTTATTCTATACTCCTGGGAAGTAGAAATTAGGTGGAATTCTTAAAATGAAAGGGACAATTATATTTCCCTCATTTATTTTATCTTCTCTATTTTTTCCCCTGTGTTCTCTGCTCCCAAAAGTCCAAGAAATTACTAGGGGAGAAAAATCACCCCACATACAGTAATCCCCATGAAGCTCCAACAAAGCGACAGCCTCAGCTCGGCTCACAGGTTAGAAGAGAAAGTCCAAAAGGTTAGAACCCGGTAGCAGCTGTCTGGGTGGCCAGGGGTGGTCCTTTCTGCTTTATTTTCCTGGCTCTGAGTCTCCACCACCCTCGTTCTCTTGGTCCCATTACATGCCTCATTCTATATGGGTTTTCCCTCATCGGTGCTTCTTATAGTAGAGTGTGTTTAATACAATCTTAAGATTCTTCTCCAAGATGAGCTGATAAAAATCCATGCAGAGTTATAATTAGTTCAACAAAGATTTCCTGGAACTCAAAGGTCATTTTCTTCAACTTCGCAATTATCGTCAGAAAGAGAGACCCCGTGTGGGAGCCTGAGCGCCTGTCCTCCTCCCACTGCGCGAGGCCACGGCCCGTCCACTCACGGGCATCAGCACAGGTGCAGATGTTCGTGTTTTGTCAGCCCTTCCCTCGTGCACCTTGTTCCTACAGCCTGTGTCCCAGACTAAAACATCATGATAATCAGCATTTTGGTGCATGTTTTGTGGATTATTTTAGGCCCCAGCCTCGACAATGCGTTCCCATGTAAACATCTAATGCTTTTTCATGTGAAACTGAAACAGTGCCCTGTATATAAAAATACAGCCCATCCTGGATCATTCATCACTGCGTTTGGAAAGGACCTTCAGAGCCCTCGCTAGGACAGCATTGCCTGCATGTATCCCAGGCAAGAGCCACCTCTGGGCCCATGAAAAGCTGGGGTTCAACCAGCATTCTCCTAGGGCCAGGGTAGGCTCGGGCAAGGAAAGGCCTCGGGGCTTAACGCAAATAATGACAACAGGGTGGGGGCGGGGGCAAAGGATGAAGAGTAAATGGTGATGGAACAGGATTTCCGGTCTCCTAGACCCAAGGCGACGCAGAGTGAAGAGAGGACGTCCTAATGGGGCACTCTGACCAGCAGAAAGGCTGTGGAAGAAAGGGGACTGAAGTGATCTGAGTGAGGAACCACGGCGCTGGCCGCGCCTAGCCGGGGACCTGGAGCAGTCTGTGTGAAGTTCAGAAGACGCTGAGTTGGAGACTTTTTTTAAAAAAATATTTTTATTGATTGCAGAGAGGAAGGGAGAGGGGGAGAGAGAGAGAGAGAGAGAGATCAATGATGAGAGAGAATCATTGATGGGCTGCCTCCTACATGACCCCTCTTGGTGATCTAACCCCTACCAGAGCATGTGCCCTGACCGGGAATCAAAGCACAACCTCCTGGTTCATAGGTGGATGCTCAACCACTGAGCCACACTGGCCAGGCTGATTTAATTTTTCAATATCACTTCTTCCGGAAGCCTTCCTTGATTCCCTATCAGCCTGAGTCAGAAACTCATACTGTATGCTGCTTGGGGACTTTGAACAATCAAACTTCCAAGAAAGAAAAAGAATGAACTCCTGGCTGAGGAACAAGCCTTTTTAAAGGACATAAATGCGCACCAGGCAGAACATGGCCTTGGAGCCCAGGCGCCGTCACTGCGTGCCGCCCGCCTCCACTCCTGCCCACACTGCTGCCACAGCCTCTCCACCGATGTGAACACTCTCCCTACTCAGGAATTCGTCAGTGTCTTGAAGTATGAATTCCACCCTCTGTGAGGTTCATTACAACTTTCCAGTTCAAAACGGCCCCCGTCTGAATGCATGCGGTCCTTTGTATGGCATGCAGTCCAGAATGAAGGGAGTATATGGACTGGTCTCACATCAGCTACCCCCTCTGCCTTGGCAGCAGCCACGTTAATGTAATTGGTGTGCGTCATGCTTGGCACTATTCTGGCCACACAGCAGACCAAACACTCTCCTATCCAATCCTCAGCCTTAGGACCACTCTGTTCAACGTAAGACCCACCATCCAGCTGGTGTGGCTCAGTGAATAGAGTGTCGGCCTGTAGACTGAAGGACTCCAGTCAAGGGCAAACACCTTGGTTGCAGGTTCCCTGGCCTTGGTCCAGGGACCTACAGGAGGCAGCCAATCAACATGCCTCTGTCACATTGATATCTCTCTGCACCTTCCTCTCCCTTCCGCTCTCTCTGAAAGTCAATGGGAAAATAGAGGATTAACAAAAAAAAGAAAAGAAAAAAGAATTGGCCGAAGCCCACACACCGAGGGCAGGTGTCAGCACAGGTACACATGGTGCTGGCCACGCCCCTGCTCTGGGTCTTCGGGAGGAACCCGCTTGCCAACACCCCACTCAGCTCCTGGTCCCACATCTGCACTGTCGCTGAGGCCCAGGAGGCTCTAGGAGCCGCAAAGACGGCGGAACGGAGACAAGCTGCCTGCGAGGAGCCTATGGACGGAGGAGACAGACATCAGGGCTGTGACCAAATGCTGAGGACCAGGGACAGGGACAAGGTGGACAGCACCCATACAGGCGGCGCGCATAGCAAGCCAGCCCACAGCCCCGAGGCTGGGAGGCCTGGCACACACACCCTTCTCCTGTGGACCCTGAGTCCCTGGCTCCCTGGGGTGAGGGGTCTTCGGACACACCCACCGCCTCCCCCCATCACACCCCCTCAGGAATCTGGGGATTCTGTAGGCTGGGACATTGCTGGCTTCGCCCCAAGCAGCTGTTCAGGGACCCCAGGAGCAGTGCATCCTGCTAGCTTCTCCTTGTCTCACTCGGAGGCAGGGGGTGGGACTCTTCCACCGGAAGGCTGAACGCGGCTGGCTCGGAGCAGGTGTGGGCAGGAGCTAGGGAGACAGTGAGCCGGTGGGTGCAGGGGTGTCCAGGAGACTCGGGAGAAAGCACAGAGCATAACCCTGGATGTGGCCATTACCTGGGGCCCACACAGAAGGGAGAGGAAGATCAGGGGGCACAGGCACCACGTGAACAGGCAGCCACGCTGCACATCGAGACTCACACTCCTCCGGGTGCTCGTGGTGCAGACGTGCAGCGTGGTGCTCTGTGGGGGAGATTGTGTGTGTGTGTGTGTTGGGGCGGGGTGTCCCTGATTCATGGTCTCCTTCTCTCAACAAGGGGCAGTGTGGGGCAATAGAAGGTCAAGAAGAACAGGGAAGACACCTTGGCCAGGGCAGCCAGACGTGGCCCTGTGAGCTCGGAGAGGTCAGGCCCCGGGCAGCCACACACGGGGAATGCTGGGGGGGGGCGGGGGGCGGACCTTGGGTCCTGGGCAGCCTGCCCTGAGCCCCCAGGGGAGTCATTAGCACCCAGAGGAAGGGGGCTCCCCCGGCGGCAGACTGAGGACAACGGCAGGGCGGCCTAAGGAGTGCGGGGAAAGATGACGGATCCCTCTCATATGGAGCAATCAGCATAATTTATTTCCGAATCAGCCATGAGTGGGAGGTGGCGCCCCGCACACGGACTGCCAAAGGACAGAAATGGCTTTTCAAGCAGCCGCTCCTCGGAAGCCTCCCCCTCCCCCGGCACCGGGACAATGAGGCCTGATTGTCTGTGGGCCTGACGATGGGAGTGGGCCAGTCAGCCTCCAGCCACCTCCTCTGCTGAGCCCCTTAGACCCCCTCCCTTCTTGCCCATGCCCTCTGCTCTGCACCTTGGAGCTCTGTTTCTGTCCTTTTGTGACAGAAGCAGCATGCCGCTTCCTGCAGCTGCAACAGCGCCAGCCAGAGGCCACTGTCAGAGAGACGGCTCCGGACACTGGCTTGGAGGCCACACCAGACCGCACGCAGGCGGGCCCCCGAGCCAGACAGCCCCTCCCTTTGCCCACCCTCACAGGCCGGCACAGCGGCACCTAGCCCACCTCCAGAACCGACCTCCAAACTCTGACTCCAGGAGCAGAAGTTGACGAGGCCTGGAGCCTTCCCTCCCCAGCACAGGTTAGCCACTCAGGAGGAGTGAGGGAGAGTGTGGACATGCCTCTCGCTGGGGCCTGACCAAATGGGCCTGGACAGGCAGTTGGGGAGTGTCTCGGGCTCCACCCGGAGTTGTGTCTTTTGGTGACACCCCTAGTGAGGGTCCCAGCTCCGGAGGGGACAGGGTGAGGGCGGCCCTGTGTCGGGCTCCCTGGAACCTGGTCGCTGGCCATCCACCACCTCCGGGACCCGGCCCACTCAGCCGCACCGTGCAGCCGGCTGCAGGGCGAAAACCAGCCTCAGGCCCCACCGCCTGAGCCCGGCCGAGGCTGAAGGGAGACAGGGTGGGAGGAAGGCCTTTGCGACTGCATGTCACACACCCACGAGGTCCTCTGGCTTCTCGTGCCCCCAGATGCCAGCCACAGTGTTTCCCATGCAGCCTGAGCTCCGGGTTGAGCTGCATTGACACTGGCGGGAACACGTACGTGCTTTCTGGAAGCAGAGAAGGAAGTAGGTTCATCCACAGAGCGTGGACTCAAAGGCCCGCGCCGGCAGTGGCATGCGGGAGGCTCATGTCTCCTCCCGGTGCTCCTGGCGTGGAGGCAGTCCCGGGGCCCCCGGGGAGCCCTGTACAGGCGGGCAACTCTCAGCAGCGTCCCAGGGCACGTGGGTCCCAGGGGCAGGTGGCCCAGCAGCCAGGACCTCAGCTTCTGAGGAAAACACTGCCGAACGCACAGGGGAAGGGAATGGCCCTGAAGCTTCTGCTGTTGTCATAGGCAGGGCTCGGGACAAAGTGTCAGAGGGTCCCACCCATCGCTGCAGGGAGAGGCACACTCCACAGCAGGCCTGGCACAGGGTGCTGGCACAGTCATGGGCAGAGCCCCACTTCCCACAGACCTCGGCTGCTTCGTGCCCAGAGAGGAGAGGGGGTGCTGGTATTTCGGGTGCAGACAGGAGCTTGTCAAGGAGTCTCAACTGACAGCACCACCGAGCAAAAGCAAGGCCAGTGGGGCAAACTGTGCCATGTGATGCCCCCTTTGGGGGTCCAGCAAGCCCTCCGCGGTCACCGCCACTGCAACAGCACGATTAATTCAGGCCTTTACCGGAACCACATGCGCCCCAGGCAGACCACACTCGGAGGCTGTGGGTACATTGCAGAAAACATTCTCTGTTTCCTGGTCTAACTGGCCGGTTTCCACAAAGAGTGCCCTGTGGAGCCTTAGGGATACCATCCATGGTGATGGCTGAGGTAGAGTGACCTGGGGGGGGGGGGGGGATAGGGAGGGAGAGATGCTGTCCCAGCTGCTCATCAGTGAGCTGTGTGACCACAGGCTATACCCTCACCTCTCTGTGCCATCCATCAAAATGGTGGCGGTACCTTCACCATTACCACCAAGCTGAGGGCGTGAGGTCAGATACAGGACTAAACGTGGAAGAGCCGAGTCCCAGGCTCTTCGTGTCGGGAGCTGGGAAATGTTCACAGTGAAGATCTCCCTTCTTTTGTCACAACCAGGGCTGCTGCCAAAGCCACTTTCCCTTGCAGAACTGGCCTGCAAGTGGCAGTGCGTCCCCAGCTCCTGGTGGGCGGTATTTCATAAAAATCTGAGAATAGCCGCGCTGGGCCAGGCACGGAGCCCAGTCCCGCCTGGCCTGGGGCTGCAGATGGCGCAGGGCAGGCATTGAAGGAAGACCGAATGTCCTCGCCAGGAACCAGCTCCCCTCCCACCCGGTCCCCACGCCTGCCTCCCTTCCCTCCCTGTTCTCAGCGCCACATTTATGATGGAAGCCTGGTTTGTCACTGAAAAGCCACTTCTAAGATGTTTCCCCGAAGACTGTGTTCTCAGAGGCAGCAGCAGCTTTCTCTCTCTGTCTTGTTTCCTTTTGTTTGACAGGACGCTACTAACCGACAGGAAGCTACTAATCAATAGCTTCACCCTAACCATCACCACATCTGTGCCCTAAAGCCTGTCCTGCCCTCCCCCCATTGCTGCTCTGGGATCATTCAGGTGCTTGGGTGGGCACTGGAGTGGGCAGTGGGGCCCATGGGGTGTGTCGCCGTGTCTTTGAGTTGCTCACTAACCTGCTCGATTTTCTTCGTGAGGAACACAGACTCCGAGTTAACTTTCTCTGATTATACGTGAGGGAGAGTTCACACAGGCAGCGACCAGAGCTCAGTGTCATTCACACGGGAAACAGAACTGTCTTAATATGCTCGTTTCCTTTTTTTCAGCATCAGTCCCTTGGAGCTTTTCAGTTTACCCTTCATCAAAACTTATCAGAAGGGCATCCAAGCTCGGTGTGGCAGCCGGGACGCCTCCCAGGCCCTGGAAATGGCCCATTACCTCCTGGGCACCAGACACGCCCAGGACCTGCGCCCGGCGTGGCGTGACTTGGGGCTGTGATCGGCCTGGAGAAGGAGAGATCTCGAGTGGCCAGTCACCACACACAGTAATGTTGGAGCAGGTGTGTGGGAACCTGTGATCTTGAAGGTTCTTTTCAAAGGGTCAGAAACAAAGTCAGAGGTTAAGTCCCAGAAGCCGCTGTGTTACCCCCTCAAGTGTGGGGGGCCATGATGAGCATAGCTCTGCGCCCTTAAGGGCCCGTGTTTCCTGGACGCGGTTGAAAGACAACATCTGAGGGCTAGGTACTCAGCGCAGGCGCTCCTGCACCTGGGCTCTGGGGAGAGGCAGACAGCGCTGCGGGCATGCTAAGGACAAAGTAGAGTGTAAAGCATGGTCAGTCTCCTCGTCACCATGGCAACTGCCTCTGCTTGTTCTATTCTATGAGCAACCAGCAAAGAGGTCTGAAGAGCCCCAGGGGGTTGGGGGTGCTGGAGGGGAGGAGAGTGTCCTTTCCTGGAGGAACCCAGCAGTCTGAGTAGCACCGCCCTCAGGAGTGCCGAGTGGTCCAAAGGCGGAGAACACCCACAAACACCTCACCCGTGTCGTGGTGTGTCCAGGACAGGGCCAAGGGCAGCTCTGCTGGAGGCCACCCTCATGTGAATGCTGGGAAATAGTGGGAACTGTCCTCGAGGAAGGAGCAGAGAAGAGCCACACAGACCAGGGACACCTCACCTGTGCTCTAGGCCACATTGCCACCCTCCTCAGAAAGCTGGCTCCAACACTGCACCAAATTCTTATTTAGGACATGAATTGCTATCCCTGTTCCCAGGGTCAGTGGCAGCCATAGGGTTTCAGGATTGGCCACCACTGAGACGGAGTGACAGAGCCAATGGCAGGGCCGTTGTCTGCGGAGAAAGCTCGTGCCCTTCCCTAATGGCTGTGTCATTGCAATCTGCAAACTCACGGTTTTAGGGACACCATGTTGACTGCATTCCACAGTGAAGCTGACCCCAACAAGGCACTGCCAGCCCCGGTTGGGGGCAGGACCTCAGGAAACCTGGTGCCCAAGCTCCTGTACCCCCCAGCCATCCTGTTGACACACTGGAAGCTTAGCAGCCACGTGTGGGTGAAAGGGCTCTCTGCCCCCCTCCCCACCCCCCCTCTGCAGCAGTAAAGCCTTCGAGGTGAGATTAGCAGCCCCACAGCCAGCAAAGCTGAGAGCTGACCTGCCAGCAGCTCAGAAGCCCGCAGCCCCACAAACTCAGATGTAGGTGTCAGTTTTTACATAAGACCTGAACCTCTCTTCAGCAAACAAAGCTAAAGAAAAATCTAGCCTCCCTGGTGGGGGCTCGTAATGAAAGCTTCCCCAGGGCCTTTCAGACACACTCCCTCTGGTCTACATGGGGGTGGGGTGGCGCTCTTTGCACCTTCCCGCTGAAGTCAGACTTGGGAGTTCTTCATCATCTTCAAAGCAAGAAGCAAATTGAAGAAATAACTGAAGACACTTTAATGGCCGAGGGGCTGCTTGAGGGCCTGGATGGTACAGACCAGAGACAGGGACAAGCCTTGTGGCGGGCAGTTCCCCAAACCAGACCCTCAGAGCCAGAGACGCACAATCTCGGGGATCTGGGAGCCCTCTGGGAGCAGTGCTGGCCGGTTATTAAGTGTCTACAATAATTAGCCACAGTTTGAATGGCTCCCTGCTTCTCTTGGCCTGCAGAGACGAGAACAAATAATTCCATTGTTGGTAAAATTGGGGTTTTCGTATATGCATTCCCCTATAAAGCACCTATTATATGTTCCATGCTCTTAAATTAAAACGAGGAAGCCAAATATGAAAGTGGACTCATAGCAGCAAAGATAAAGCAGTCAGGGTGTCTGCAGTGCGGAGATGTTTCTGGGGGGGCGGGCTGCCCACACCCCCGTCCCTGAACCGTTCTGGTCCCGATTCTTCCTCGGCTCAAGCAAACCTCTTAGCCATCAGCTGACTGAAATCCCAGCCGGCTACTGGAACTCTCACACATTTCTGGTGGGAATGCAAAAGGGACACGTTGACGTTTTCTTAGGAAGTTAAACAGAAATGCCGAGTGCAACCCTAGAGTAGGTGTTTAGCCAGGAGACATCAAAGGGTGCCTCCATTTGGAGACGCAGGCATGGATGTCTCTATTAGTCCATTCATGATAGCCCTAGACACCCCAAATGTCCATCACTGGTAAATGTGATGGGGAAGGAATAGGATATTGGGGACCAACTATAATTCCAAGAATGATTAATCATGCTCTGTTAGGCATAGCTGTTTTGTTCTGATTAAAGAAGGGACATTCCACCCTGGCTGGGAGCTCACCTGGAGGTGCAGCCCTTCCTTCCCATCAGGGAGCTGCCTGTCATCACGGAAAGATGAACAACCAGTTGCAGAGACCAGAGCCGCCAGCCCTTTGCATGTCACCAGCCCTTGGTGTATCGCCAGCCCTTTAAAGACCCCCAAACTCTGCATACCCGCAGGCCTTGGCAAATCTCCAGACCTGTCAATGGTCCATTTGGCACAACCTTTTGCCTCCTTCCCCATGTAATCCTTGTCCTTCTACCCAATAGAAGCAGCGGGCCTATGGGAGTGCAGAGATGTCTGTGGATAACCTGCTCTCCATGCCACCGGCAGGATTAGAATAAACGCTCATGTGCCGTTCAGCCTTGTCTCTGCCTAATTGGCTAAAGTATACTTTTCCACATGACCTTGGAATTGAACCACCCGACGTCTGCCCGCCTAAGCCTTTGTTAAAAGGCACACGCCTCTACAGTGGGGAAATGAAACTCTCTCCCCACTCATGCTGTCAGGCCCCTCAACTATCTTATGCTCTCAGGCTAAATGGGACAAGAGGACAGAGTGTGGAGAGCTCAGTGCGGCTACTGGTGCCCCTGGGAGGCCCTCTAGGGTGCACCACGGGACAGGTGGGATGAGAGGGCCTGGATGTGCTGGGACAGGCGAGGACGCCTGGGAGAGGGCCAACCTCTGCTCACTTCATTTCCTTTATGACCTCTGACCCCCGCCCCATCACAACATAGACAATGCTAAGTGCCATCACCTGCCATTGCCAATGTGGTGAAAAGATGTCCGTGTGCATGAGAGTGCTGGTGTCCCAACAGCAGAGTCGTCCAGCGTCTCCCCCAAAGCAGGGTGGGCTCATCGGAGAAGTTCCTTCTCTGGGAGAACTCAGCTTTTCTCAGCAGAGAGTGAAGGGGCCCCACATTTTCCTCTCTGACCTTTTCTCAGAGCAGTACTGGCAAATGTTGGGGTGTCCAAGAGGAAAAGCCAGAAAGTTCTACTTCCTCCTGCAGACAGTGGGTGAGGTCACAGGGCCAGAGCTCAGGGACCCTGAGCCACGGGAGTCAGACTTCTGGTGCTGCTGGTCCCCCTCCCTTGTGCCTGGAGGACTGACCCATCTGAAGGAAATAGACTCCTACTCCTCCAAGTGCGTTATTCTTTTGGAGCAAACAATGTTGGCCAGAGCGTAGTAAAACCTCATTTCAGAGTGGGTCCTGTGCCCTGCTCCAGCGTGGGTTGGGAGGAGTTTTCAGAAAACAGCTGCTGAGAGGGCACTATGGAGCTGGTGCCAGGCCAGGCCCGATGCTGGGCCTGGGGACAGGACAGGACAGGGCCCAGGGCCCCGAAGGAAACCTCTCTGGGGCTAAGCCCCTGACCCCAGGCAGGTGTCAGCTGTAGCCCTGAGAAGGCCAAGGGCAGCCCAAGACCAACTCCTGTCAGCGCTTCCTCTCGACCGTAACAGCTCTGCCCCTGACGCTGGAGGCCCGGGCCGGCGCGGGCGTGCTGAAGTGGAAGACGTCAATGCCTGCCGAAACCGTAAATGAATATCACAACTAAATCAGCGTGTGGCAGGCATGCACCAAGACTCACATAAAAGTCTATTAAAAAATCAATAAAAATCTTAATAAATCCCAAACTTGCTCTATCACTCAAATTTGTGATTTATTATTGTAAAAGCACCCAATGAGCTACTTTACCTTAACCGTCTGACTAGAGTGTCAAATACATAAAAGTCACGAGAAAAAGTAGAATTCTCTTTACACAGTCTTCAAATTCTTCAGTACATCTTTTTATTTGGACATTACCATAACTAAGGCTGCAGATAATGTTGAGTTCATAAATAAGGGGACTGGGCCTCAGGGGAAAATGAGAAATTTGCTCAATAGGATTAAG
Source organism: Antrozous pallidus (assembly GCA_027563665.1). Lineage (NCBI taxonomy): Eukaryota > Metazoa > Chordata > Mammalia > Chiroptera > Vespertilionidae > Antrozous > Antrozous pallidus. The sequence goes on from CM050521.1 coordinate 358,933, forward strand.
TTGTGGGCAAACCAACCGCAAAATCCAGGTTCCCTGTTGTCTAGTACTTTTCTTTACCCGTCAGGACACCTGAGAGCCGAAAACCCAGCTCCTGGCCCTAAAGACAGCACCAGGTCAGCCGCACTGGGCCCTCCACCTCCCTCCCCAGCGCCCGGCAGGCCAGCTCTGCCTCACTGGGGGCTGGGCTGGGGAGCCTGTCCACTCGGAGGCGCTTCCGAATTTTCCCAGTCCACCTGGGGAGGGAAAAGCTCTCCAACTGGGGATTTCCGAGGAAGGTTGTAAATATCGGGCAATCCCAACCGAAAGGCCAGCTGCCTGGCTGGTTCTGAGACCCGGGGATGGCGGTAACTCTGAGCGTCTGTCAGCACTCGCAGGGGCTGCCCTCCATGCAGAACCGGGAGTGTGTTCTGGTCCACGCGCCTCTGCATCTGCAGGCCCGGGAGGCACACAGCTGCTCTAGACATGATGGGAGTGAGTATCCTGTGTTGACCTCGCGTGCCCAGGGCCTGGCAGGTGGTGTTTCGGAGGGGGAGGCGAGCCTGGCATTACTGCCCACCTGTCACTGGGCTGATCAGTTTGGCTTGCGAGCGGTAATCACGTGGCTCTGTCTGTCAAAGGGGCCCTCCCACCAAGAGGAGTGCTCCCACCGGGAAAACATGTGACTGGGAAGGAGGCTCAGATAACAAGTGGGCTTGGCAGTGACACAAGAGGAACTCCTCTTCCTTTTCACTGATCTTTCACTGAGTGTAGTAAAGAAAATCCAGCAAACCCAGATCTGGGAAGATGGGCCGTTTTTGAAATGACATTGTCAAGCTATCCCTCGACCTAAACCAAACATGAGAACCAAGGTCTCACTGCAGAGGGGGCAGCGGGCACACACCTGGGCCAGAAAGGGAAGCAGCCTGGGAAGTTTTCCGGAACCGAGGTTGCTGGAGCAGAGAGGCTCACCGGCTTCGCGCACAGGCACCTGGTGGCTGTGCGGCTGCGGCCCTAAGTCTACAGATTTCAAACGAGCAGGCAGAAAGCTCACTCTGAGGCCCGCGGAAGTGTCTGAGGAGAGTCATGCCAGAAGAGTGATGTTTTCAGAATTTCCAAGCCAGGGTACAGAGCTAACGCTGAGCCGCAATACGCAGGCATCGCCCGAGAAATCTGGGTCTCGCCCCTAAGACCCTGATTTACCACATGTGGGCATGGAGTTTCCTGAAGCTCTCTGGGTGGTTAGGGACAGCTGGGCAACATACATGAGAGGTGCTTCCACAGGGCTGGCTCCTCAGGGTTAGCACAGGAACAAGTCCAGGAGCATTAGAGCCAGTGGGCCAGAAGCCCTGGCAGGTCAAGGTTAGGTTTTAGGTCTAAGTCTAAGGACCCACATGTGGCTGGTCACAAGGTCAGTTGAACACCTGCCCCTGTCCACATCTGAGAAAGGGGCTGTGTTCCCCAGAAGGACCCCAGGTGACGGCTTCCCAGCCAGCTCCACACCTGGCCAGGGCTGCCTGTCACCCAGAGCCCTTGGCTGCACCCACGTACACACACACACACACACACACACACACTCACACTCACAGAAGCACACACTCATACATGCACATAGAGATGGACTCACACACACATGCACACCCTCTCACAAACACACTCCCACAAAAACATACTCACATGCACAAATACCCACAGGCCCTGACACACTCTCATACACACAGCACTCCCACGCGTGCTTTCTCACAATCTGCCACACACACACCTCATAAACACACATCCCAGCCATGGGAGACAAGCCTTCTCGCGGGCCCTGACCCACTGCCCTGCAGTCCCTGGCTGCCAGCGGAGACAGTGCCCGGGCTCATTCTCTGCCTTGCAGTTAGTATGTCAGTGTTGACACAGCGGGCCACTTGGCTCTCCCCTCAGACAAGCAGAATCAGAGACCACAGGCCATGGGGAGTGGCTTTCCATTTTATTCTACAGGGACTGTCATAGGAAAAGGTGTCGAGAGCCTGGTGAGGTCACTGCCCCACCCCCCACCCACCTGGCCAGGGAGAACTCCTGGGGAGCCCTCCTTCCAACCTCAAATCCAGCACCTCTCCCTTCTCGGTCACTGGGCCCGAAGGCGTCTTCCCTGTCCTTGGTCCTCGGTGTAATTCCCTCAGGAGGAGGCCGGACCTGGTCTTTTTGCCCTTGCTGAGCCCTTCCCAGCCTCCACAGCACAGGCAGCGGGAAGCCTGCTGGGAGGTGAGTACGGGAGTGGCAGACTTTCTGCATTTTCCGGATGCCCAACGAGGCCCAGGCCCCCTATGCCACAGGACCTGGAGTGTGGTCCTGGCACTGTTCGGACAATCTCATCTCGTCTCCCAGAATCAGCTCCGGCCTGTCCCCCCCTGAGATCCATTTCCCATCAGGAGAAGCGAGCACAAGGGCAGAGGCCGCACCCCCACCCCCAGCAGCTGGCCAACAGGCAGGGCCAGGGGCTGTCCCCAGTGGCAGCGGGGCTCCCAGCAGCGGCTTTGCTCTCACCAGGCCTCGCTGAACCCACCAGGAGACCCTGTGGGGACTACTGCTAAGCATCGGGGAGCCTGGGAGACCCAGGTGAACATTGCGCACGGCGGGGAGCCTCCCTCAAAAAGGGGTGTTGTGGGAGCTTCATTAATTAATGTTTGGAAAGTGCTCTGGGCTCCGCGATGAAAGGGCACTCCAAAGTGCAAGGTGTTATTATTATGAAAATGCGCTGGCAAGCGGGCAGATGCGAGCGCAGATAGGCCCCGGAAAGATGGACCACAAAAGAAGAGTTAATGAGGCTGTGTCGGCGTGCTGCTGAGTCGGCTGGGCGAAATTGCTCTCTCTCCTGTGATGATGGTTCTGGGCCCTGATAGCATCTTAACTGCTCGCGGAACCAGAGGGTATTTCCATGGCGGGTGTTCTGAGGACCCAACAGGCAAAACAACAAACGGCCCCTCCCCTCCCTGCCCAGCCCAGCAAACTGACCTTGGCCCCTGGGAGCTGAGGCGGCCACACAGTGACTGACGTGGTATTTTTCGTGATTAAAAAGTATTAATAGAGTGTTTGGACCTCCGCACGGTAAGCTCCGGTGAGCATTTGCAGGAACTCTGAGGGAGCAGGAGATGAAGGAAGAGTTAAAGCACATGCAGCGGGCGCACGAGCAAATCCCCACTCCACTCAGTGGCAGGCAACGCTCCACTCGCTCACGCAGGAGCCGGAGCAAGTCCGAGCACGCAGACTGGGTAATCTCCTCACACAGGGGCCAGCCGGCTCCTGAAGTACTCTGGGCGTTCAAACGCGCCCAGCTGACAGAAAGCCGTTTAAAGCCCTGACACACACTTCCACAGGGTAACTAACCTGTGTCTGTTTTTGTCCCAGGGAGGGGACTCTGAAGGCGAGGCAGGAAGCCCACGCCCTTGTGCATGTCCAAGCGACTGGGCTGAAAGTCCAAGTGAGTTTCTGCTCTCTGCATCTTGGGAGTGTGGCCTGTCGCCCACCACGCAGTCAACCGCCCAGAAGAGGGAAAAGGGTGCAGAGACTAGACTCCTTAGCCAAGACCAGATGTTGGGTCCGAGGTACAGCTACAGCCAGCCAGGATGTCGCTGAGGGACCCACGGGACACTCTCAGACAGGCTCCTACTGCCCTCCAGCACAGGGCGAAGCAGGCTGCCTGCCATCTGAGTGTCATCAGAGTGGCCACCACCCAGGGCTGCCTTCACTGCAACCGGACTGGCCCTGGGGAGGTGTGGCTCCACGTGTTTCACCCACCAGAACATCAAGTTTCAAGCCTCCAAGTGACCGGCGGGCCGAAGGGACCCAGCCCCACGGCACCTCCCAGAGCCCGGTTCAGGGTCCGAGGATGGTGGTGTTGAGCTGCTGACACTGTTGTCCGCTTGTTTCGTGCAGGATGGCTGTGACTCAGCAGCAAGGGGGTGTGTTCCGAGTGTGGGTGTCAGCGTGTCCTGAGTGACTGCTTTTACACTAACTCTGCTAGAGACTTAGGTCGCCATGCCAGAGGGGATGGCATCTGTACTTCAGTGCAAAATGTATTAGTAACATTAAATAGGAAGTTAATATAACTTCCACTAAATTAAAATAATTACTATTTAATATTATTAATTGATTATAATAATAAATGGTTTAATGTATTGAATTGCTGTTAAATTGATCATTACTTCATAAATGCCTACTTCTGAAAAACAGTGCTAAAATATGTTTTCCATCCTAAGCTATCTATGGTACCTTGAGTGTATTCATCTTTCCATAGGGTTTACGAGTGTGTTTTTCAAGTTCTAAGTGATCTCTCAACATAGAGACAGCTATTTATGTTGGGATTTTTTTGTTGTTAATCCTCATTAGAGGATATTTTTTCCATTAATTTTTAGAAAGAGTGGAAGAGGGCAAGGGAGAAAGAGAAACACTGATGTGAGAGAGACACAGTGATTGGTTGTCTCAACACACCCCGAACAGGGGTGGGGGATCCTGCAACCCGGGTACATGCCTTCGATGGGGAATCAAACCTGACCCTCCTCGGTGCGCAGGCCAGCGCTCCAGCCCGGGAGCCACGCCAGCCAGGCACCAGCTGCTGGCTGTGAGGGACCCGGAGTCAAGAGCCCTCCCCTAAGGGGGCCACGTTCTGCTTCTGGGCCCTGCAGACTCCCACCTCCCAGGTCCCCTCTCCGCTGTGCTGTGCCCTCCCTGCTTGCCTGGCCCTCATGAGGAGGGAGAAATGCGTGAACCTCTCCTGTCGGCTGTTGTGCATTGGTGGCTGATTAAATGGGAGTGAATATCGTATCAAAATCAGGCACTGAGGGGTGCCTGCTGTGGAGAAGGCCTGGGACTCAGAGCCAAGGAGAAGCAGCCTCTGCTTGCGCCCCACTTGAGCAGACCAGGCCATACCCCTGGGCACTAGGGCGGCCCAGGACGGCCGAGACAGACGGCCATGCAGGGCACTCAGCTGAGATGAAACTCCCTCCCACTTTAGACAGGAGCACTGATGCCCCAGGGCTAAGTCACTAGGACAAACTACTCCCCACACATTCACACCAGCAGGGAATTGGAGGGGGTGGAGGGGGAGGACTGTTCAGTCTGTGCCATGCGCACTCAGGGGCTCATGTGTGCGACTTGCTCTTGCCCTTTCTCTCTGTCTGAGGCTTCCCTGAATTAAATAGGAAGTCCTCTGGGTGAAAGTGGAGGTCTGTATGTGCCTCTGGGAACCGGGGGCAGCAAAGTGAAGACCATTAGGAAACCGACTCCAAGGATCACATGTGCATCACCTGCAAAGGGCCTGACTTGCGCTGCCTAGTCAGGGGCGCGTGAGTCCTTTAAGTACTTGGCAGCTCAATATTTTTAAAATCACGGGAATAAAAGTAATAACTGGATAATGGTCAGGTAGATACACACGCTTGATCTCAGAGTCGTGATTTAGAGGGAGTCTCTATGGACCCAGAAATCAACCTTCGGACTGTGAGGGCAGTCAGTCAGCCATTGCCACATGGCTCATTCCCTCTTCCAATATGTCCTAGCAAGCCCTCTGTCCTGGCCACCTAGGATACCACGCCCCTCTCTCTATCTCCATATATGCACAACCCGGGCTTCTGTTAAAAAAATAAGTAATTAGGAACAATCTCTCTCTCTCTCTCTCTCTCTCTCTCTCTCTCTCTCTCTCTCTCTCTCTCTCTCTCTCTCCCTCTCCGTTTCCCTCTCCTTCTCCCTCTGTCACCATTTTACTCCCCCTAATAAGTACCAGTCAGAACGACCCATCCAAAATGCCACTGCAACCCTTTCAGTCTTGTCAGCTCCTATGTCACACTGTCCAAAAGAGTCCATCACCGAAGGCCCAGCTGGGCCACGCTGCCCCTGCTTCGTCTCCTGGTCCACACTGCCTCTCACCGCTGTCTACCCCTTACAGGGACCATACTTGAGCCTGGGTCTCATTATGTCTACTACCCTCACCTTGAGTCACCCTCAGCTTTGTCACCAGGCACCGCGAGCACAAGTAGGCAAGTGCCCTGTTCCTGACTCCCTGTAAACTTGCGCTCACCTGGGAGCCACGCCACAGGCTCTTGGCTCTTCCTGTGGCCCAGGCAGCCTCAGGCCTGTGTGTTCTGTGGCTCCAAGCCTGCCTCGGGGCCTGCCTCTGCCACAGAAAGGCCATGTTCCCCTGCCTCCTCAGCGCGTCTCCTGCACCCACCCTCGTCAGGGGCTAGCGTGGAGGAAATGCTGCCCCTTCCAGAAGAAAATAACCCACATCTCAGGAAGTGCTTTCATGAGCGCAGCCTCAGGTGTCTGAGAAATAGGTAGGTGTTACGGGTGCAAGTGGAGAGAGATGTGCTGTGGGACCCGGCCTCCACCCTTGCGTGTTTGAAGACCAAAGGTTTCTAGTTCTAGTTTTAATTAGCTTCCTCGTGGCCACCAAGATGTCAAAAAGTTTGGCCGGACCTGCGAGCTTTAGACCTTACTAAGTGGGTATATGGAGCACAGATCAGGTCTCTGTCCACACCTTCAGGCTGAATAACCTTACCTTTAGGGTCCTTGCTCTCCTCTGAGGGAAAAGGTTAGATGGCAAGTGTCTCGAGGCACTACTATCAGCATTGCCCTGAAAGGGGCCAATGCCCACGCCTGCATGAGCCGCCCGGGCCCCCCTCTGGCTGCTGGGGCGCACTTTGATGTTCGCAGTGTTCATATTTGCTTTGCTTCAAAGAGATGGCATTTGGAGACATTCCTGAAATTCTGACACTTTTAAGGGGAATCTCGCCCTCCTCACAGTCAGGGATTGTGTTGGAAACACCAGTGACTTTTGATTAAACTGGAAACCTGTGTCTCCTTTCACCGGCTCATTTTAAAATATCATCACTGTTTACAGTGTGTGGAGGGAGTTTTAGTCTGTTTGCCAAAGATATCAAAGAAACGTGGCGATCTCACTGGATAACTCCAGAGCTGCGTGTGCCCGGCCTGTGGGTGTGGTGGAAGTGAGCTGTCCCCTGACGGCTCCTCTGTGGCTCCTCCGCTGTTGTGAGTTCCCCTCTATGCCCAGCCCTGATGAACTTGAAGAACTGGGGGAGGGGCTCACTGCCTGGATCCCAGCGATACTCGAGAGTATTTACTGCTGAGTAAGTTTAGTTCCTCCGATTTAATTTTCCTCTTGCAAGTCAATACTATTAAGAACAGATCCATACAAGTTGGAATAACTTACTAACATATTAAGATAAAATTCTATTACGTGAGGTTGTTATATGTATATTTAAAGGTGTGGATTTTGGTGTGCCTAAGTTATTTTTTTCAAAGTTGAGAGCAGTATCATTTGATTTATCTTTATATTGAAACTAGAGGCTCGGTGCATGAAATTTGTGCATGTGGGGAGGTGTCCCTCAGCCCAGTCTGCACCCTCTCTAATCTGGGACCCGTCGAGGGATGTCCAACTCTTTGTTTAATACCAACAGGATTGGGCAGTCAGCCAGACCTCTCACAATCCAGAACTGCTGGCTCCAAACTGCTCTTGTGCCTGCCTTCTTGATTGCCCCTAACCACTTCTGCCTGCCAGCCTGATCACCCCCCAACCATTCCCCTGCCAGCCTGATTGATGCCTAACTGATCCCCTGCCAGCCTGTTTGCCCCTAACTGTCCTGCCCTGCCAGCCTGGTCACCCCTAGCTGCCTTCCCTTGAAGTCCTAGTCCCCCCCAACTTCTCTCCCCTGCAGACCTGGGACTCCTTTTAACTGCCTTTCTCTGCAGGCCTGGGCACCACCAACTTCCCTCCTCTGCCAGCCTGATCACCCCTAACTGCCCTCCCCTGCAGGCTTAATCCCCCCCAACTGCCCTCCCTTACAGGCCTTGTCCCTCCCAACTGCCCTCCCCTGCTGGCCATCTTGTGGTGGCCATCTTGTGTCCACATGGGGGCAGGATCTTTGATCACATGGAGGCAGCCCTCTTGTGTGTTGGAGTGATGGTCAATTTGCATATTACTCTTTTATGAGATGGTATAGAGGCCTACTACATGGATGGGGGTCAGCTGGTTTGCCCTGAAGGTTGTCCTGGATGAGGGTGGGGATTCCCTTGGGGTGTGGGCAGCCTGGGAGAGGAGCCTGTGGTGATTTGCAGGCCATTGATGCCCCCTGGTGACCCAAGTGGAGGCCCTAGTATCTGGGATTTATTTGTCTTCTACAATTGAAACTTTGTAGCCTGGAGCAGAGCCAAGCCTCCTGTGTCTCCATAGTGGCAGCCATTTCTGTTGGGATTTATTTATCTTCTATAATTGAAATATTTTACCCTTAAGTGGAGGCCAAGACAGGCCAAGGCTGCAGAAGCTTGGCTTCCTCCATCACCAGGAGTAACCCAAGCCTCCTGATCTCTCCATCTCTGTGGCTGCCCTCATTTTTGTTGGGATTTAGCTTTGATAATTGAAACTTAGTAGCCTTGAGAGAGGAAAAAGATGGCGGCGGGTCAGAAGGACGCATAATCATTTGTGTCCCAGGGTAGACGGGGTGAGCAGCTGAGGGTCGTGGGGGGAGTGTTTGTTGGTGAGTGGGCGGACAGAAGGGCTTTGGGAGAAGGAGGGGGACTGCCAGATTAGCCGTCCTTAACGGAGCGGCTCCTGTGCTGCTTGGTTCTCTCCCGGAGCCTGGCTCAGAGGCGGCTGCGCCATCTTAAAGGGGAAGAGCCTAATAATTTTATAGTTGCGGTACCCACTGGGCGTCTCAGACTCCCACCTCCTCCCCAACATCGATTCCTAGTTGGTGAAGAAGCGGACTCTGAGGAAACTTGTGCTCAGCCACGGAAAGGTCAGGTTTCTCCAGGGGTTAAGGGAGCTGGTAACACAGGGAGATTCGCGCCTGGCGAAAAAAGAGGAAAACCCGCGGCTGTTGGAGCCTGCAAACGTGGAAGAGGGTCCTCGGAGCTGGTGACAGGAGGGGGGATACATAGAGGGCGACACATTTGGACCTGAAGGAGAGGGCCAGCCTGGCAGTTTTGGGAGGGAGCGGGCTGCCAAACCCAAGGGGAGAAAGGGTTTCGTGCAAACATACAAGCAGGACGTGAGTTCGCTCGCCTGCGTTTGTCCTCTCTAAATCCGAATTTCTCAGCGCTGAACGAGGAAGGGGGGACCCCTGGTGGGGGAGAACCTGGGAGACCACAGGGGCGAGCTGTTTTTCTGACGCTGGGAATCAGAACAGGTCCTCACCATTAGAGGGGCAGCTCTGGGGTAGCCTATTTCCACAAAGCAGTAGTAAATACCATAGACATAGCGGGATTTTAGATCAGGCTAGAGAGGACCAATAGACCTGGAGGTCAATTCAGAAACACCGCCACCTAGGGGCTGAATCATAAATTGTCTCTTGTGTAACACAAATTAAGGAATCAATTTTATTTCTACTACTATTTAAATTTTTTAAAGTGCCATTTTATTCCATCTTTATTCTACTCAGAGATTAGTGATATATAGCCTTTTTTTATCTACCCTTTAGTATCTCTTTAACCTACTTCAACCTCCCCCTTATGCCAGCACTCTCCTGCTAACCTTTCCTTAGTTAGTGTCTTATTCCCCTTACACTTTTTCTGGTTTAGATTTTTCTTATTCTCTCTTTTTAGCCCCTGTTAAAATTTCACCCCACTTTTATATCCAATCTCCAACCACCTGCTCCAAGTCCATACACATCTAAGGCTTCTCCGACTTCACTTTCCTAAAATGTTTTTCTCTCGGTCCTGCTGATGTTGTTTACATTTTATGCATATTTGTGAGATTGGTTTGGTTATTCTTTCCTTTTAATTTGTTTTGTGGGGCGGGAGTTGGCATTGTTTTGTGTATTGGTGATGTTTACATTGTTTTTTGATAGATTTAAGCTTCTGTGTTCCCTAACCTCCCTTGATATTAGTTGTTGTATGTAGTTTCTATCAGTGTCCAGGTACTCGTTGCTGGCTTTTGCTGGGATTAGTGGCGGTCCTGTGGGAGGTTCCAACCCATATTTATAGTTTACTCCCTTTTCCTTTCTTTTTACTCCTTCCCCTTTTCCCAACTTTATTTTGGCATTCCCCTTTTTCCTTTCTTTCTTTCTTTCTTTCTTTCTTTCTTTCTTTCTTTCTTTCTTTCTTTCTTTCTTTTCCTTTCTTTCTTTCTTTTTTTCTTTCTTTATTTTGTGTGTGCGAGTGTGTTTTCTCTTACTCTCTCTTACCCACCTATCACCTAATTTACCTTCCTCTGGCAATCACTTTTAATTTGGAGTTACCAATACTGTGAATACATTCTTCTTCTGTGCCCGGTGTGCTGCACCTGGTTGTGTTGTAGTCTGAGCCTTTAAATCAACACAGGAGAGTGAAAACTACATAACAAGACACACAGAGAAGAAAGACTATGGGGAGACAAAGAAATAGCCCACCAATGAAAGAAAAGCAAGCCTCACCAGAAAAAGAGGTAACCGAAATGGAAGCAAACAACCTGTCAGAGAGAGTTCAGAGAAATGGTCATAGGGTGGATGAAGAGAACAGAAGCCAATACAAGTAAGAACCATGAGGAATTGAAGAGGAATCAAGAGGAAATGAAGAAGAGCCAGGAAGAAATGAATAAGAAATATGAAGAAATGAAGAAGAATTATGAAGAAATGAAGAAGAATTATGAAGAAATGAAGAAGACCCAAGAAGAAGTGAAAAGTGACATTGCTGAGGTAAAGAACTCCATAGAAAGTATCAGGAGTAGACTAGATGAAGCAGAGGACCGCATCAGTGAGCTGGAAGACAAGGTAGGAAAAAACACCCAAGTAGAGCAGCGTCTAGAAAAAAAAATTAAAAAGCAGGAGGAGAGCCTAAGGGAACTTTGGGACAACATGAAACAAAACAACATACGTATAATAGGGCTTCCAGAGGGACAGGAAACTGAGCAAGGAATAGAAAATCTGTTGGAAGAAATAATGACAGAAAACTTCCCTGATACAGGAAAGAAAAAACCCACACAAATCCAAGAAGCTCACAGAGTCCCAAGCAAATTAAACCCCAAAAGACCTACACCAAGGCATGTTATAATTAAATTGGCAAACATCAACGACAAAGTGAGAATCCTAAAAGCTGCCAGAGACAGACAGAAAGTCACCTACAAAGGAACCCCCATCAGATTAGCAAGTGATTTCTAAACAGAAACTTATCAGGCCAGAAGGGATTGGAATGAAATATACAAAGTTATGCAAAGAAAGGGTCTGAATCCTAGAATACTGTACCCAGCAAGGCTCTCAATCAAAATTGAAGGTCAAATCAGGAGCTTCACAAACAAAAAAGCTCTAAGGGAATACATTACCACCAAAACAGCAATGCAAGAAATGCTAAAGGGTCTGCTGTAAAAAGCAATAGGAAGCCATGAAAGAACATAGGGGCAAAGAACAAAAATGGCTACAAATAACTATCTATCAATAATTACTTTAAATGTAAATGGTTTAAATACTCCAATCAAAAGACATAGGGTAATAGACTGGATAAGAAAACACGACCCATATATCTGCTGTCTACAAGAAACCCACCTCCAAAAAAAAGATGCACACAGACTGAGGGTGAAAGGATGGAAAAAGGTTCTTCAGGCGAATGGAAATGGAAAGAAAGCTGGGGTAGCAATACTTATATCCGACAAATTAGATCTCAAAGTCAAGGATGTAACAAGAGATAAAGAAGGCCACTACATAATACTAAAGGGAGCAATCCAACAAGAAGAAATAACTCTGGTAAACATATATGCACCCAATATAGGAGCACCCAAATACATACTAAAATTCCTAGAGGATATCAAGGGAGAGATAGACAGCAATACTATCATAGTATGAGACTTTAATACCCCACTATCACCATTGGACAAATCCTCTAAACAAAAAATTAGTAAAGAAACATCAATCCTCAATGAATCAATAGACCAGAAGGAATTAATTGACATCTTCAGATCATTTCACCCCAAAGCCACAGAATATACATTCTTTTCAAGTGCCCATGGGTCATTCTCAAAGATAGACCATGTGTTGGGTCATAGGCAAAGTCTCTCCAAATTCAAGAACATAGAAATCATATCAAACACATTCTCAGATCACAATGGCATAAAGCTGGAAATCAACTACAATAGAAACAACCCAAAGAAATCAAACACATGGAGACTAAACAGCATGCTATTAAACTATGAATGGGTTACTATAGAGATCAAGGAAGAGATAGAAAACATCATGGAAACAAATGACAACGACAGCACAACAATCCAAAATCTATGGGACACAGTGAAAGCAGTTCTGAGAGGGAAGTTCATAGCTCTACAATCCTACTGCAAAAAACTAGAAACAGCGGCAATAAATTATCTAAACCAACAACTCAAAGAGTTAGAAAGAAAGCAACAAGAAAAGCCCAGTGTAAGCAGAAGGAAGGAAATAGTAAAGATCAGAGCAGAAATAAATGACATAGAGACCAAAGAAACAATAGAGAAGATCAACAAAACCAAAAGCTGGTTCTTTGAAAGATTAAACAAGATTGATGAACCTCTAGCCAGACTCACCAAGAAGCAAAGAGAGAGGACCCTAATGAATAAAATCAGAAATGAAAGAGGTGAAATAACAACAGACCCCATTGAAATACAAAGGATTGTTAAAAATTACTATGAACAACTCTACTCCAACAAACTGGACAATCTGGAGGAAATGGATATATTTCTGGAAAAATATAACCTCCCAAAACTCAATCAGGAAGAATCTAAACAACTCAATAGACCAATAACTGTGGAAGAAATTGAAGCAGTCATCATAAAGCTTCCGGCAAACAAAAGCCCAGGGCCAGACGGCTTCACAGGGGAGTTTTACCAAACATTCAAGGAAGAACTAAAACCTATACTCCTCAGATTATTCCAGAAAATTCAAGAGGATGGAACACTTCCAAACTCCTTCTATGAAGCTAACATCACCCTAATACCAAAACCAGATAAAGATGACACAATGAAAGAGAATTACAGGCCAATATCCCTCATGAATATAGATGCCAAAATCCTCAATAAAATTCTAGCAAATCGGATCCAGCAGTACATCAGTAAGATCATACACCATGACCAAGTAGGATTTATCCCAGGAATGCAAGGATGGTACAATATCCGCAAATCAATAAATGTGACACATCACATTAACAAATTGAGAGATAAAAATCACATAGTCATATCAATTGATGCAGAAAAAGCATTTGACAAAATCCAACACCCTTTCTTGATAAAAACTCTCAACAAGGTAGGAATAGAAGGATCATACCTCAACATAATAAAAGCCACATATGATAAACCCACAGCAAACATTATACTCAATGGGCAAAAACTACAACCATTTCCCTTAAGAACAGGAACAAGACAGGGCTGCCCACTCTCACCACTCCTATTCAACATAGTACTGGAAGTATTAGCCATTGCAATTAGACAAGAAGAAGAAATAAAAGGCATCAAAATTGGAAAAGAAGAAGTTAAGCTATTCTTATTTGCAGATGACATTATATTGTACATAAAAAACCGGAAAGACTCCATAAAAAAGCTAATAGACTTAATAAATGAGTTCAGCAATGTAGCAGGCTACAAAATCAATGCCAAGAAATCTATGGCATTCCTATACACCAATAGTGAACTTACAGAAAGGGAGACTAAAAAAGCAATCCCATTTACCATCACACCAAAAAAATTAAGATAACTAGGAATAAAGTTAACTAAGGAGGTAAAAGACCTATTCGCAGAAAACTACAGGACGCTAAAAAAAAAGAGATAGAGGAAGATGTAAACAGATGGAAGAACATACCATGTTCATGGATTGGGAGAATCAACATAATTAAAATGTCCATACTACCCAAAGCAATCTATAAATTTAATGCACTCCCCATTAAAATACCAATGGCATACTTCACAGACCTAGAAAGAACTCTCCAAAAATTCATCTGGAATAAAAAAAGGCCCCGGATAGCCACAGCAATCCTGAGAAAGAGGCACAAAGTCAGTGGGATTTCCATACCAAATTTCAAGCTGTATTACAAAGCTACTGTTCTCAAAACAGCCTGGTACTGGCACAAGAACAGACATATAGATCAATGGAATAGAATAGAGAATCCAGATATCAACCCAAACCACTATGCTCAATTAATATTTGACAAAGGAGGTATAACCATAAAATGGCATCAAGATAGTCTCTTCAATAAATGGTATTGGGAAAATTGGATAGATACATGCAAAAAAATAAAACTAGACCACCAACTTACACCATACACAAAAATAAACTCAAAATGGATACAGGACTTAAATGTAAGACAGGAAACTATAAAAACATTAGAGGAAGCTACAGGAAATAAAATCTCAGACATATGCCAAAAGAACTTCTTTGATGATACTGCTCCTAGGGCAATGGAAGCTAAAGACAGAATAAACAAATGGGACTACATCAAAATAAAAAGCTTTTGCACAGCTAAAGAAACCATCAACAAAACAACAAGAAAACCCACTGTATGGGAGAACATATTTGCAAATGTTATCAGTGATAAAGGTTTAATCTCAAGCATCTATAGGCAACTCGCACAACTCAATAAAAGGAAGACAAATGACCCAATAAAAAAATGAGCAACAGACCTAAATAGAACCTTTTCTAAAGAAGACAAAAGGAAGGCCCAGATACATATGAAAACTTGCTCAAAGTCACTAATTATCGAAGAGATGCAAATCAAGATGACTATGCGGTACCATCTCACACCTGTCAGAATGGCTTACATCAACAAATCAACAAATGACAAGTGCTGGCGAGGATGCGGAGAAAAAGGAACTCTCCTGAACTGTTGGTGGGATTGTAGACTAGTGAAAACACTGTGGAGAACAGTATGGAGTTTCCTCAAAAAACTAAAAATGGAGCTCCCATTCAACCCAGTGATCCCACTTCTAGGAATATACCCCAAGAAAATAGAAAGGCGAATTAGAAAGGATATACGTACCCCTATGTTCATAGCAGCACAATTTATCATAGCTAAGACTTGGAAACAGCCTAAGTGCCCATCAGCAGATGAGTGGATTAAAAAACTATGGTACATCTACACAATGGAATACTACGCTGAGGTAAAAAAGAAAGAGCTCCTACCATTTGTAACAACATGGATGGAATTAGAGAGCATTATGCTAAGTGAAATTAGCCAGGCAGCGAAAGACAAATATCACATGATCTCACTCATTTGAGGAATATAATGAATGACACAGACTGATGAACAAGAATGGATCCAGAGACTGAGAAAAGTCCATTAAAATGTCAAACCTCAGGGTAAGTGGCAGGTGGTGGGAGTAAGGGGGAAAGTCAATATATTTGAATGCTTGAGCTAAGGTAAGTGATTTGTGTTTTTATATCCCTGACAAAGTTTTTATAAAGTTATAAAAAAAATTGGCAGCTAGTTTGAGATTGAATTAACATGGCCTAGAGCATGTCATCTCTTATGGACACCAGTTCTTAGGCTAGGCCCTCCTTAACCTCCCGTGACACCACAATACCCTTACATGATATTATTCTACAATGTCATTATAATATTTGATATTTGACAACAACATATTATACAATTATCCCAAATAAACTTACAAACTAATTCTTTGAATGTTGGGCAGCAACTTAAAAAAAGGATAGGAAATCCCTTTCAGAAGGGATTAAGGCACTGGGAAGGCATCCGAGCATTCTATATTGGCCCCTCTGGCCCTTTTGCCAAGAGGGACCCTCTTCTTATTATCCAAATACACACAGCTAATGCGTGAACTTTCAGTTCAAGCTGTGGCTGAAGTCTCTGGGCAGTCGGCACCATGGATCTGTCTCTCGACCAGTGGCGTGAGCTGGGCCCTCTCTGGAGAAGAAACCTGGGTCACCCAAGATATGTGATCAGTACCGGGACCCCGCCAGAGGCGAGGGGACCCCATGGCACGTGCTGGACGTGGAGGCCACGGGGGCATAGACTACAAAGGAGACAGGACTGAACCTCACATCACCCTGTTTGGCCCCGGAGGATGGCTGGTTAGCCAGAGACGGGTAAGATTCCTCAGGGAAGGAACAACCTAAGACAGGCACAGTCGCAGAGGGGCCAACAGGAGAGAACTAAAAGGTCAACAGAGGTGGGGCACAGACCCTCATCCACAAACCTTGCAGGGGTTTGATTTCTCACCCCTCCTGAGGAAGGTCTTCTACCCCCACGGCTGCTACGCCTCCCATGCACAACTCACACCGGGACCCAGGTGGTAGACAGAGACTCGGCCAGCAATAGCTGCCCTATATCAAAATTTAATTCATTACAAAGAATTCTGAGGACCTACTCAAAAATGCAAATATTCCTTTCCACAAGTATTTACTAAGTAAACTAAGATTTCTGCTTGAGTATTAAAATTGACAGTAAAATAGTAATCAAGTTTTCAGATTAATTTAAATTGGCCAAGTGAAATAAGTGAATACTCAAGAAAATCTAACTGTACTGGACAAAAAGCTTTTCCTAAAACATTAACTAAATTATCTATTAGTAGTTCATCTCACTGCAAAATTGCCTAACATCCAAAGAACCTAAAGTAGTAATATTTGTATGCAAAAATTAAAATTTAAAATTACCAAGACTGCAAGATAAAATTTCCAAAAGCCCCTATTAACCAAAAAAAGGGGGGTGGGGGACAATGAGGTAATATCATGTAAGGAAAAATATCCTATAAGTAAAATACATGTAGAAAATTCTTACTCCAGAAAAGAAAATTCCATTTGTAAAACCAGCTGCAGGACACCCATAAAAAAAACACACATGGTGTCAAAATAAGCCAAAGGAAAATCATTTAGGCAAAAATAAAAAGAATCCCAAGTCTATTTTGCAGAGAGGATCCCTTTGTTAACCTTTGGTCGAGAATGTGTTTGTGTGTTTGCAGAGAACAACTCCAAGACCATGTGGGATCCTGCGACAGTGAGGAACTGACGGCCCTGTTCCATCCATGAGGATGGTCCAGAGATGGGGGACGCTGACGACACCTTGCCATGCTAGCAGTCGGCAGCTGTGTGTGGCTGCAGGCGGCCCAGGAACATACCAGAGAGGATGGATCTTGCATTGCCACGATGTGTCCACCATCTGGATACCATTGCTGACATGTACACATGAAGAACTATTTGACATTGAAACTAGGACTCAGAACAGTTGGACACTGAAACTGACACCCAAACTTTTTTTGCTCTTATACGTTTGTTTTCAGTATGCAGAGGCAAGATATTTTTGAAGAAAAGAAACAGGGGAGAGTGATTGATATAGAGGCAGGGTGGCCTCGAACAGGCTGTCAAGCTACAGGGGGAAGGCTGGAGTGGAGGGGAGGCAGATGCTGGGGGAGATCAACCGAAGGACTTGTATGCATACATATGAGCATAACCAATGAATGAAAGACTCTGGGGTGGGGAGGGAGGCAGGTGGGGACATGTGCTGGGGGGTAGGGGAGGCTGGGGGGAGGATATTGGGGGGGAGGAAAACATATGTACTACTATTAAATATAAGTTATATTGTAAATAAAATTAAAAAAAATAAAATAAAATAAAACTATAAAAAAAGAAAAAAGAAACTTAGTAGCCTTGAGTGAAGGCCTAGGCTCACCAGGGTGTGTGGAAAGCTTGGCTTCCTCCATCGCTGAGGAAACTCAAGCCTCCCTCCTGCTCACTCCGTGGCCACAGACATCTTGGTTGGTGTTAATTTGCATACTCAATCCTTATGGGCTGGTGGGCATGGCTTGTGGGTGTAGAAGATGAATGGTTAATTTGCATATTACTCTTTTATTAGATAGGATGTATATATTTAAGATGTACAACATGATTTAATGTCTACAGCTAAGCTAATTAATACATCATCTCACATTACTGTGTGTGTGTGTGTGTGTGTGTGTGTGTGTGTGTGTGTGTGTGTGGTGATGGGAACACCTCAAAGCTACTCGCTCAGTAAACTTCTTATGTCATACACACAATTACTCACTATATTCATCATGCTGTCCCACATCTAGAGATAGAGATACAGAGAGATAGAGTAGAGATAGAGATAAAGGTAGCAGAATTGAGAGATGCTAGAGATAGAGACAGAGGTAGAGGTAGAGAGACATGGAGATAGAGATAAAGACAGAAACAGAGGTGGAGATAGAGGTAGAGATAGAGATAGGTAGAAGTGGACGTGGAAGTGGAAGTAGAGATAGAGATAGAGTAGAGATAGAGATAGAGATAGAGATAGAGATAGAGATAGATGGTAGATGGTAGAGATAGAGATAGAGGTAGAGGTAGAGATAGAGGTAGAGAGAGATAGAGTAGAGATAGAGGTAGAGGTAGAGAGAGATGGAAATAGAGAAAGAGGTAGAGAGAGATAGAGAGAGTAGAGATAGAGATTGAGATAGATGGTAGAGATAGAGATGGAGGTAGAGGTAGAGAGAGATGGATAGAGATATACAGATAGAGATAGAAATAGAGATAGAGATATAGTAGAGATAAAAACAGAGATAGAGATAGAGGTACAGATAGAGATGGAGATAGAGGTAGAGGTAGAGAGAGATAGAGATAGATATAAATATAGAGATAGAGATAGAGTTAGAGATAGAGGTAGATGTAGAGAAAGATAGAGATAGAGATACAGTAGAGATAAAGATAGAAATACATGGTAGAGGTAGAGATAGATAGAGAGGTAGAGGCAGAGAGAGAGAGGTAGAGGTAGAGAGAGATAGAGTAGAGATAGATTTAGAGATAGAGGTAGAGAGAGATGGAGACAGATAGAGATAGAGGTAGAGTTAGAGGTAATACAGACAGTGGTACCAGTTTCTCTATCCATTTATTTTTACACCTTTGGCTGCTCTGAATAATGCTCAAGCTGCTTTTGTATAGCCTAGATTTTTTCTGTTCCAAGTCACCACCAGTGCCTCTGAGTCCCATCTGGCATCACCCCAGGCTGCTCTCCAGCTTCCGGTTCCTCTGTGCAGGAGCCTCCACTGTTGGTCCTGTTCACATTCTGTATTCTGCACCTGCTCATCAGTGACTGAACCTCCACGTCCTGGGGCGATGCTCTCTTTACCACATGAATGTCAATGCAGAGAACCTGTGATAAGTTTGTGCACTTTCCCCTGTAGCTTCCCAACCAATTTTGAACTGAGAGCTCCAAGGCTTTACTCCAATGTCCCATATGCACCTTCCCTGATCACGGAGTGCCTTCTGGATATTTACTCTGGCAATTGGCCGCCCTGCAGCCCCCAGACCTGGAGTCCAGTCTCTGCTCAGCTGGGCAGCTTTGGTCCTTATGGACAGAGAACACACGCTGATGTGTAAGAATGTGTGTGGCTGCAGCTGGCAGTGTAAGCTCCCTGCAAAGGTCACACTGTACTTCTTGAGGATGGGCCTATGTCTACACGTGAGACAGGGAACCCTTTCCTTAAGCTGTTATGTTCTGAACTCATGGGACTCCAGAGTTGATGATAAAAAACTGGGAGACAGATCATGTATGCTTTCATCAATTTAGGAGCTCAGTCACATATTCTGAGACCTTTCAGAGAAAATGAAGTTCTCCAAATCCCATTCCCACTGCCTCGGATGATGCTGGGTGAATCCTCACGTGTTCGCTTTGCCGGCCGCCTTCCCAGAATAACGGCACAGGACAGGAGTGCAATCTGAGCCACCTTTGAGCCTCCGTGCTGGCGGCTCCGCTCCGCAGAGGCCCTCTGAGTACCGACTAAATGGACATCTTGGCCAGGAAACAACCGTGTCAGCAGTGGCGGCGGCATCTTTGCTAATGAAGGACAATGAGACGAAGAGGACGGAGGCCAGGAAGCCAGGCGATTGTTGGACGTCCCAGCAGGCTCTGGGGCCGTCCTGTTGAGTTTGTGCCCATATTCTCACTTTCAGGGTCTCAGTCTTGATGGCCTTTCCTCACTGGTCTGTTTGAAAGACAGTTTCCCATAAACCAGACTTCTCACTAAGTCTCGGGTAATTGTAACTATTTAAGGAATTTCAAGAAAACGCAAACCCTTTAGTGATGGAGTTCTTGACTGAGTCCAGTCTCTGCTCAGCTGGGCAGCTTTGGTCCTTATGGACAGAGAACACACACTGATGCATACGGATGTGTGTGGCTGCTAAAAACTGTTTTTTTTATCTCTGATAAAAACCAGTTTGTTGAAGACTTTAAAAATCATGCAACTCATGAGACACAAGCAGGGTTTCGTTTGAAGGAACTGAAATGTGGGTAACCAGGGTCCCAGTCATTGCGACACAGCTGGAGAAAATGATGGTGCTTCCTATTGAATTGGGTTTTTCACGCAGTGTGACCCTATTTTCTAGTTTTGATGACCTTTAAATAGTTGCTGAGTTCGTGGGCCTATAAAGCAGGAGAGTGATGCTGTTGAACAGGCTATGGGACAGGGAACATTTTAAGGACCAGCATGGCCGTCCACCTCATGCCTCTGTCCCCAGCGGCTCTTGCGTGGACTTGCAACGGCTCCACTTGTTGAGATGCTGCCATGGGACTCAAGTTCATTAATCCAGAGCTCAGGGGCCCTCTGACCAAGTCTCCCATACGAACGCTTGCATGGTCTGCTGCAAGACATGGGCAACGAGGCTGCAGTAGACTGACTCCAGTGAGTATCAACTTTTCTAATCTGCTCTCTAACTTAAAGAGGATGTGTCATAATTAGTGATCATACTGTATATGAAAGTGTTAATAGCAAACAGAAGGAAGAAAACAAAAAAGGCAAATTTAATGTTACAATAAAAGTAGCGTTAGTCTTGCCCAGCCAGAGTTCCTCAGTGGTTGAGCATCAATTTCTGAAACAGGAGGTCAGGGTTTGATTCCTGGTCAGGGCACATGCCCTGGTTACAGGCTCAATCCCCAGTGGGAGGCATGCAGTGATTCTCTTTTAGCATTGATGTTTCTATCTCTCCCTTTCCCTTTTTCTCTGAAATATATATATATATATATATATATATATATATATATATATATCCTATCTAATAAAAGAGTAATATGCAAATTTGACCATGCCTTCACCACACCTACAAGCCATGTCCATAGCCATGCCCACCAGCCAACCAGGAACAAATTATGCAAATAAACCCCAACCAAGATGGTTGCTGCCACTGAGAGCAGGAGGAAGACTTGAGTTTTCCCGGCAACAGAGGAAGCCAAGCTTTTTCCCTCTCTAGGCCTCCACTCAATGTTACAAAGTTTCAATTATAAAAGATACAGAAATGGCAGCAGCCACTGAGCTGGAGAGAACAGAGGCTTGGGTTTCCCTGGCAATGGAGGAAGCCAAGCTTTCAGCCTGCCATTGCTGGCCTAGGCCTCCACTCTAGGCTACAATGTTTCAAACAGAAATGGCTGCTGCCCCGGAGCGAGCAGAAGGCTTGGCTCCACTCCAGGCTACAAACTTTCAATTGTAGACATAGATTAATCCCAGATCCCAGGGCCTCCACTTGGGGCGCTGAGGGGCATGGCCGGCCTACAAACCTCCACAGGCCTCTCGCCCAGGCCTCCCCTCACCCCAAGGGAACCCCCACCCTGATCTGGGATACTCTTCAGGGCAAACCAGCTGCCCCCACCCATGCACCAGGCCTCTATCCTATCTAATAAAAGAGTAATTTGCAGATTGACCATCACTCCAACACACAAGAGGACTGCCTCCATGTGATCAAAGATCCTGCCCCCATGTGGACACAAGATGGCCACCACAAGATGGCCAGCAGCGGAGAGCCGTTGGAGGTTCCAGGCCCTGCAAGGGAGGGCAGTTGTGGGTGATCAGGCCAGCAGGGGGGACAGTGGGAGGTTCCAGGCCTGCAAGAGAAGGCAGTTGGGAGCGATCAAGCCTGCAGGCGAGGGCAGTTAGGGGTGACCAGCCTGGCAGAGAAGGGAAGTTGGGGGCAAATAGGCTGGCAGGGGAGCAGTTAAACATCAATTAGGCTGGCAGGGTAGTGGTTAGGGGGTGATTAGGCTGGCAGGCAGAAGTGGTTAGGGGCAATCAGGGAGGCAGGCAGGTGAGCAGTTTGGAGCCAGCAGTCCTGGATTGTGAGAAGGATGTCCAATTGCCCATTTAGGCCCGATCTTACAAGGATCGGGCCTAGACGGGCAGTTGGACATACCCCGAGGGATCCCAGATTGAAGAGGGTGCAGGCTGGGCTAAGGGACATCCCCCACCCCCTGTGCATGAATTTCATGCACCAGGCCTCTAGTATATATATAGTTATTGTTATAGTTATAGTTATAATTATAGTTATAGTTATATATAGTTATATATATATGTAACATTAGTCTCTATCTCTGTTCATTTATATATATATATTTTATTGATTCTTTTACAGAGAGAAAGGGAGGATAGAGATTAAGAAACATCCGTGAGAGAGAAACATGGATCAGCTGCCTCCTGCACACCTCCTACTGGGGATGTGCCTGCAACCAAGGTACACGCCCTTGACTGGAATCGAACCTGGGACCTTTCAGTCTGCAGGCTGCCATTCTATACACTGAGCCAAAGCAGTCAGGGCTCTACCTCTGTTCTTAGCAAGAATATCCCCAAATATGGCTCACTTAAAATTCTGCAGGAAAGACTGGCTGCTGTCTGTGATAAGGTCAAGAATTGGTATTGAAACATTCTGTAACTGGTAATGTTTAAGATCAATCCCAGGGCAAGCAGAGACCAAGACCACAGGTCCCCAAGCCAGCCTGCCGGGTTCCATCAGCCCTTTCTCACCTGTCATCTGAGGAAAGTTCTTGGGCATCTCTAAGCTTTGGTCCCCATCTGTAACCCACAGCGACTGTGCTGCCTGGACAGGCTCTTTCTGACAGTGAGGTGACAGCGGCAGCACAGGGCTCTCCCCCTGACCTGTGGCACACTGCGGACCCTCCGTCATGAGAGCATAGGGTATGATGGGCAGTCGGGTCTTCAGATGGACTCCCAGTTGTTTGGACAGTGCGTGGACTGGAACTGTCCGGGGAGTGGCAGAGGCTTGGATTTGCCTGATCCGTGCTCTGTTTCAGTCCCTGTGGACTGACTGGATGAAGAAACAGTGAGTCCTGGGATGAGGGCACATGCCTGAGGACAGCTGGGTGGGGCGGCGTGGGTTCTTGCTTTGCAATCTTTAAATGCTGGCCCACATCTGGTGAGCCCTGAGGAGAACGCAGCCAGGCCAGCCGTGAATTGTAAAATAAACTCTGCTCAGCCACACGGCATGCAGCACAGAGTTACAGGTGATGGAAGAGCCAGGCAGGTCATCCGGGAGGGAGGAAAAACCCTGCTCTTGAGCTTGAAGAGTCACTTGCCACCTCCTGGGGTCGGGAGGGCTGGTTTACCTCAAACACTCAAAAGCTGGAGGGTTCTGGTGGAATTGCACATTCAAGGAGTCCACAGTACCACCCACACTGCAAAGGGCAAGCTGCTAACAATACACACAGCTGGGTCTATGGATCCAAGAGCACCTCAGAGAAAACCACGACTAGCAGCACTCCATCCCGGCTGCAGCCATGGCTGCACCCACTCAGACCCTTAATTCCAAGGAAGCTGGTGCCCTCAGGAGGAGGTGCTAAGCCATGGGCTTGCCTGCCGCTCTGACCATAGGTATTAGGATGCCTGAGGCCTGCTGGGTGCACTGGTGAATTCACACCCATTCCCCTGACTTACCTTCAGAACAACCTCATGAGGGGGCCTCCGTCTACACCTGAGACCACAGGGCTGGCGATCAGCCTCCCATGTTAACGAGCATGTCAGCCTCACTCAGCCAGCAGGGGCCTGACCCCAAAACCCAAGTCATCTCCATCACGAGATACCCACAGCCACAGGAGCGTCAGGGGAAGCTCACTTAAAGATGAGACGATGGAGGACCGAGACACAGGTTTTCTCCAAAACCCTCCAGAGCCTTCTGCGGCGCTCCAAGAGTGACAACTACAAGAACTATTAAAAGGAAATGAAAGGAGATGAGTTTTGGAAGAATGTAAGCAAGTATGCATCGTGGATGAGCGCCCAGGCATGGCTCTCTGGCCAATCGGCCATGCTGCTCGCAGAGGGTGGAGCACACACGTTATCACGGTTGTCTCAGAGTCTCTGCATTGCATGCGCCACAGGCTGCGTGGCCTCTGAGAGCCTCTCGCTCCCCTGGCTGACCCCAGACTTTACCAACTAGATGGGATGGTGTCTTTCTCAATTTCATACACCCAGCACTCAGCCTAGGCCCTAACAGGTGAGCACTCAAGTCTTTGAGCAATGCATGATTGGAAATGAGACTTTTCATCAGGGACCCTCTCTTTTGAGTTAACTATCACCATTTAAAAATATATATATTGATTTCCAAGAGGAAGGGAAGAGACAGAGAGAAACATCAATGATGAGAGAGAATCATTGATCGGTTGCCTCCTGCATGCCCCACAATGGGATGAAGCCCACAGCCCCGGCATGTACCCTGACCGAGAGTGGAACCATGACCACCTTGTTCATAGGTCAGAGCTCATCACGGAGCCACACTGGCCAGGCCATGGTCATTTTTTGTTAAAACATATGTTGATACTGCTTCACGCTGTGTCAGACTTTCATGGCACAGCCCATGGGTGGTGTTTGACTGGCGACAGCGGGGCAGAGGCAGTGGGATTCTGGAGTGCCGATGAGTGGGTGACACTGTGTGTTCAGTTGTTGGTCCTGTGAACGGTGAGAGGGGATGATGCCCGAATGAGAGTGAGGAGCTGTCCTCAGACCAACTTCCCATCTGATAGCCGCCTTCTCCCTACCCTCCTCCCATCTTTTCCTACCTTTGCAGGAACCAAGTGCGAGCCTGCTGTCTTGTTCCCCAGCATGTGCCTCGAGCAGCGTCTGCAGACGGGAGCTCCAGGACAGACAGGGTTAACTCAAGGTGAGGAGCAGAAGAAAGCTCTCACTTTCCATTAGCGCCTGGCTAGGATTTTCCTCCAGAGATCCTGGAGGAGGCGGCCCGGCACCTTCCATCATATTAAAATATTGTTATGAGACATATTTAATAACCATCGGACGTAATGAATCCTAAGATCTGAAAGCATGGGGCTTAGTGCCGTAAGTGGCTGCTCCTTGTCCAGCCGAGTCTCCGTGATGAATGTGTCTAGTACTTAAAATGCACAGAGATTCACTTAAGACCAGGAGAATGAGGGCACCGTGGGTACGAACAGGAAGGTGACGGGCCATCTCAGGCGCCAAGAGTCCAGACGAAGGAGCAGCCGGCCCTGACAACATTCGGCATCTGGCAGCCACGTGAGCGCTGCCTAAATCACGCCCCATTGCATTCTCAGCTATCTATTGAGAACCTACTGTGTGTCAGACCCTCTCCCGGGTGGGAGGCCCAGTCCCTGTCTGGAGAGGAGGTGGACATGTGCATGTGTCTGAGTGTGATCACCCCTGGGACGGTGATGCCCCAGAGGAAGGGCCTGGGCTTGGGTGGCGGGGGAGAAGGGCCAACCTCTCCGTGGGACAGGGACTGAGCATGGTAACAGCCGCTTGCGTTGGCGGCTTAGTGAGCGAGTCCAGACATGAACCTCCTACCCAATGTCTCACATTTAGGAAGTGAAAACGTGTGGTTGGAAATCAGGCCAAAGTGGGTCCCCTGGCTGCCTCCCGCTGGGAGGAGGCAGGAGACGGAGCCCCCTCCACCACGGCTCTCCTGGTCCCTAGGGTGCCAAGAGGGAGGGACGAGGACTGCAGTGGGAAGGCGTCTGAAGGATGTTGGGAAGACCATGCAGACTCTCTGAGATGTGGCATCACGGGTGATGGGGAAAGCAAGCCGGATGCCGACAGGATGCCGACTGAGATAATGACCGAGGGAGCGCGTTGCACGCAGGTGGGTTTGGTTAGGGCACCATGGACGCCGGGAAAGTTGCAAGGAGCAGAGGCCACAATAAACCCAAACAGCAGGAGACCTCAGGGCTGTGGTGCTGAGTGGCCTGCGGCTCTCTGATGTGTCCTGAAAATGAACCGCCCTCTGGACAGAGGTAGAGGTGCACCTGGCCCCATCCACGGCCAAGAGGCAGGGTACACGGGGATCCCTCCAGGCTGTCACTGGGGACTGTAGCTGCTTGTGTGCCTTCTCCCTCAGATATGGATTTGGGGGACCCTGTGGCTCTGCCCAGGAGGGATGGAGACAGTAGGATCTCCCGAGGCACATGAAAATTAATGACCGCAGGCCCAGGACTCAAAGGAGAGACATAGCAGACCGTTGAGAATTATAGATTAATTTAATTTCATTTGAAAAGCTCTATTTGTGCGACCTTGGCTGGAACAGCCCTAGTAAACAGGTGATGGATTTGCTTTACAAAGTGCTCCGTCATTGTTTCCTTTAAATAACTTCCCGGTGTCGGTAAGCACCGGCTCTCGCCCGTTAATTGCTTGTCCGAGGAACCAGGCAGAGAGATTTTTACTGTGTGAGCAGCCGATGTTGATTGAAAAATCAATCTGAAATTAGGGTAGGGTTTCCTACTCTGAAATCACCACCCGAGTCAATAAAGAAATGGGTTTGGAGTTGGAAGATTCCACTCTCCAGCCATTGGTTTGATGACATCATTTCCATCCACACTGGAGTCTAAATAGACCCAGAACTATTTCTTTCCGGCCCTGGGCAGCGAGGGCTGTGCACGCACCTCCTCGCCAGGAGCATGTCGAGGTTGTACTGGCCGGAACCATGTGGCCCCTCAAGAAACTCTCACCCGGTGCCCGAACCCCTGGGACAGCAGGCCGGGCCAGAGCTTCGGGGCGGCCTCCTCCACCACTAGCTGTGGCCACAGCCCCCAGGGTCCTGTAGATCACGCCCAAGTGAAGAGGGGGACTTTTCGCCTGAACCCCAGCCGGCTCCGTCCTCACTGCTGGCAGAATAGGACAGCTCTGGGACAGACTCACTGTCTCCGGAGGCCCCACCAGAGGGTCCAGTGGGTTTATTCTAGATTTATATTTAAAATTTAAAATCAAACATGATGGTGTGTGTCAGGCTCTTAACATTCATCCCAAATGACTTCCACACTCTTCCCGTTCACCACTTCCTGAACCCTGAGAGCCCGCCCGCCCCCGCTCTGCTCCAGTGCCGGCTGTGCAAGAGTTCACAGTGAGTCCATGAAATCCGTGTCTGTCTGTCTGCCTGGTCTCACTCAGAACGAAGCCCCTCAGGTGCACACAGGTCATCAACAACAGCAGGTTTTCCTTTTCTAAAGGCTGATGACATTCTATTACACGCCATCATCACATATGTGTGTGTGGATGTGTGTGTGTGTGTGTGTGTGTGTGTGTGTGTGTGTGTATGTGTCTGTATTTTGTGGTGCTTCACTTCCAGCTTTTGCTGTGGCAACCACATTTACTTTCCATTAAACACGGTGACCGTGTGCCTGCTGCAAGCTGGGAGCAATTCTGTAATGAGCGTCGTCCTCATTGTACATGGATCATGCCGTGACTGTACGTGCCCCACTGCAGCTTCCCTTTCTGAGCACCTTGGTGCAGAATTCAGTTTTCCTTCATTAGATGCACATTTCACTTCTCAGGTCTTCTTTTTTAAAAAATAATTTTATTGATTTGGAGAGAGAGAGGAAGGGAGAGGGAGAGACAGAAACATCAATGATGAGAGAAAATCATTGATCGGGTCCCTCCTGCACATTCTCTTCTGGGGATTGAGCCCACAACCCCAGCATGTGCCCTTGACTGGAATCAAACCCAGGACCTTTCAGTTCACAGGCCGACACTCTGTCCACGGAGCCACACCAGCCAGGGCCTCTCATGCCCGCGTCACCCACTCCTGTCGATGGATGCAGGCTGCTCCCATGTCTTGGCTGCTATGAGTCACGATGCCATAAGCATCTGGTGCAGATATCTTTTCAGGGTGCTGATTTCCTTTCCTGGGGTGTCTGCCCAGAGTGGGGTGCTTGGACCACACTGTAGCTCTGTTTTAGTTTTAGTTTTTGGAGGGCTCTCTGCACTGTTTCTCACAGTGGCTGCCCAGTCTGCATTCCCAGGAGACACCACACGGGCTCCCTTTCCTCCACCTCCTACCCACACTCCTTACCTTCATATTCATAAGCTGTCCTTCCTGGGGAGAGGTGGAGCTCCCTGTGGGTTCCATTGGCATTCCGCACAGACCATGCCCAGCCTTGTCCTCCGAAACCCCACCGAAGGCGAGGGCTGAGGACAGGGAGCAGGCGCGGTTCGGCGGGCGGCGCCTCCAGGACATCAGGAGGTGAAGCGCAGGGCTGGCAGCAGCACTGGAGCAGGAGGGAGGGAGTTCGAGAGGATGCCAGAGCCGGAGGTGGCGATATGGCCACCCCTCATGTGGCCAGGAGCTAGGCTTGCTGTCTCAGCGTCCAGCGCACTTTTCAGGGTGCTACCTCCCTTGTCCAAAAGCTTAACAATCACTAGCTGGGGGGTGGGGGTGGGGGCTGGTCCGGTGGTAATCCTACACCAAGTGTCCAGAGGAAGGTCATCCCTGACAGCCACAGGGACCTGTGGCCACATTACCACACGTACGTGTGTCGGCGTGACGCCCACACACACCTGAGCCACAGCCCACACAGCCAGGCCAGCATGCCTCCTCCCGGGACTTTGGAGCGGGCCGGGGCCGGCCATCCCAGGGTCACTGCTGCGTTGGGCTGGGGCAGCGTCTTGCAGGGGCATGTCTGGGGGACAAATGGCATCTGCTGCAGAGGTCTTGCAGGCATCGGCAAAGGGCCCATCGAGGAGTGGTGCTAGGCCACCGCTCTCATCCCCTGTGACCACACAGACTCTGAGGGGGCACAAAGGGACAGCTGGGAGCTTCCCAGGTCCCGGAGAGGCCGCCCCGTACCTGCTGGGGACCACCACCTATGGGGCCAGTCATGATTTTGCACCATTAGCCTGAAACCTTCACATGGATGTTTCCCGAAGGAAACACAGAAACAGTCGTTGTTGCTCTGAATGAAGTTACCACGTGTGCAGGTGACCGCGTGGGTGTTACCGTGTGGGGGGGTTACTGCGTGGGGGTGTTACTGCGTGGGGGTTACCACGTGGGGGTTACCGCATGGGGAGGTTACCACGTGGGGGTTACTGCGTGGGGGGTGGCCGCATGGGGGGTGATCGCATGGGGGGTTACCGCGTGGGGAGGTTACCGCGTGGGGGGTGACCGCATGGGGGGTGATCGAATGGGGGGTTACCGCGTGGGGAGGTTACCATGTGGGGTTACCACGTGGGGGGTGATCGAATGGGGGGTTACCACGTGGGGGTTACCGCGTGGGGGGTGACCGCATGGGGGGTGATCGCATGGGGGGTTACCGCGTGGGGAGGTTACCGCGTGGGGGGTGACCGCATGGGGGGTGATCGAATGGGGGGTTACCGCGTGGGGAGGTTACCATGTGGGGTTACCACGTGGGGGGTGATCGCATGGGGGGTTACCACGTGGGGGTTACCGCATGGGGAGGTTACCACATGGGGGTTACCGCGTGGGGGGTTACCGCGTGGGGGGTGATTGCATGGGGGGTGACCGTGTGGGGGGATTACCACGTGGGGGGTCACCGCGTGAGGGGGCACCGTGTGGGTGGGGGTGCTGTTTCGGTTAGTTTGCTTTTCTGTCTCAAAGGCAGAGCTTAGTTTCAGTGGGAAAAGCGAGTGGGCCCTGTGTCAGTGGGACAATAGGACCTTAAAGAATCCATCTTTATTGATAAAAAGGATGTTTCTGCATCTCGCAGTGGCTTGCCTGTGGCCGGGCCCCCGGGGCGGGGACTTGCGGAGGGACCCAGCCCTCCGCTGGCTGTTGGTTCCGTGGGAATCAGATTAGGGGCGGCGTGTCCAGGGGAGGGGACAAAATGGTCAGGAGCAGGCCTCAGCTGGGTGCCGGTCCTTGTGGCGTGGCTCCGTGCCTCGTGGGCCTCCTCCTCCACCTGGAGGAAGAACTCTGGTAAGAGAAAGCCTGCACCTGACCTCTGCAGTCAGAAGCCCTGATGCCCAGCCTCTGGCCCAGCCCTCACTCTCTCTTCTCCTTTTTAGATTCACCTCCGACCTTCTGACCTCAGGGGGAGCGTGTGCCTCCTGCCCTGCCCTGCGACCTGCCCTCAGCCTCCCTGTGCCCGGCTGCCAGGGGGACCCTGGGCCACATGCACACCAGTGCCAAGGGATCCCTGTCCCCTCCAAGTGTCAGGCAGTTGTGTTTGTGAATCACTCCTACAGCCATACTTTCCCTCCCATCTCTGAACCCACTCAGGTGTTATCACTAAGAGGCCACTTGAACTCCATCATAAGGGAACAGTGGCAAGCAAAAAGTTCCCAGGGCCACCCACTGGCCTGGCGATCCTACACACCACCCGAAGCCGCTCAGAGGGGCGGGCCTGAGGTCCTTGTGTCGGACGTCAAACACGCAGCCTCGTTCTTTCCTACACGGGCCCACCGGCCACGCACTCATTAGTGCCCCACAGGCATCTCCAGCCCGTGTGGGCGCTGCTGTGAGGCCTGAAGAAGGAGGCAGACTCCCCACCAGGCGACAGCTACTAATGCCACCTGGGACCACACTGCTGTTTAAGGAATCCCGTCAGGAAGCGTTTGTTTTCAGGGTCCTTGGTGAGGACGGGTGGGCATCGGCGGCATCGGGGTAGCTCTGAGCTGTGGGGAACAGGATCCCCCGAGGTCACATCGAGTTGCTGCCCTGGCCCTGTCGTCACTTCTGCCCATGCCCCGGTACTCCTGGATGCAGCCTCATGCGTCTGAGAACATCTCTCCCTCTGCTTGTGGGGTGTCCCTCCAGGTGGGCCCTCCTGCCAGGGCTTCTCCCAAGAAGCTCCCGACTCTCTGAAGGCCCAGGGAGACAGGCTGAGCTCAGCCAAGATGCAGGAGCCCCCTACCCTCCTGGCTGCCACAATCTTCCTGCCCCTCAGATTCTTTGATGGAAGCCAAGGATAGGGAGGCCCGGCCTGGGCTCGGAGACTCGGGTGAAGATGCGATTGGGAGCTGAAGGCGGGGCCAGGTGTGAGGCGTGCATCTCCCCTTTAGAGCAGCAGGCCAGGCACAGGGCTCGGGGACTTCTACCCCTCTCTCACCTCCACCCTAACCGCCCCTCCCCCTCCCAGGAGCTGACAGGGCTCCAAATTCCCAGGGGGGTGGGAGGGACAGAGGAGAAAGAATTCCAGAGGTGACCCGGCAGGGAGCACGGAAGCGGGAAGCAGTGGGCGATGGGTCTGGACCGCGGGACGGCAGCCGCCGAGAGGTCGGGCTCCCGGCTGTGCGGTGGAGCCTGGGCTTGCAGCCGCGTGCTGCGGTCACCCCTGGCCATCTCCCCCCACAGCCGGGAACTGGGACCAAGACGTGGCGAAGGCCCCTCAGGCTACCAGCCCGGCTGCACTGTGTGCCAGGGGCACCTGGGTGGGCATCTTCCCTGCATACCTGCCCCAGGGCTGTGTCCACACAGCAGCTGCGCATCCTCAGGAAAGCCACATCTGCCAGACCCATGGTCTCCCACAGGCCCGCCGCCGTGCAGGGAGAGCCCTCTTGCGTGCCCCAGCACAGGCCAGTATGTCGCCACCCTAAGCCCCTCTCCACCTGCCACCAGCCACCCTGGCTCCTCCCCACATCTCCCCTGCTGGCCCAGGACATGGACTCATAGACACTGTGCACGACACTGGGCCAGCTGTCTGCTGACGCTTGGGGACCTGTGGCATCTCCTGGTGCTCCTCACTGGGCACACCAGCACGCAGCCGGCCACTGCATTCCTCCTGAAATGAGGACTAGCAGCGATGGATGCCATCACATCGTCACCTCTGAACTAGTCCTACTTCCTGCCTCATGTCCTTGGCATCTACACTTGGTATCTCCTCGTCCCCAAGCGTAAATGTCACCACTGACCAGGCCCCCTGGTGTCCATCCCTCCTCGACGGGGCTGCCTTCTGGTGCCCATCCGTACCTGGATGGGTTGCTTCCTGGTGCTCATCTCTCACTGTACAGGTGCCCATCCCTCCTATGCCCATCCCTCCTAGGTGGGGCTGCCTCCTGGTGTGAGTGCCACCTGGACCTCAGCCTCTGCCCAGCTCTCCCAGGATCCCACGCTGGGTAATTCTCACAGAAGATGCTTGGTCAGATGGAGTTGATCCCATTTACACTGAATTCTTCTCCAGGTCATGCAGCTTGTGCTCTGAACGTGACCCCAGTACCCAGGAACAGTGAAACAGTGAAACAATGGAACCGGGGACTCTCGTGGGGTGGACGGTCACCAGGCCCTGTGCAAGCCTCCAAGTTGCAGTCAAACCCTAAGGTTGACCCATAACGATGGCCAACCCGGCCTTCCCAGCACTTTTCTCCGTGAGGTCCCCCTCAACCCCTAACCACTTCCGAGTTGGCACTGCCCACTTCACAGTGGTGTGTGCTCCACTCACCGCTTAACATTTGGGATATGCCTCCGTTCACCTTTCGTAGTCACCATTATGATCTCACATGAAGGCAGGAAATAACGGCAGAGAGAGAAGCACATCATGAATATCCGTTGGCCATCAAGCAGCCTGTCCCTGGATAAAGACGACCAGGAAGAAGGAGAGCAGGCACGCTGGCCAAATGCCCAGATGAATTGCCCAGTATCAGGGTATCAGTGGGTGGCCAGGGAGGGACAGGGGAAGGTGCTGGGTGCTGGCCTTCCCATCCCCTCCCTCCATCTACACAATTAAGAGATTTTATTCCTGTTCTCTGATCTCAGGGGAGACCTTGTTGATGAGGTGGAACTTGGGAATTCAAGGAGAAAAGGGACATAAAACCTTGGTGAAACCAAAGGCATGGGATCCATTTCTGCCCATTTCAGGCCTATTTTTCCCACTGAACAATATAAGAAAATCCCTAACATTTTTAATTTTTTTTTTAAAAAAAGCCTTCCTCTCAGTCTCTGATGTGTCACTAGATGTGCTGGGGGTGGGTGGGGGAGGGTGTCATCTGGGATGGCCAAACAGAGCCACCAGCCCCAGGTGACAGGTGTGTTAGGCAGTCATTTCAGCTGCCAGACTTAGTTCTTTGCTTTCCAGCTCCATTTTCTGTGGTCGTTTATCACTTCAGCCAAGACTGGCTCTGCTCAGGGAAGAATAGCCCACCTCTGGTCGGTGAGACAGCCAACACGTGAGTGTTTTAAAGAGAAAGGACAGCAAGCACTAAGGATGAGGGAGCGTTTAGGGATGGTGATTCCTTGTTCTCCAGATTATGCTTCACAGAGTCATGAGGGTTCCTTTGCAAACCCATCTCTGCTTTCGCTTTTACAGCAAATGTTAATTGACCACCCCATGAGTTCCATCTGATGTAAACCATCCATATTTCAACCTGCAGATCCCCTACACTGGTTATGGGTACACCAGAGTAATTTCAGAAATGCGCACACAACACAGACTGTAAACATCTGCAAAGCAATTACACACAATTAGAACGAGTTTGCATTAGCGCAACATTGTTGGTGCACCGACAGCCCTGCTCACACCCACCCTTCAAAATGCCCTCCAAGTGTGTCAGGCAGTTAGGAAGGCCGCTCCAGAGCCCGAGCGCTCATCTGCCTCCGTTCACGAGTTGACAGTGCCTTAGAGGAGATGTTAAATGAACTGGCCATGTCAGGAAGGAGTCAAGACTTTCAAAGCAAGACAACTTGAAGATCCATGTCCTGAAGGACATTCTGAAGAAGAGGTTAGTATTTGGCAGAAGAGCTGTAGAGAATAGGGGGATGGGTAAGACTGAAGCTGACCCTGAGAGAGGTGTAGAATTTGCATCACTTACAGGGACATTTGAGGCAACAAAAACAAGACGGCTGAGTGAAGGCAATCAGGTGGGCATGAGTGCGAGCAAGAGAGGACAGCAGGGGTGTCACCTGTGACAGGCAAATCATGACTTGGGTAAAGATATGGCTGCTTTCAGGACAATGTAGTGCATTCCATGTTCGAAGGACCAGAGGTACTGTAAGAAATGACCCCAGCTCTCAGTAATTCAAAATGGCTACAGATATATGCATAGGCCATCTCCTTTTCCCAATCATCTGCATGGCTCTTAGGTAGTTCCCATGCCTTGGCTGTGATGAATACTGCTGATTTCATTTCCTGTGGATTTATACCCAAAGTGGGCTTGCTGGAGTATGTGGCTGCCTTACTCAACTCTCCCCAAGGCTGGCAGTCAATGATTGTTCAGTACCTGCTGCTAGACTTTTTCTTTTCCCCACAAACTTGTATTTTGTAGTGTGCTCTTATCTTATTGAGTAAACTGCTTTATTGGTGTTAAAAATCCATGATAGGTCTGGCTGGCGTATCTCAGTGGTTGAGCGTCGACCTATGAACCAGGAGGTTATGGATTAATTCCTGGTCAGGGCACCTGTCCAGGGTGAGGGCTCATTCCCTGAGGTGGGGCATGCAATGATTTTCTCTCATCATTGCGCTGATGAGAGATTTTCTCTCTCTCTCTCTCTCTCTCTCTCTCTCTCTCTCTCTCTCTCTCTCTCTCTCCCCCCCCTTTCCTCTCTGACATCAATAAAATACATTTTTTAAAAATCCTTGATGCTCTGTTGGGCCTTATGCTGCTGACCTCCAGGCACGGCTCTGCACACAGGCACCCCCACCTGTCTCCTGCTCGCCTGTTCCCTTCAGGAGCTCCCGGGAAGAGTTTCCGCACCAACCGTTTAAATGACCACTTCTCCCTGGATGAGGTGATTTCTCCCTGTGAGTTGTTGAAGGAAGTTGCGTGTGGTGAAAAGTCCAAGGTCAAAGTCTGAGTCAATGGGTATGTTCCTGTGCCGGGGTTGTCTGTGTGAGTTCATTTCCTTGTATGTGATTCAGCCAATCACCACGCGGATAGAATAATATATTTTTTACAAATACAACGTATTGTGTAATTCCTTGATTGAGTCCTACCATCTCTGCATTGTGAGACTTCATGCCATAGAGCCCCCCCGAGCGCCTGCTGCACACAAGCGATGACACCATTCCTCAAGGGACCAGCCGCTCCCTGGGAGGGTGGCTGTGCCTGCGGGCGCCCCGGGAGCCCCGGCCCCGCTGACCTTGCCTGTCCTTGCAGCTTCCCCGTATTGTGTTTCAGGCGGCAGATGTCTCCTGGTCCGGTTGTAGGGGTGCCGCTGCCACTCAGCCTCATTCTTGTGCTTTAGGTGACTTTCAAGGGTGAGATAGAAGCTGCGCTCTCTATGGAGTGAATACTGAACTGGAATCTCTTAAAAAGTTTGGGGTGAAATTTTAGATGCAGAGGGAAAAGGAAAGAGCACCGGCCGAGGGCTGATGCCACCAGTGCCTTTGGGAACACAGGGGGACTTGAGGTGCAGCTTGGGCCGGGGCCAGATGCTAGTTAGGGAGGGTGCCTCTCCCATGGGACCTGCCTGAGGGCTCCCAGCCCCATAGCAATCAGTGCAGCCACCGGAGCCTCACGTGTTCCCCAGGGAGCAGAGTGTGGCTGTCACAGCTGAGGCCGAGGCACTGTGCCCTGTGTTGGACTGTCCTTCGGTGGCCAGCTCTCCGTGCCCAGGGGCAGCCAGGAGGGTAGCGGCCTGCAGGCTCCCTGCTCTCAGTCTCACTTTAGTTCTCAATGATGCCATCTGGAGAGAAGGGCAATCACTCTCTCTCCCAGCAACACAGATCTTCTGCAGCGTGTTGTGCACAGGACGGAGTGGACAGGGGGCACGCACAGAGGACTGGGTTCAGGAATAAGCATAGAATAGCTCCAGAGGTGTGTGTGTCTGCGTGTCTCTGTGTGTGCATGTCTGTCTGTGTGTGTCTGCATATCTGTGTGTCGGTGTATGTCCATATCTGTGTGCACACATGTGTGAGACAGATGAAAGGGCTGACCCTGCCTGTATGCATAGTTCTCTCTCTGCCCAGATGGTTCACTCCCTGATCCCTCTGTGCTTAGCCTGACAGGAGTGGTTAGCGCCCCTCTGGGTGAGCACCCCTCGGAGTGCGTACTCCTCCAGTGATCACTCCTCCAGGTGGCACCCCTCTGAGTGAGCATCCCTCCAGTGTTCCCTCCAGTGAGCACCTTCCCAAGTGAGCACCCCTCAGAGGGTGCAGACAGTAGGGACAGGCCAGGAGGTGGCAAGAGTGAAGGGTAGGGCTGGAAGGAAGAGTCCTGACCGTCAGGTTAGAGAAAACACCCAGGAGTCTCAGAGCTGCGGAGCTTCTCCTATGACCTCTCATCACCCTCCACTCATAGCTGAGGAAGCTGAGGCAGGTGCCTGCCAGGCCCCAGGGTGCCCAGGGCTGTGACAACGCACCCGCTGCATAATTAGTGGCAGGAAAGTCATACCTGCGTCCCCTCCATTCCTGGTCATCAGGTGGCTCTAGCATGAACTTTCTTCTCCAAGGAAACATCGTCTCTGAGAAGGACAGGATCAAAACCATCAGCCTCGCCATCCGGGCAAAATCACCGAGGACTTGCCATGGAAACCACTTCCTACATTGAGAGGTGAGAAGACACGGGGAAGAGCCTCGCGCGTGGACCAGGCATGGCCCACGTGGATCCATCACAACCCCCTCACTTCCCGGGCCTGCACCCTGGGTGTTCATGTCCCAGGCCTGACCGCCAGCACCTTCCTACGCGCCAACTGTATTCCATTCCTTTAGCTGACAACACAGCAGGCCCGTACATAGACAGTGCTCCTCAGAGCCCATCTGTCACACGGCAGCCCAGAGACCAAAACAAAGGATAACAGAGAAAAATGCCACAGCACTGTCACTCAGAAAGCCCCCACAGATGAAGTCCTCAGGGAGCCCAGCACCTATGCCCAGCGGGGTGGGGGCCATGCTGGGTTGGGTTTGATGTCATTAGCCTGGCTGTGGTCTGCTCTCTTGTGGGGTGAGGGCATCAGGGAATGTGATCTCATCACATTCTTTAACGGTTGTGTACCCCAAATCCAGCAACTGGAGTCTGAGCCCAGCCCTGCGGGTGGGTGGCTGGGTGACCCCCCCTCAGTGCTCTCACCTCTCTGGGCTCAGGGTGGGCATCTGACATCCCCAGATTAAGGTCCCAGTGCGTTGGGCCCTGTACTACATCCAGGGACAAGTGTGAGGAAGAAGGGTCAGTACCCGGCTCTGGGGCCCTCGGGTCAC
The DNA here is from genome assembly GCA_027563665.1 of Antrozous pallidus. Classification (NCBI taxonomy): domain Eukaryota; kingdom Metazoa; phylum Chordata; class Mammalia; order Chiroptera; family Vespertilionidae; genus Antrozous; species Antrozous pallidus. The sequence continues at coordinate 395,932 of CM050521.1, forward strand.
AGGGAACAGGCAGAGGTGTAAGAGGGAACATGTGTCATATGTGCAGGTGCTGAGTCACCTTCCATGCTTATCACACTCCCGAATTCTGCAGCCTCATGTCAGAGACAAGCCGTGTGAGGCGTCCCTCCACACGGGGACCACCCATCCCCAGGAGAATGCCCACACTGCGCAGTGACTGCTTCCACCACTTCCTCATGGGATGAAAGTGGGAGACGCGTCCTCCCTCCACTGCTGACTCAGGGCACCCACAGCTCCCACACAGCCTGCCGGCCTTCGCCTGGGTGCTGCTTTAGGCCGCACACCTGGGCGCCAGGTGTAAGTTACTCCAGGCTGCAGGCATTCATCGTGTTGGTTCCAGAAATAGTAAGGGTCTTTTGGGCTCAATGGCAAGAGGTGATGTCTCAAAGGGTTCGAAGGAACCTCCACAGAAAATAAACCACCGTGTCACGGCTGCACCTGAACTCTATATCGTGCTTGGCAAAGACCTCCAGTCCTTCCAGGGTCAGACACATACACCTCACTGTTATATAGAGGAAGCTGGCAGGACTTACCACATAGTTTGCACTCTCCCTGCCTTGAGCTGCCCTGTCCAGGGGCTTCCATGTGACATCATATGGGGACCTGCTACAGAGACCTACCAGGGGACCAGGCACAGGAATCTGCCTGGTGACCAACCATGGGGGCCTACCAGGAGACTAGCCACGGGGACCTGCCTGGGACCACCACAGGGACCAGCCACGGGATCAGCCACAGGGACCAGCCACAGGGACCAGCCACGGGGACCAGCCACAGGGATCTGCCTGGGACCTGCCTGGAGACCAGCACAGAACCTGCCTGGGACCAGCTCTGGGGAGCTGCTGGGGACCAGCCCCGGGAGCCATGCTCTGTTCCCTGCCTTGTAAAATGAGGGAAACAGCTATTAAGCTAATTGGCACTAAAAGCCTATAGCAGTTATCTAATCATTTAATTTTTAGTTGAATGTTAACTGCAGCATCTGCTATGACCCCCATCTGACCTGCGTGGGGAGCTGGTCCCCGACTCAGGGTTTGAAGGGGGGGCAGTTACTGGGGGAGGGACAGGGTGGTGTTCTTTCCCTTTGACCTTGCATTCCAAGGTGAGGATGGTGTTTGCCTTGGGGGTGTGCTGACTTTATGGGCCAGCCTCATGAGGCTGCAGGTGTAAAGCGCATTGGTCCAGGAGGGAGCTTTAACTCTCAGGCCTTCAAAACCTCTCCGGTGCCTCATTCTTCGGCGGGAGAGGCCTTTGACCCGCAGCTCAAGGACGGCCTGGCCACTCATGACAACGGGTCTGAACCAGGTGTCTTTTCCTATTTCTCCCAAGTTTCCTTTATTCATAACCATAGAAAAGGCACCTGCACTTCCTGTCCTGCATTCCAGGAACAAGGCTGACCTGGGGGGAAGTCATCGCAAGGACGACCATGTAACTGACTGGGCTTTAAAAGATAGGCCACACAGTGGCTCCTTGCCACGCCCACCCCTCAGGGGAGGCTTGACCCACGGCTGCCCCTGGAAAAGTTTGAGGTGAGACCAATACAAAGCGACTCCTGACGAGCCATCTGGGGGCCTGGATAGACAAAGATCCTTGCTCTGATGCCCCACAAGCATCCTCAGACACCCTCTGCCCCACATGGGTGCCTTCTTGTACTTGAGTCCTGGATCTCGGAACCTCATGATGCTGGAGTCTCGGTCCAACAGAGAGAGCGGATGGCTCCATCTCCTGAGCGCCCTCCCACGTGCGTCGCATGGCTTGCGGGTCCCATGTCCTCCCTGGCTATGCACCTGAGCTCCAAGGCACCTCAGGAGCAGAGAGCAGAGCAGATGGTCCGGTGGGCACCTCTTGCCGTACATTCCAGGAGGAAGAAGAGGTACATTTCCTGTCTTGGGAAGAAGGAGCCAGCTACTCCCTGAACCTGCGACAGGCGCCCTCCCAACTGCCCTGTGTGGCAAGCAGGCCAACAGGGCATCCTTTGGAAGGCTGCCTGCTCATCATGGAGGCCCTGTCTGTGATGAAGTGTTGGTGGTCTGCATCCACACCCTGCCAGGGGAGACCCTGGCCGGTGCCACCTCACCGTGACCACGGGGGTGGAGCCGGGGCTGGGAAGCCCCAAGCCTTCTGAGAGCCACTTCTAGTCACTGCCCACCCGGAACGTGGGGGACACAGCCAAGGCTCTGCCTACCTTGTGCTCTGGCAGTGCCAAGGTACCAGCACAATGCCCGCAGGCATGCTCGCCAGGATCAGCTGCAGAGCCAGGAAGTGGGTGAGTTCGCCGAGGAGCGCAAGTGCCCTGAGCATTAAACCAACATTTGCTTGTCCTTAGCCAGTTCTGAGGCTTCGGCTGCTTACTTCCCGCCATTCACTTCGTGATCACTGACACCGGGATGAGGCAGGCCTGGGCGAAGCTTGCCACGAACAACCTCCCTGACGTCCGGAGAGGTGGCAGTGACTCCATGTTTCAGGTCATGACACTCGAGAACAGGGACATCCAACCTCACATCTGATGTGAAGCACAAATGACCCAGGTCTTCGGCCCCAGAGCCAGGACCACACGAATGGCACTGTGGGGGCCGCTGGCACGTGGCCTGTGGGCTGGAGGCAGCAGAGGCCAGGGAGCTGCCAGGCGCACATCCACGCAATCACACTCAGGCCTTCAGCGACCAGGCCTGGAGGCAGCACTCTGCTCTGTGACGCAGACCCATCTGGCTGTGGGGTGGAAGGAGTCCCAGTTAGTTCATGCGCCCTCCCCTGTGTCCCTGCCCCAGGGTGCTCTTCCTCCTAGAAATAAGAGGCCACTGGTGCCTCCTGAGCCCTGGGGTCTGCCCCTCTCAGGCTTTAGCCCTCGGGGTCCTTTGAGGCTGGAAAGCTCTCGGGGGTGTCCTGGTCCCTCTGCCAGGGGACCCCAACTTTCAGCTCCCCTGCCTGAATGCAGCCTTCCCCCACTAGGCTGAGGTGCCAGGGGCCTGTCCCACTGTGCCCTGTGCTGTGGTTCCAGGAGTTAGGATGGAGCGCCCCTCCCCCCGCCCACGGTGATCTGCAAATAAGGTCCCTGGTAGGTGCCACATGGAATGGCCACCCAAAGAGAGTCGATGCTGGGACTCTGGCCTCCTCCCAGTATCTAACCATGGAGGCCACTGGCCCTAAGCCTCGCTGCAGGAGCGGGAAGGGGGAGTCCGAGTTTGCATCAGATGCTTGAGTGCATGTCTAGTGATGGTGAAAAGCTGTAGAGGGACCAGGCCCTGGCAAGGCAGCTCAGTGGTCTAATGCATCATCCTGACACACCAAGGTACAGGGTCCATGCCGGGTCAGGGCACATGCAAGGATTAACCAGTGAATACATCACTAAGTGAAACAACAAATTAATATCTCCCACCACCACCACCCCCGCCATCTCTCTCTCTCTCTTCCTTTTTCTTCCTCTTCCTCTCCTTCTTCCTCTCCTTCTTCTTCCTCTCCCTCTCCCTCTTCTTCTTCTTCCTCCTCCTCCTCCTCCTCCCCTTCTTCTTCTTCTTCTTCTTCTTCTTCTTCTTCTTCTTCTTCTTCTCCTCCTCCTCCTCCTCCTCCTCCTCCTCCTCCTCCTCCTCCTCCGCCTCCTCCTCCTCCTTCTCTTCCCCTCTCTCTAGGAATCAATAAATACAAATTTAAAAAAAGAAAAAAGGAAAACTAGTGCCCCAGCTTTAACAGCCCACACCCCATAGAGGCTGCTTCACCGCTGTGGCCTATCTGCAGCCTATCAACTCCCTGCCCGAGCTCTCCCTGCCTGGGCAGCACTCTCCCTGCCCGGGTGGCTACAGAGGCTTTGACCACTGCGCCCCTGAGGGTCGGGAAGGAAGGTTCGTGACAAGGACGCCATTTGCACGGCAGCTGCTTCTCGATTTCCCTCAGATAGTGTTGACAAGCCTGTGGCTTTCCCGCCTCGGCTGCAGACGACAGGTGTTAGCTGTGACTACAGCAAGCTGCATCGACCAAGTGCCAAAATGTACAGGGCCTTTGCAAAATCAAGATGGTTTTGTAACATGCAACCACATGTCCACCTGCGTGTGCACAGGAGCATTTGTGGCTCTGGTTTTGTTCTGGACGAGTGGAGAGATGGCTGAGGTGGGACTGCATTGCGTGGGTGCAGCTGCCCAGCAGGTGAGCTGCAGAGGTGAGAGCTGGGACTCAGGTGTGGGGGTCACAGGTCCAGTGCCCAGGGCCTGTTCCAAGCCCAGAGTGCTCCCCCGGGAACAGAGTGCCTTTCCCTCTGTGGAGGTTGCAGCCGTCGGTAGCAGCTCCTAGAGGGGATGGTGTGGGTAGCACTTGTGACTTACCATGTCAGGGCAACGTACTTCTTATAGAGACACAACAAAAGTAGTGTGATTTCCCTCCCCAAATCTCAAAAACTGTATTTCATTCTTTATAGTCTGCAAAAAAAGAACAGAATTCTCTAAGAGCTACAAGAGTTTACATCCTCCCTGCTGCCCAGGACAGACTTGCCTGCACCCTGAGACCTGGCCTCCAGGCAGGGCGGGGTGCCCCCCACCCCGACAGCACAGGACTCTTGGCCTTCAATGGCTCCTGGAAGAGGCTTGGTTTGCAACCTGGAGAGTGAGGGGCAGGAGGCACAGAGCCCTGAGATACACCTGTATATTGGAGCTGCACCGGGCAGGGCTGGGGATGGGCTAAGTGTGCGAAAGACGAGTTTATGAATGGGCGTGCCCTACGTCAGACCTAGATGTGCCATGCCCCTGGCCGGCAATGGCTTGAGGAGTGCCAGGCACCTTCCGTAGGGGGTGGGGGAGGGTTGTTTAACCGGTCTAGCTGCATCCTCCAGGGCACCGTCCATCTTTCCTCAGGGCACACTCCACACCCCAAAGGGGGTGATGGGGGCTCCTCTAGCCAGAGAAGAAGGCCTTTCTATGGAATTAAAAGATGGCAGCATTTACTCCCCACCGATGACTAGAACATCTAGAGAACTCTGCGGGGAAGAGACCCTCTCCACCTGACAGTGGGCGTGTCACACCTGGCACTTGAACTTGAGTGTTTCCTTGGCTCCGGGCCAAGGGGATCTGTCTGTCCTCACCATGCCTGTGCCACACTCCACTGGAAGGTCTAGGCACTCCTAGCAAGCACGAGAAGAGACAAGGGCCATAGGAATTGGTGTAGAAGAAATAAAACTGCCATTGCTCATGGGTGATGTAACGTTGTAAGTATAAAATCCAAGAGAACGCATAGAGAAATGGTGGGAATTAATAACGACTGTAGGAGGCCTGGGCTGTGGGCACTGCCTAAAGTCAAGTAGATATATTTCTCTGCCAGCAAACAAGCCCACGGCGCATGTCCTGGCCAGGCGCTCTGAGGGGTGGCTTTCTGCTCGGTGCTCCCCCCACCATGGTCGTCCTCAACCTGAGCAGAGACGGGCGGGTGCAAGGACAGGGAGACCCAAGGCAGCCGTGGCCGCTGCAGGACTGGGGTCTTTGGCAAGCATCTCCCCTCCTGGCAGAAAGTCCAAGGACCCATTCCCATTTTCTATGACAGCAGCCCCTTGTCCACAGTTGCAGTTGTTCAATGGCACCTGCTCTCTGTCTTCCCCATCAGGCCTCGTTGCTCAGGCTCTTGGGGCCCCATCTGAGTGAACCCCCTGACCCTGTGTCCTTCTCCTGGCTCTTCTTTGAGAGAGCATAAACAAAACCATTTACAACAGCATCAGACCCTGTCCAAATGAGTCCACCGGAGGTCTCTGCGAAAAAACCACGAAACATTACCATGATTTAAAGAACCAGGAAAGTGGAGGTGGAGGAAGTGTTTGTGAATCAGAAAACTGCATATGGTAGATAGCAATTAGCCAAAATTGATCTATATATTAAGTACAATCCTAAGCATAACCTGACACCTTCTTTTTTTAGAAATTTGGGAAACAGATTCTAAAATTTTATGAAAATTCAAAGAGCAAAAAGTAGCCAAGGTGTCTGAGGAAGAACAAGGTGGAAAACACACTGCTGGTAGCAGTTTTGTAAAGTGATGGTAGTTTCAATGTTGTGTTGGTGAAACCATAAACAAATTGAAGATGAGAATAGAAACTGCAGCCAAACATAGACCCTAAATCTACAGCATAGTGTAGGAATGAGGAGAAGAGTCCTTTTTGATAAAAATTAAGTCTTCTTAGGGCTGTTTCTGAACAGCTTAAGCGACCACAGTGAGGACTCAGACACCACATCTCACCCGCAGCCGCCTGGGGCCTGCACTGGCTCAGCAGCAGGGGCGCGAGCGTGAGGCAGGGGTTTGGTGATGGGACACCCGCAGGCTGGATGGGCAACCTTGTCTCCACATCGAATTTCCAAGCGGCAAAGGTGCAAAAGGGCGATGCCAACGTGGAAACCTAGGACAGGACTCAGCCCAAGGTCTAGGGGCGGAGCTCACAGCCTGAGCACCTGCATGCACAGATCTGTGCAGGTTCCGCGTGACACCCTCACCTGGAGAGTGCGGGGCTCATGATGACACCATCAGTCCTCATCTGATGGCCAGGGTGGAGCCCGCAGAGCACTAGGTGGGGCATGGCCTGCTCTCCATCAGAAGGTGCGCAGCAGCTGTGGGTGAAGAGCAAGCCCCACGCAGGGAGTGCAGGTGCTGAGACCTCCTAACTGCAGACAGGCTAGGTGGACACTAGGTTGATGGCACCCCTTTGTAAGTAAATAAATGTGTGCCACTGTGTGTGCCCTGGCAACCAGTCTAATATTGAATGTCAACTGTCACTGGGAAATGCTTTAAGGAAGCTTGTAGATATCATACTGCATATTAACAAACAGACAGTTTCTGCCATGGGAGCCAGCCCCTCCCTGTGCAATACATGCAAGGAAGCTCTCTGGCATTAGCGCTGACCCGGCCACCCCTGGGCAGTGCCTGCCCCCACACTTTTGCTTTGGAGCTGGCACTGCCCCGGACGCCTATTCCCATGACTAGGGGTGGCTGCGACCATGACACAGAGTTTGCCTGGACAGAAATCAGACAGACAGACTCACAGGGGAAGTTCCACCCTGTCTTTGAGAGCAGGGACCCCACACCCGGACTGCCTGCCTGGGCACACCCCAGGAACTGGGACATGTAGAATAGAGAAACTATCTGTCCGCACAGTCTCGCTCGAAGCTCTCTTGCTGCAGCCATGCCCAAGCAGACATCCCAGTGGCCACTCCAGGGCCCAGCAGGCGTGTAAGATGGCATGGAACAGGCACAGGCCCGTGATGGGCATTGGGCAGAGGGCAGGCTCCCTAATGCCTCTGAAATCCAATTGCAAATTTGTAAATCAAATCACAAGATGAGATGAGCTCCAGAGGGAGAGGCTGCGGAGCTGAAACCAAAGACAAGGCGCCACGGGCCGGACGGGCGTCTCAACTGGGAGGCTGCCCGGCATGAGCTCATCAGCTTTTGGCTGAAACGCTTCTTCCCAACGAAAGTTCCCGTGGACAGTCAGGTTACTTGAAACAGTATCACCTCATGTGACCTGTACTCCGATCTTTGTAAAAACTGCCATTGTGCGTAGTTCAAGTATCACTGCTTTTCCACCATCTGTGGCCAGGGTGTGTCAGACACAACACAGCACAACACAAGACACTGGTTGGGTTCAACCCATCGCTCCCACGTTGGCACCAGTCCCTGCTCACCTCGAACCTTGAAGGGCATAGAGCAGAAACCACACACACCAGCAGCACACCTGTTATGGCCGTGTACGTCACATATGTGCTCAGCTAAAGGGAACTGTTCACAGCCATCGAGGGCAGAGTTGTGCAGGGACGTCCACTTGGGCCCTGCATGTCCTCACCTGCGTCCGCTGGCCTGCGGGTCTGGATGGGCCCAGCTTCCAAGACCCTCTGTGTCACCACAGGCATAATCGCTGGGGGCTGAGTCTGGCCACTGTGGTGGGAGCACAGAGTGGCTCCCATGGCCCCCAAACCTGCCCCAGCACCCCCAGCACTGCCTGCCACAGTCTCAGGGGACACAGGGTCTCAGATATCAACTGTGTAAATGGAATAAAGGACATGCCTTTGCCAGGATCCTGGGGATGGCCAGTGGACAATGAGCCTCTGAGGGGGCCAGGTCTGCCTCAGATCCACCGCCCAAAGCAGTTCCTCCAAGGATAGAAGCAGCTCAGACTTCAACCTGCACTTTGCCACTGCTTACCCCTCCCAACCTGCCCAAGCGGGGGTCCTGGCCTGGAGCCCAACCTCATTTCTCTAATATCACTGTCCTGTGTTCTGGAGCTGCGCACAGACAAGTGGGACGCACGGCCACACCAGAGCCAGAGCCCCAGCCCACAGTGGTCAGCAGCCTGGGCACCAGCCATTGTCTGGGACCCGGACGCCTGCATCCCCTCAGTGGAGAGGGCCCTGCAGCTCTGCTCGGTACCTCCCAGTCAGTCGGTGCGGCCTTGCTGTCTTGTTCTGTCCTTTATTCCATCTGCCCTCTGCGAGCACTGCCTTTTCCCAGTGCTAGCGTATTATTTCCATAAATACAGAGTGTTTTGCTGGGAGTGTTGCACAGCTTGTCTTGTTCTCTAAGGGGGTGCCAGAGCATGGGCCTGGCCTGATTTCCCTGCTGCACCCTCATCTCCAGCCCCAGCCAGGTGCCCAGCGGGGGCTCGACGAGGCTTTGTTGATTAATGGATCTTGAGCGGGAGAGCAGCCCTCTCCCAGGAGCCCTGTCTTCAAGTGGCCCAATTAGCTTGTCTGCTGCGCATCAGCCTGATGGGCTATTGTGAGGTTCCGTCTACAATCAGCGTCGGGCCTCATCACCGAGCAGCCTGCCCACGCCAGCGGCCTCCGCGAGCTGCACCAGGCTCACAGGGGCCAGGAAGCCGACTGTGCCATCCATGAAGCACTCTGGCCAGAGAGAAAGGGCATTACACATGCCGACCAGGCTTTCTCAAACCAGAACCAAAAAGAAACCCTTACACCAACATTATAAGGAACATGAGGAGCTGCCTCATTCGGAAATGAACTAAGGACTCATCTCAGGCTCCAGCAGTGTGGGCTGGCATCTGCGGGGAGAGAAACTGTAGCTGTCCAAGTGGGCAGGTTGAAGGGAGAGTGTTTCTCCCGACTCCCACCTCCCTGGCCCATGTCTGCAGCACCGTCAGTAACCGAGTCTTTAGTGGCCGAGCTCCCTGGCTACTTTGATTCTGGACAAGACAACTCTAGAGAACATTATTTCTAGATTTTAAGATGAATTAGAAGGTTCAGGGGGAAATTTCCCAGCATTCCTCACTCTCAGAATTGTGATTATTTGGCAATTTCTCTCTGTAAAGCCCAGTTTTTGATCACAGGTGTTATCAGCCATTGCGACAGGCACGGAAGTATTCAGCTTGTAGGCAACTTTAAATGTACTTATTCACAGATTCTCTGATGAACAAAAAAGAATGTGCCAACTACTGTTTTCTGTTTTCCAGTGTGGGGCCTTCAGGCTTCTTTATGCAGATGTGCTCAGAAGTATTTCCGTAGTATGATTTTTAAATGAGCAAGCTAACATTAAAACATGATGCGATTCTGTGGATCTGTGGTTTTCAACCTGGTCCTGGATCAGGGAGACCCTTAAGTCTCGCAGACACCAGGCCTGAGATTTTGTTCTTTTTTTCAAGGTGGGACCTCAGCATCCACACTTACGACATTTAGGGAGATTGCAGCCAGAGAGAAAACCCCAGGCTGTGGTGAAGAGAGAAAAACTGGGCTTCTTAATCAAATATTCATTAAAGGAGAAGTCTATGCTTTGTGTCAACAGGATAGAAGGAAACACACATTTCCTAATGCTGGGTGACCTCGCCTGGGAGGACTGCCCAGCGGGTGTCACCTGTCTGCCCAGGACTTGGCTCACCGCTCAGATGCGCCACCTGCACTCTCAGCCGGCCTGGCAGGTTCCCCTCCCCTGGTGCTGGAGGGGCAATTCTAAACCTTACAACAGTGCATCTACACACACCTCTCCTCGTCCTGTGAATTTAGGAGTGGACACATTCCTCATAAAAAGTCCCAAAGCAGAGCACCACATGGCTGGCTCAATGTTGGTACTGGGCCCACCAGTTTCAGGGCAGGTAACATCTCGGTGCACCTCTGGGAGGAGGTGGCACTCAAAGCTCCATATCACAACATCAAAGCTGCAGATGCAAAACAGGTCCTTCTGTTGGCAACATACACAAATGTTACATAGTATGACATTCCAAAGACCCTTCATTTAACAGGGAAATCCACAGGTGGCACCTCCGCACCCACGGGCCTCACTGGGTGGGATGGAGGCTGGGCAGCTTCGATGGGCCAGGAGTTGCTCAGCCCTTTACAGAGTACACAGCGTTTAAAAGTCCCAGATTTATGTGGTGAATCTATCACCAATTGGGCACAGCTGCAAATACATTGTTAAAGGGAAGATTTTTATCCTAGGAGACAAATTTCATTTTCCACAAATTTTACTTTTCTGAAGGTCTGGGACTTAAAAGGAGAAACTTGGTGTCAACCTGCTTGGTGCACGGGAGGCTCTGCCCAGTTGGTTAACTGACTCCACATTGGAATTCTTTCCTGCAAGCCCATGCAGTGTCGCCCTGCGAGAGGCAGGCTGGAGTGGAGTTCCCCAGCCGCCTGGTAGTAAAGGGTCTCAATCCTGGCAGAAGCCAGGTGGCTCTGAGGAATAGAGGGCTTCATCAAAAATGACTCGTGTGAGAGGAACGGCGACATGAGAGGGATGTCCTCTCCCCCTGAAATTTCAATAAGTTAACCAACTATGATTCAATAAAGAAATCCCTGTTAACAGAAACCTATGCCTGAGAGACCCCCACATTGAAACATCTAAAGGTGGGCAACCAGGAATAAATGGAGAGAGGAGAAGGGAGAAAAGCACAGACAGTTGGCAGACACAGTCTTGCAGCTGGGAGCTTGAGGCTGGGCCTGGAGAGGGGAGAAAGCTGGCAGTAGCAGGTGCTTCCTTCGGCCGGAAGGAGAGCTGGGAGAAGCAGGCGGGGGTGGTGGAGGGAGCAGTTCAGCAGGGCAGCAGTGAGGGAGCAAACAGTGTCCGAGTCAGCGGAGCCTGACGAGCCCGGGGTTCTGCTGTGCAGTTCTCCATGGTGGGCTGACGGTGGTGCTTCAGACAAAGAAACGGAGCCACAGAGCCCTGCCGCCACTGAGACTCCCAAAACTTGACTCTCATTGCTCCTGGAGTCGGGTCCAGGACCATATTATCTGTAAATCAAGCGTTGTTGCAATAGAACACTGTTCCCTTCTGTGACTGATCCCCAGGAGGGGGTGCTTGGGGCAGAACTCCACAGAGGTCAGGATTCACCATTAGGGTGAAGGCAAAAGAACCCCACCCCAGCCCCCAAGCAGCAAGGTTGTGCTGTCGTACAGAAACTGTGGGGTTCAAGATTGTGAGATCATATAGGTAAAAAGACCTGCCGATTCAGCACCATCTACTGGAAAATTGTAGAAAGACCTCTTCAGAGATAAGTACATAAGCAAAGGAGGGCAGCAAATACCATAAATAATCACAGTAACAAGGATGACCAGAAAGACAATGAAAAATCCCCAGAAAGCAATCTGAAAAACATGGAAATGTGTTCCATAAATTACAGAGATTTCAATATTGCAGTTCTGAAAATACTCAATGAGATGTGAGAAAATACAGATAGGAAATTCAATGCACTCAGAAGCAAATCAATGAACAAAATGAGTATTTTACCAATGAGTCTAAAATCTTTAAAAAGAACCCATCAGAAATCTTGGAGCTGAAGCATACAATTAAGTAAAGTAAGAGTAAACTGCTGAGCATAGAAAACAGAGCCAACCAGATGGAGGAAAGAATTAGTGATATCGAGTATCAAATATGGAAATCGAGAAATGATGTAGAGTAAAGAACAGAGGGGCCTGAGTCTAAAGAAAAAGGAGAATCTCTACAAGAACTAATTCCATCAGAAAAAGCAACATTGGAATTATAGGGATTCCAGAGGAGGGAAAGAGGGAGCAGGGAACGGAGTCTATTCAAACAAATAGTGGATGAGAACTTCCCAAAACTGGTTCCTCCTATGGGAAAAACTAGATCCTTGAATCCAAGAAGCAAACAAAACACCTAATTAGCTCACGCCAAAGAGTCCCTCTCCAAGGCACTTGGTATACAGAGAAGAAACTCTCTAAGGAGCCAGAAAAGAGAAGGAAGTGACCTACAAAGAAAAATCCACCAGAATTTCATCCTTCTCAGCAGAAGCTATACAAGCCAGAAGAGAATGAAACCAAATATTTAAACATCTGAAAGACAGAGATTACCAGCCATAAATATCCTTTAAATATGAAGAAGAAATAAAGACATTTCCAGACATACAGAAGCTGAAGGATTTTATCACCAGAAAACCTCTATTGCTGAAAATACACAAAGTTATTATCTCTGAAACAAAAGAACAAAGGTCATAACAGTAAAAGTAAGATCACCAAAAGAATTTACAGCATAAACAGGGATAATTTGTAACAACAAAAACATAAAAGGGGAGGGGGAAAGGTCTGAACTGGCAAAGGAGAATAAAGACCAGATGCACTTAAAAGAAAAGCAACTATGGTATGCATGCAACTTTATTTTTTATAAACCTAATGATAACACACACAAAAATCCCCAACCCAGGACATATAGCTTAAAAAAAGAGGGGAAAAGTATGGAATGCCACCAAAAAAAAACAACAGACAGAAACAAAGAACCAATGGGGGCACAAAACTACCACAGAACAAAGATAAAATGGCTATAGGATGTCCTCATATATCAATATTTACCCTAAATGAAAATGGTCTGAATTTACCAACAAAGAGACACAGAGTAGCAGAGTGTATCAAAAAACAAAACCCAGCCGTATTCTGCCTACAAGAGACACATCTAAGCTCCAAAGTAAAAGTAAAAGCAAAGTAAAAGCAAAGTAAAAGCGTGGAAAATGATTCTCCAAGCAAATAACATCCACAGAAAATCACATACAGCCACATTTATATCTGACAAAATGGATTTCAAGATAACAAAAATAAGAGACAAAGATGGATACTTTATAATGATAAAGGGAACTATATCAAGAAAACATAACACTTCTTAATATATATCCAGCCAACCAGGCATCACCAACATATATAAAACAACTACTCAAAGAGCTAAAGGGGAAACAGATCAAAACACAATCATAGTTTGAGACCTTAATACTCCATTGACAGCTCTAGACAGATCAACCAAACAGAAAGTCAATGAAGAAATATCAGCTTTAAATGAAACACTAGACCAAATGAACATAATTGCCATTTTCAGAACCTTTCATTCCAGAACATCAGATTATACATCCTTCACCAGTGCACATGGAATATGCTTAAGGATAGACCATATGTTGCGTCACAAAACTAGCATCAACAAATTCAAGAAGACTTAAATTATACCAAGCATATCCTCTGACTACAATGCCTTGAAATCAGAAATCAACTGCCAAAAGGAAGTAAAGAAACCCACATACTTGAAGATTAAACAACATACTACTAAAAATGATTTGTGAACCCTGTCTGGTGTTGCTCAGTGGTTAGAGTGTCATATGCACTGAAGAGTCCTGGGTTCAAGTCCTGGTCAAGGGCATATAGCTGGATTGCAAGTTCAATCCCCAGTCCTTGGGGCATGTGCTCAGGACAACCATTCAATCATTGTCATTATTATAGCTTTAATTCTTTGGCTGGGGGAGAGATAAATGTAAACATATTGAAATGCACAAATCTCAGTTGAACAATTTTAACAAGTAGACACACCTGTGAAACCCACACCCTATTGTGATATTATTCTTTCTCACCTCCTCAGAGCATGGCTTCTATTTCTCTCCAGGAATGCCCTCTCCCTGAAACACTCGCTGTTTGGACATATTTCATCTTTGAATGGTTTAGCCCACATGTGAACATCATGCAAATGGAGCCAGGAACGAGTTCAGGGTGGCCTGGCCTCTTTTCTCAACACAATGTCTGTAATAGTCACCAACATGTGGGCTCTGCCAGTAGCTCATCCCTTTCCACTGGCCATGGCTTCTGTCATGTGAACGGGCCACACTGAGTTTGGTCGTCTCAGTCATTCCCAGTTTCAACTGCGACTAAACGAACCGCAAGCACTACAGTGCGAGCCCTTCTGGCGGAGGCTTCCTTGTGCCGTGGTTTCGTTTGTTTCATATTTCACTGTTTTATAGACATGAGCACAGTTGTGGAATCAAAGGATGAGTGTGTGATTAATTTTATAAGAAACAGCCAGATATTTTTCAAAGTGTTAGCACCACTCCCCATGACGGCCACGATGTGCCAGGATTCCACAGCCTCTCTCGGCCTCAGTCCCCATGAGTGTGCTGCAGAAGCCAGGGGTGGGGAGGATGAAGAGAGGGAGGGGAGACACTAATGTTCATCTCTCTAATGACCTGCACAAGCCTTCCTTGGCTGACTGTTCAAGTCATTTGCCTATTTTTTTAATCCTCACCCAAAGGTATAAAAGAATTTATTTTAGAGAAGAGGAAGGCAGAGAGAGAGAAGAGAGAGAGAGACAAAGAGAGATGAGTTGCCCCTCACTTGCTCTCTGCTGGGATCCAACTGGCAAACTAGGTAGGTACCCTGACTAGGAATCAAGCCCATGACCCCTCCGTCCACGGGACAGTGCTCCAACCAGGCCGGCTGGCTAGAGCCAATTGCCTATTTTTAAAAACAGGTGGTTGTCTTTTGGCATTTGAGTGTAGGTAGTATATTTGTGATACAAGTCCATGGTCACTCATATGAATTGAGAATATTTTTCCCAGTGTGAGTTTGTTCATTCCCTTTTTTTTAACTGTATTTTTAAAGAACAGAAAGGTTTTTATTAAGTCTAATCTAATTTGTCTCTGTGACTATCGCTTTGTGTCCTGCCCAAAAAACCTTTGCCTGCTCTTGTTTGTAGGCATGTTCCTCAATGTTTTATTTCAAACACTTTGTAGTGTTATTTTTTTATTTTTATGTTTGTGATACATTTCAAATTGATTTTTGTTTATGTTATGAGGTAGGCCATGTCACTTTTTTTCCTAAGTTATCTCAGTAACATTTGTTGGAAAGACTAATTTTTCCCATTGAACGTCTTAGATGCCTTGTTTAAAATCAATTGGCCACATAATCTGGGGTATAGATTAGTGCCTCCTCTGCTGTCCTTACACATCTCCATGTACTTTCCATCAAGTCATAGAGAAAATGGTAGTCTATGTTCCTTGTATTTTCATATCAGTGTTAGAAACATATATTTCTGGAATTTTTATGGATGAAAATTAGGATGTTGAAAATATAGACCAAGTTAGAGATGACTGAGATTTGAACACTATTGAGCCCCTACTCATTCCTGAACTTGGTCTGTGTCTCTTCATTTACTTACTCATATGTGTTCCTCCTATTCTCTCAGCAAATTGTATAGTGCATACATGTCACATATCTTTTGTTAACTTCATTTCTAAGTATTTTATGCTTTTCTAATGCTACTAGAGGCCTGGTGCACAAAATTCGTACACTATGGGCAGAGGGGTGTCCCTCAGCCCAGCCTGCACCCTCTCCAATCTGGGACCCCTCGAGAGATGTCCGACTGCTCATTTAGGCCCGATCCTATCGGGATAGGGCCTAAACGGGAAGTCAGACATCCTTCTCACAATCCAGGACTGCTGGCTCCAAACTGCTCGTCTGCCTGCCTCCCTGATTGCCCCTAACCACTTCTGCCTACCAGCTTGATTACCCCCTAACTACTACCCTGCCAGCCTAATTGATGTCTAACTGCTTCCTGCCAACCTGTTTGCCCCCAACTGTCCTCCTTGCAGGCCTGGTTCCTCCTAAATGCCCTCCCCTGCTGGCCTGATCACCCCCAATTGCCCTCCCTTGCAGGCCTGGAACCTTCCAATGACCCTCCCCTGCTGGCCATCTTGTGGTGGCCATCTTGTCTCCACATAGGGGCAGGATCTTTGACCACATGGGGACAGCCCTCTTGTGTGTTGCAGTGATGGTCAATTTGCGTATTACTCTTTTATTAAATAGGATAGAGGCTGGTGCATGGGTGGGGACCAGCTGATTTGCCTGGAAGGGTGTCCTGGATCAGGGTGGGGATTGCCTTGGGGCATGGGGTGGCCTGGGAGAGGGGCCTGTGGTAGTTTGCAAGCTGGATATGTCCTTCAGCGACCCAAGTGGAGGCCCTAAGATCTGGGATAAATTTATGTTCTACAATTAAAACTTTGTAGCCTGGAGTAGAGCCAAACCTTCTGCTGGCTCCGTGGCAACAGCCATTTCTGTTTGAAACTATGTAGCCTAGAGTGGAGACCTAGGATCTAGGTCTGCTGAAGTTTGGCTTCCTCCATCCGCCCTGGCAACCCTAGCCTCTGCTCTCTCCAGCTCCGTGGCTGCAGCCATTTCTGTTGGGATTATGTATCTTTTATAATGAAACTTTGTAGCATTGAGTGGAGGCCTAGGCCAGCAATGGCAGGCAGAAAGCTTTGCTTCCTCTGTTGCTGGGGAAATCCAAGTCTCCCTCCTGCTCTCAGTGGCGGCAGCCATCTTGGTTGGGGTTTATTTGCATAATTTGCTCCTGATTGGCTGGTGGGCATAGCTGTGGGCATTACTTGATCAGAGGTATGGTCAATTTGCATATTATTCTTTTATTAGATAAGATTACACATGGATTTTTATTTCATTTTCCAATTGCTGACTGCTAGTAGATAGAAATTCAATTTTTATTTTTAATGTATACCTTTTTCCCAGAGACATTAATAAATGCATGTATTTGTCCTAATAAACTGTTCCTATTGTTGTCAATAACTTAGAATTTTTTGTGTCAATAATCATGGTGTGTGTTAGTGGGGCAGTTTCACACACTCATTTCTAATCTGTATGCATTTATTTCTTTTCCTTATCTTTTCTTACTTATTGAGACAGAGAGAGAGAGATTTATTGTCCCATTTATTTCTGCATTCATTGCTTGATTGTTGTATATGCCCTGACCAGGGATCAAACCCACAACCTTGGTGTAGTGGGATGTGCTCTGAGCCCGGAGCAGCCTGGCCAGGCCTTTTCCTTCTCTCCCTACACTGGTTGCACTTCCAGGACCCTTGGCTGGGAGTGATGAGAGTGGCATCCACTCCATCAGTCCCATGTCCCATGTCAGAGGGACGGCCTCCAGTCTTTCAACACCAAGTGTGAGGTTTCACTAAGGCTTTTGTAGATGCCTTTCATCAGACAAGGAGTTCCCACTTACCACTAGTTTCCTGAGAAAAGTTTTTGTCTTGAATAAGTTTTAATTTTGATCTAATGCTTTTTCTGCATCTGATGCAGTGACTATATCTCTTTCTTCTTTACTTGGCTGCTTTTCAAACATCAAACCCACTTCACATTCATGGGATGAGGCCCACGTGGTCACGCTATGTCCCTGTGGAGTACGGCTGGGTTCACTGTGCTACACTTTGTTGGAGACCCCAGCATCTGCATATCTAGGAGATCTTGGCTGCATGACTTTCTTCCCCTGTGACTCCTTTGTCAGGTTTTGGTGCTATGATTATGCTTCCCTCACAAAATGAGTTGGACATTTTTCTTTCTCTATTTTTCTTAGGATTAGTAATGCTTCTTCAGTATTGGAAAACTTTACCAGCAAAACCAGCTGGACCTAGGGTTCTTTTGTAGGAAATTATTTTGATAGAAGTTTTAAGGTTTTTGATAGCTATAAACTTATTCAGGTTTTGTCTTTCACCTTGTGTCACATTTTGATGTTTTATTTTCTGATGAATTTGTCCATTGCAATGTCATTTATTGATGGGTTGTCAAAAGATTCATCAAATTTATTGGCATAAAGTTGTTTATAAAATTTCTTTATTTTTTTTACATCTATAGGATGTGAATTATACCCCGTTTCATTACTGATATTGTTAATTTATGTTCTCTTATCTTTTTTCTGGATTATTCTTACTAAAGAGTTATGAATTTTATTAATATTTCCAGAAGACCTAGTTGGGCATTATTATATTCTCAATCATTTTTGTCTGTTCCTGTTTCATTTATTTCTGTCTTTATCTTCATCGTTTCCTTCCTTCGAGTTACTTTGGGTTTAACACACTTGCTTTTTTCTAGCTTCTTAAAGTGGAAAATTAGATCACTGATTTAAATCACTTCCTTTCTAAAATAAGCATTTTGGAGTTATAAATTTCCCTGTAAGCACTGCTTTAACTACATTCCATAAAATGTGATATGTAGTATTTTCATTTTCATTCCATTTGAATTATGTTTCTCTTTTTCATTGTGATTTTTCCTTTGATGTATGGATTTTTTTAAAGTTCATTATTTAATATAAAAATATTTGGGGCTTTTCTAGAGCTCTTATTCTTATTGATTTCAAATGGAATTCCATTGTAGCCATATGACACACTCTGTAATATTTCCATCTTTTGAAATTGATTAAATGTTGTTTTACGGCCCAGAATGTGAATTATCATGATAAGCATTCCATGGACACTTGAGAATAATGTGGTTCTGCCGTGTGTGTTGGGTGGTGTCTCCACAAATGTGAATTAAATCATTTAGATCCTATAACTTAGATTTATCATTTAAATGTGTAGATTTATAAATATATAGATTTTTAATCATAATTTGTCATTTAGATTCTATATCTTTACTGACTTTTTCCAGTTGTTTTATAGATTATTGGAGGATAGGATTTTACAGTGCTTATTTATCTCTCTGCTCTCATTTTTCGTTGGATGCGTTTGGAATTTCTGTTACACACTTGTACAAATTTTCAAGTGTTATGTCTGGTGGACATAGCCATTCATTATTATGAAATCTCTCTCTCACATGCATTGCCTCCAAGTCTGTTTGTTGAGTGTCACTGTGAGTGCTCCAGTGTATAGTGCTTATTGTTTGCAGGACACATGTGCGTATTTTGGAAGTCGTCTATATTCCCTGTGTCTATGTCAAGGTCAGAGTTATACTGTACCATATACACAGTAAGAGGAGATAGCCTATATAATAAAAGCCTAGGCAATGTCACGCCCTCATACAACATCATCACAAGATAGTTGCCATAAGATGGCCACCACAAGATGGCTGGCAGGGGAGAGCAGTTGGGGTGAACAGGCCGGCAGGGGAGGGCAGTTAGGGGGCAATCAGGCTGGCAGGCAGAAGCAGTTAGGGGCAATCTGGCAGGCAGGCAGGTGAGCGGTTAGGAGCCAGCAGTCCCGGATTGTGAAAAGGATATCTGACTGCCAGTTTAGGCTCAATCTCACCGAGCCTAAATAAGCAGTTGGACATACCCGAAGGGATCCCAGATTAGAGAGGGTACAGGCCGGCTGAAGGACAAACCCCATGCACTCGGATATATATATATATATATATATATATATATATATATATATATATACTAGAAGTATATATTAGTTACAGCCTATATGTGTCATTAAATTTAAAGTATGTCTCTCTTTTTAAAAGAAAAGATTTTTATCGATTTTTAAAGAGAGAGGAAGAGGGAGGGAGAGAGAATATCTATGTGAGAGCACATCAATCAGCTGCCTCTTGCACACCCCCACTGGGGATCCACCCTGCAACCCAAGCATGTGCCCTGACTGGGAATCGAATCAGCAACCCTTCTGTGCCTGGGTCAATGCCCAATCAACTGAGCCATACCCACCTGGGCTAAAGTGCATCTCTTAATTCAACATACATTGATCATGCTTTTTTTATCCATCTTGACAGTCTCTGTCTTTTCATTGGTGTCCTAGTCCATTTCTATTTCTTCCAGTTGTTCATGGGTTATATTTAGGTCTACCCCTTGACCGTTGGTTTTCTGTTTGTCTTGCCTGCTTTTATTTCTCAGTTTCTCCTTATCTTCTTCTAGGTTAATCAAAGATTTTTTGGCATCCTATTTTAATCCTTGTATTAGTGTTTTAGCTATATTCTTTGAATTTTGGGGGTTACTCTAGGAATTACAATGTACATCCATAATTTATTACAATCTATTTGTATTTAATATTGTGTTCTTCCATGTAAAGTATAGGACTCTTAAAACACTAGAGCTCCATCCCCCATATGAAATTGGCAGCCTCCAGTCTCATGAATATAGAATTCTAAGTTGACAGACTTCTTCATAGCATCACTTTTAAAATATCACCTCATTGTCATCTGGTGAGAATCTGCTGTCATTTGTGTACAGTTATGGACCACATAATAGCTGTTCCAGCCAACCTCCGACCACACACAACAGCGGGCCTGGAAGGCACAATGGAGCTAAAAACTTCTGAAGAGCCTCGGCAGGCCTCCAGGAGGTGCTGTGTCCCTCCCAGAATGAGGAGGGGACTTGTCACAATGCTCAGCTGTTGATATTGCCTTAACAGGGAATCCTGCGCCACCACTGGGAGCTCACAAGGACCTGGCCCATTTCACCTAAGCTAGATAGAACGAGTGTTTCTCCTTGAGCATGACTAGTTTCGTTCCAATATTGTAAAGGAATTTGTACCACCAATGTCCAGGCAGCATTGTGACCAGGCAGAATAAAACTAGGTGACAGGCCACAGAGGCTGGGGGTGACCAGGTCACTCAAATTGGCCTCCTTTGCCCCTGAATCCACCCTTCAAGTTAAAAGCCATTTCCCTTTGAATTGCAATATGCCTAAAACTGCTAACATTTGAACTGGATTTGTCACTGATGTTGGGAACAATTGTCCCCCAGTCTTAAATGCACTTCCTCTCCCTCCCAGGCTGCAGCCACTTGGCCCACCTGGGGCCCTGCAGCTGGGATGACCTGACCTAGGACTGTTCAGTGCATACTGTCCATTTGGGGCCCCTGCTGGCCTGGTCCTGCTGTTCGTGCTGAAAGACGGCTGTTCATGTCTCTACTCTTAACACGTTCAGTGTGCAGTTGGTCACCGGTGACTGACACTATACCTTCCATCTGGAAGACAAAACAGGCTGGGCACTGAATGTGTTAAGGTTGAGTCCCAATCAGGAGCCCCAGTCCTAATATTGGGGGTTCTCACCTCATTCTCTGTTATGCACCTCCCACTAGCCTGCCCTTGGTGCCCAGATCACACTGTCCTTAAAAATCTCTCTCCCACTAGACAAGGCAGTTGAGGAGGAGGGAGCAATAGGTGCGGGGGGTCGGGGGGTGGTTGGCCTGGCGTGCACTCCACACCTCGGGAACGTGACTGCGCGTGGAACGGCTCTTTTTGGGAGACTTGCCTAGAAGAAAAGATGTTTGGTTTTCACAAGCCAAAGATGTACCGAAGTATAGAAGGCTGCTGTATTTGCAGAGCTAAGTCCTCTAGTTCTCGATTCATGGACAGTAAATGCTATGAGAAGGATTTCCAGAGTTGTTTTGGGTTGCATAAGACATGTTCAGGAGACATCTGTAATGCCTGTGTCCTGCTTGTGAAAAAATGGAAGAAATTGCCAGCAGGATCCAAAAAAACCTGGAATCATGTGGTAGATGCAAGGGCAGGACCCAGTCTGAAGACCACACTGAAACCAGAGAAAGTGAAGACTCTATCTGGAAACAGGATAAAAAGCAACCAGATTAGCAAACTACAGAAGGAATTTAAACGTCATAATTCTGATGTTCACAGTGCCACCTCAAGTGCCTCCCCAGCTCAGTCTCCTTGTTACAGTAACCAGTCAGATGATGGCTCGGATACAGAAGTAGCTTCGGGCTCCTGCAGAATGCCAGTTTTTTTCCTTTTTAGATCTCACATACTGGAAAAGACAGAAAACATGTTGTGGGATTATCTATAAAGGCCGCTTTGGGGAAGTCCTCACTGACACGCACCTCTTCAAGCCTTGCTGCAGCAACAAGAAGGAGGCTGCCGAGAAGCCGGAGGAGCCGGCCCCGAGCCTCTGCCCATCTCCACCCAGGAGTGCTGACTGAGGTGTATGCAGAAGGGGAACAGGAAACGACTGAAATTTTAGAAAAAAATAAAAACAAAACACCCAAAACACAGCAACAAACCGACCTTCCTGTTTTTCACTTGGATACCTACTATTCTGCCAAAAGACAATTTCTAGAATAGTTCCAAATGGGTTACTTTCTCCTCCACTTCCACGAGTTCCACCAACTCTGAAGCCAGTGTCTAGCTTACTCAAAGGAAAACCAGACGTGTACATAATATTTAAGATGCTGAGTATTTCATAGGAAAGCTGAATGCTGCTGTAAAGTGCTCTTTTAAGTCTTTTTCTTTTAAATCCCCTTCTCATGAATGAAACTAGGAGGACTTCAGGGGACAGAGATGGGATTGTTGTATGATAAACACACATAGTTTTAGTCTTTCTATATTGAGAAGCAGTGGTTGGGGCGTTTTTAAAGATGGCTGACTACACTTGTTTTTCCTTCATGATAATAAATTTGTCATAAACCAGTAACCTGGACTTGCTCCTCCAGGTAGTAGTTAATAATTTTAAAATAGTATGGTCTTGCCAAGGTTCTGAGGATTCAAACCTGTACTACTGAATGAATATTAAGCAGGACAGAATAAGCTTTCTGGTGCAAATACCTTGAAGGAGTCATTTCTAAATATACAAAGAGGTAACTGGACTACATATGTTGTACACTGTGTCACCTCCTTCATGTTGCTATTTGATGAAGATTTTAATTTATATGAAACTTCTAAAGCAGAATCAAAGCTCCTCTTGGGGAAATGTCAAGTCTTCAGGATAAGCAATCTTATATAAATAGCACCAAAGCTTTATTTTACCACATGGTAGAGAACACACTCTATGAAACATGTTCATTTATCTGAAAAAACATGGAAGCTTTCAGGATAGTGTAAAACTAACAAAGGTTGGTGCTTCTGGGGGCACATTTCTCGGAGGGCTCATGAGTGTGTAAATAATTGACTTTTGCTCCTGTTGCATTACTGGTGACTTCATTGAAAATTTACACAATTCAGTTTTAGCTCTGGATTACTTCGGTTAACCTTTGTGAAGGTTTTATCTGTGTAGAGTGTTTGTTCAACTTGTTTTAATGTATGAGGGTTTTAGGGTCCCCTTCTTCCCCCCACTATATTAAAGTAAAATTCTAATAAAAAAAAGAGGTGTGTGAGTACTGAGTGGGTTGGTTTGGCTTTTTGTAGTCAGGCTTTCTGAACATTGAGGTGTTAGATGCTAAATCCTGAACGTGGGGCCCTTCGGTTCTAAAATTTTTATGAAAAGCCTGTTACTTGATCCCAAACCCAGGTACTCTCATTGCCTCTTTTGCTCTCTGTTCGGGAAGAATAGCACCAGTGCACACTTTTCAGAATGAGGAAGGATCTTTTAGCGAGCTTATAATGAAGTGACTCAGTGCTTATTTTTAAAGCCGGATTTTAAAAATTGCGTAGTATGAATAACAATAAGGAGTGAGCTACTTTTTATGAGCACCCTGTAGTTTTATAGTTCTTATTCTAAACTTAAAGTTTTATATTCCTTTGGAAGAAACTACAAGCCACCATCTATACAGACAACGCAGTGGTTTGGGGCGGCTCTCCCACAGCCTCGAAGGTGTACTGCAAGAGTCTCCGCCATTCTCTTCTTCCTCCCAAGTTACTTTGAAATGGGCTTTTTTTTCTTTTTCTTTTGTACATTTTGGCTACAGTATTGTGGTAGAATATACTATAATATGGATCATCTCTACTTCTGTATTTATTTATTTAATACTAGACCACAGTCAACCACAGTCTTCTTTTCCCCTTCCACCTCTCTTTGTCTATAGGATGTACTGTATGCAGTCATGCACTTTGTATTAATATATTAGAAATCTACAAATCTGTTTTGTACTTTTTATACTGTTGGATACTTATACTCAAAACTTTTACTAGGCTGTTGAATAAATTTAGTCTTATTAGAAAAAAAAATCTCTCTCCCAGGCACTCACCCCACCAGTGACTGACCTCCCCAAAGCTGCAGTGTCCGCCAGGGGCATCATGGGAATGTCCTAGTCTTGGGACAGTACTGCAAGCTGCTGCTCTGCAGCCACTCCAGCGACCACCAATTCTGGTTCTGCCAGATTTGAGGTAACCCAATAGATCTGTTCTCAGCACAGC
Source organism: Antrozous pallidus (assembly GCA_027563665.1). NCBI lineage: Eukaryota > Metazoa > Chordata > Mammalia > Chiroptera > Vespertilionidae > Antrozous > Antrozous pallidus. The sequence continues at coordinate 419,974 of CM050521.1, forward strand.
TCCTGGATAACTCTGGAATGAGGACCCCAGCAGAGACAGAGAGGGTTTGAGGGTCTCTGTAGGTGTGTGTGTGCGAGAGAGGGGGGGAGGGAGGGAGGGGGGCAGAGAGGGAGGGAGAGAGAGAGAGAGAGAGAGAGAGAGAGAGAGAGAGAGAGAGAACTCGTCCAGTACTGCCCCAAGACTAGGACATTCCCATGATGCCCCTGGCATACACTGCAAAGAAACTCAGGTCTGTGCAAAGATGGCACCAGTAGGCCCCCAAGGCTCCAAGGCCTCAGCCACAGCCAGGATGACGTGCACAGTGAGATGGATATGAGCACCCAGGTCCTGAGCAGCTGCCTGTCACTAAAGCCACAGCATCCTAGGCTCTCAAGGGAAAGGACCAAAATATAGTTGATGTTCAAGAAACCATCACTTTGATTTATTTATTTGATTCTTATTTATTTCTCTTTGAAAAGAGAGGCGCTAAGGGGAGTGTTTTATTTGGTTCACCTGCAGGTCCATTTGTGGTTCTGACTGGCCTCCCTACATGTTCTCACCTTCCCGACCAAGTTCACCCGATGTCCAACCAACACCCCTCACTGCCGCCCCCCTGCACACCGACAGCTGGCCTCACACAGGTCAGGGTGCACACACAGGGGCAGGCTTGCTTGAGACCCAATTGTAAACAACCATTTTCCCAGCCAGGATTCAAATCTTCTGACACAGTGGTCTCTTCTCTCGCCTAAAGGCTCATCACTCTCCTAATCCACACACACCCGTAGCTGTCGCAGTCACGGGTTGTGGTGGGGTCAATACAGGCCCCTTAGCTGGACCACAAACTCCCCAACACCAGGAGCTGTCAGCCTCACGGGAGAGGGGGGAGAAAAGGGAGAGGGGCAGCCTTAGCCCTACAACCCTATTGGTTTTAGTCTAATGTGGGGACCTTAAAGTTTCCCTACCCAGCCACCCACATGATGCATGAGAAGAAGTTCTTGGTGTAATGTTGGAGGCAGCCCTAACCAGTTTGGCTCAATGGATAGAACGTTGGGCTACAGACTGAAGTGTCCTGGGTTTGATTCCAGTCAAGGACATGTACCTTGGTTGTGGGCTCGATCCCTGATAAGGGGCATGTAGGAGGCAGTTGATCAATGTTTCTCTTTTGATGTTTTTAACTCTCTATCCCTCTCCCTTCCTCTCTGTAAAAAATCAGTAAAAATATATATATTTAAAATAATAATAATGGTGGTAAAACAACAATTTTCAGACCTTCACAAAAAATGTAGGTTTAAAGTTCAGCACCTGCTATGGGTCAGGCAGCCTGCAAGGGGCTGCAGAAACAGGTATGTCACTGTGAACCAGGGCCTGATCCCTGACAGGAGAGGCTCATGGTCTGACGGGGAGGAGAGATGGTAAGGAAACACACACAGAATAAGGATGGTAAATACTGCAGATATCCAGGGAGGGAAAGGGTCCCACCTGGAGGAAGCCCTTTCCATCCCTGTATGTGTGACAACTCTCCAGGGTGGCCTTTGGGAAGGAGGACTGAGCCCTGAAGGAGAGCCATCCTGCTTCGAACACACTGTGTGGCCATCCCCAGGGAAGGGAGAGCCTCTTCATTGGCAAATTCGAGATTCACTCGGGAGGAGTGGAGCTGGGTGACAAGGTGAGGGGAATAAGCAAAGAAAAAAGTGAAAGATTCATGGACACAGCATAGTACAGTGATCACCAGAGGGAGGGGGGCAGAAGGTGAGGGGAGATATGTGGTGATGGAAGAAGACTTGACTTGGGGTGGTGAACACACACACAGTACAGTATGTAGATTATGTGCTATACAATTGTACACCTAAAACCTGTATAATTTTATTAACCAACTAGAAGCCCAATGCATGAAGATTCATGCTAGAATGGGCTTTCTTTCCCTGCCTACTGGCACTGCCTTTCCACTCTGGCCCAGCCCCTTTCCTCTCAGGCCCTGGTGCCACCTCTTTTCACTCTGGCCCTGCCTTCCCACATTGCCCAGAAGCCCTGAGAGACCAGGGGTGGGGCAGAATGCCTGCATCGTCACCATGGCAACTATGCAAGGTCCCCACCCCCATCACTCAGCACTTATGTATGCAAATTTACCTCCATCTTTGTTGGTTTAATTTACATACCACTCCTGATTGGCTGGTGGTATGGCAGGGGTACGGTCAATTTATATGTTTATCTATTATTAGGTAAGATGTTCCCAATAAAATCAATTTTTAAAAAAAGACTTCTTCTTACCAAAGGCCTCTCCAAGCTTATGAATTTTTTTTCCACTCCCTACCCTCTGCTCCTCACATGCATATCATCCTGAAAATGAGCTAAGAAAATGAGGCCATTCCATCTGAGTTACATAAACAGCGGGTCAGGCGAGGTAAAGCTCCACTGAATACTCTGCCCCAGGCTTGCTATCTGAGATGCTAGGTGTCTGATGTGGGACATGGAGCCCCAACAACATAGGCCCACGCAGGCACCCAATGGGACTCAGGGTTTTTTTTTTTTACTTCCTCGCTGACTTGACTGGGAATATTCCCAAATCTAGTTCGGAGTCTGCAATGGAGCATAAGTTCTATCTCTTCATGCTGCACAAAGATTTCAACTTCCCCAGCTCAATTATAATTAGAAAGTGCTTCATCCTCCCCTCCATGGTCTGGTTTGCCCATTAATAACTGGTTCTTCAGGTCTAATGTTTCTTTAGAAACCCTCCCGCAAACACCTGAAGGTGTCTTGGCCACACTGAGGGGTTTCTGGTTTCCTACGAACTTCAAACCGTGGGAGAGAAGGGGGAACATCAAAGCTATTGCCTTTAGGGCCATCAGTGATGAGCACAAGCTTCCTCCTTCTTCTTAACCAAAAACATAGGAAAGTTATGAAAAGTGCCATTGATCAGTCCAAACACTGATCACAATGGACTAACCAAAAAAGCAACCTGCCCAAACAACTGGGTTTCTATTTACAGCAAAGCACCTGTTATATCAATTCCTAATTACAGCCAAGTGACTGGGAAGAAAGCCCCTACAATACATTAGCCATGTGGCTGATCACATACATGCTGATGGATATGCTCCTGGTGGCAAGTCGCTGGCCATCGCCAGGGGCTCTGTATGGGACCCTGTCCTGATGAACGCTTTATCGACATCTGAGTAAACTGTTGGAAAGTGTGTCCACTGAGTGCCCAAGTGGCAAAGCTGAGGGGAATGGATATACTGGTTACAAACACTAAGCAGGCTAAACAAATACCTAATAGCCAAAACTAACTTGACAGTGAAAGTCCTCGACTTCAAAAGCTCAATCGCAGAATCTAAAGAAAATTGAGGGTAGCAGTTTGTATTTAAAAATAATAATTTAACAACAACAAAAAAAACCCCACCCTGGCTGGTATCTTCAATGGTTAGAGTACTGGCCTGCATGCTGAAGGATCATGAGTTTGAGTTGCAGCTCTGGGGCAAGTGCGGGAGGCAACCAATCAATGTGTCTCTCTCATATTGATGTTTCTCTCTCTCAATTTCTCCCACTCCCTTCCACCCTTCCACTCTCTCTCTGAAAAATGATACCAATGGAAAAATTATCCTTGAGTGAGAACTAATAAATAATAATAATAATGATAATAATTCAGCATTTTTAGTGACAGCATTTAAATAGGGTCCATTAGGTGACAGACTATTATGTTTCTCAAGCTGAACCTTTTGGGCTTAGCGTCATACCTTGAATAGAACATTCAAGATCATTTGAACATGTGAGTTCTGGCATGAGGGAGAAAATGGGGCAGAGTGACTGCATACACAGGAAGCCTAACATTCCCATGTCAACAAACACACATACAACCAACACACACATTCAGCACAACCAGCACACACTCAGCACAACCAATACACACAACCAATACACACTCAGCACAACCAGCACATACGCTTAGCACAGTCAATGCACACAACTAATACACTCAGCACATCCAATACACACACTCAGCACAACCAATACACACAATCAACACACACAATCAGCACAACCAATACACACACTCAACACAACCAATACACACAACCAACACACACTCAACACTACCAATACACACAACCAATCCTATCTAATAAAAGAGTAATATGCAAATTTGACTATACCTTCGCTATGCTATCAGCCAATCAGGAGCGAGGGGTGGGGCTGAGCTGCGCAAGGGGGGCGGGGTGAGCAGCGCGAGTGTGGTGGATGAGTATGCCGAATGTTTTAGAAATATATTAGAAATGTACGTTGGTGTGAGGTGCATGGAGAGAGCGGGGGACACCCTGAGCAGCAGACACAATTTCTGCATGCAGACCCAATGGGCACACTGAGCTGGCAAGTGGAGTGGGTCAGGTGGAGAGGGAAATTGACTATTGTACGTTCACAGCATCTGAGCCCTAAGCCACTGCGGCTCCACAAGGGTGGCTGTCAGCGCTGCGAGGGTGGAGGGTCCCGGGATCAGCAGATAGCATGGTGCATGGCAGCAGTGGCCGTGGGCGGGGTCCAAGCAGGTGGTGGTGGCGGCCCCAGGGGCTCAGAGGCTGTGGAGGCAGAGACCCTGGGAGCATCAGGGAGTGAGTATCATTGGCACCGCGGCCATGGCCAAGGGGCGCTGGAGAGACCCCAAGCTGCTTCTGTCTTTTGCGAGCAGGAGCTGCTCCAGTGAGGCTGGGCTGCCAGGAGAACCCCAGAGGGGAGGAGGGAGAGAGGAGCGAGGGAGCAGGGAAGGAAAGACAGGGCAAGGGAAGGGGAGGGGCATGGCTGCAGGGGGCAGGGGAACTCTGGGGCGGGGAAGGAAACTGCTGGAGCATAAACCCTGAGCGACCTCAATAACTTTCAAAGGGGGAGCTGGAAAAGTACAGGTGCCATGCTTTGGCAGAGGCACTTAAGGGGTCCTGGGTCTGTGGCGGAGCATCTCTGGGCACGGCTGGGAAGGCAGAGAACGAAAGCCGGGGAGCTGGGGAGGTGCTGCATGCACAGCAGGGCCCTCCAAATGGCAGCCTTCGCGGGGAGAGGTGGACACGCGGCCTGAAGGTGGGGGGATACCTTTCATTTTTAAAATGAAATTCATTTCAATAAACACTCCCTCTATAATTATTCAAAGTGTATGTATAGATTTTGGGAGGACATCTCCCGAGTCCCACTGATCTCCGTGGTCAAGGTTGGGCGAACCCAGCCAAGCACTCTGCATCCAGTGCCCGAGCCCCCAGTCCCACGCAGTGACCGGGCTCTGGGCAGCTTGCCCCTTGGCTGCTGCAAGTGCGTGGTGCCCCCAGGGTTGGGTGGTCACTGCCGGGGCTAAGGCCTGAGATAGGGGAGCAGGGCCCAGGCATCCAGGGCAGAGCCAGCCATTGGCCCAATTGAGGGGGCAGGTTGGGCTGAGGGTTCACCCACCCCCAGTGCACAAATTTTGTGCACCAGGCCCCTAGTACATATACTAAACACATAATCAACATGCATACACAATCAATACCCATAACACATAACCAATACACGCAACCAACACTCAACACAACCAATGCACACAACCAACATATACTCAACACACAACCAACACATATACACAACCAATATACATACTCAAAACATAACAGACACAACAAATACATACTAGTACATTCAACACATCAACAAACATACACACATCCAACACACACACTCAACAGAAAACCAGCACACACACACATGCATACACGCACACATGCAGAAAAGTTCCCAACCCTTAGGTTCTCCGAAAGCACAGTTTGATAGAAATGTGGCTCTGAAAAGCATTTGGTTCCCTACAAAGGGTTTCATATGCAACCACTGAAAAGACTTCAGGCTACACCTGAAAGGGAAGAGCAGCCTCATTACGCAACCATGCAGCCTCCTTGCCAAAGCTGGGCTCGGAAGTGAGAGGAGAGCAAGCACACCTGTATCCATTGGCATCCAGTTCACTCCACACAAAATTAGGCGAACGGCCAATGATCAGTCACCCAATGATTCACTTGGAGGATTTAACCTGCTTTTACAAGCATGAATATAAACTTTTTCTGCTTGTAAGAGGGTCTTCCTCATCTCTTTACAGAAATTTAAACTTGTACAGTGGTATTCATGCAAAATTAGGAACTAACAATACCAATTGTTAGAAGCTTTGGAGATCCCCGGGAGAGTTTCAGTAAGAAATCTCATCTCCGTTTACTTTTGTTTTCACCCATTAGGGTTCGGGTTTCATAATAATAACCATCCAACATCCTGGACACTTTTCTCCCGAGCACCCTGGTGTCTGTCTGCTGTGGGTGCTCCCCCATCTGCCCAGCAGGTGTGCTGAGTCCCGGCTGTTCTGTTCCAGTCCCTGTTCTGTGACAGGAAGACAGATAGACAACTGCCCCAGTGCCGTTTATCTTCCAGAAGGTACTTTCAACACAGTTGCTTATCTCATTTTGTAAATGAAAGTGTCTCTCTTTTTCAGAAGTAGAGAAAGAGAAAATACAGAGAAGATGGTCACTGGGCTGAGTGGTCCTGGGTCTGGGGCAGGGACAGTGGTCACTCGACTGAGTAGTTCCAGGTCTGAGGCAGGGACAATGGTCACTGAGCTGAGTGGTTCCAGGTCTGAGGCAGGGACAGTGGTCACTGGGCTGAGTAGTTCCAGGTCTGAGGCAGGGACAGTGGTCACTGGGCTGAGAGGCCTGGGTCTGAGGCAGGGACAGTGGTCACTGAGCTGAGTGGTCCTGGGTCTGAGGCAGGGACAGTGGTCACTGAGCTGAGGGGCCTGGGTCTGAGGCAGGGACAGTGGTCACTGGGCTGAGTATCCTGGGTCTGGGGCAGGGACAGTGGTCACTGAGCTGAGGGGCCTGGGTCTGAGGCAGGGACAGTGGTCACTGGGCTGAGTATCCTGGGTCTGAGGCAGGGACAGTGGTCACTGGGCTGAGTATCCTGGGTCTGAGGCAGGGACAGTGGTCACTGGGCTGAGTGGTCCTGGGTCTGGGGCAGGGACAGTGGTCACTGAGCTGAGTGGCCTGGGTCTGGGGCAGGGACAGTGGTCACTGGGCTGAGTGGTCCTGGGTCTGAGGCAGGGACAGTGGTCACTGGGCTGAGTGGTCCTGGGTCTGAGGCAGGGACAGTAGACACTGGGCTGAGTGGCCTGGGTCTGAGGCAGAGACAGTGGTCACTGAGTGAGTGGCCTGGGTCTGGGGCAGAGACAGTGGTCACTGGGCTGAGTATCCTGGGTCTGAGGCAGTGGCAGTGGTCACTGAACTGAGTGGCCTGGGTCTGGGGCAGGGACAGTGGTCACGAGGCTGAGTGGCCTGGGTCTGGGGCAGGGACAGTAGTCACTGAGCTGAGGGGCCTGGGTCTGAGGCAGGGACATTGGTCACTGGGCTGAGTATCCTGGGTCTGAGGAAGGGACAGTGGTCACTGAGCTGAGTGGCCTGGGTCTGGGGCAGGGATAGTAGTCACTGGGATGAGTGGTCCTGGGTCTGAGGCAGGGACAGTAGACACTGGGCTGAGTGGCCTGGGTCTGAGGCAGGGACAGTGGTCACTGAGTGAGTGGCCTGGGTCTGGGACAGAGACAGTGGTCACTGGGCTGAGTATCCTGGGTCTGAGGCAGTGACAGTGGTCACTGAACTGAGTGGCCTGGGTCTGGGGCAGGGACAGTGGACACTGGACTGAGTGGTTCCAGGTCTGAGGCAGGGACAGTGATCACTGGGCTGAGTAGTTCCAGGTCTGAGGCAGGGACAGTGGTCACTGAGCTGAGTGGACTGGGTCTGGGGCAGGGACGGTGGACACTGGACTGAGTGGCCTGGGTCTGAGGCAGGGACAGTGGTCACTGAGCTGAGTGGCCTGGGTCTGGGGCAAGGACAGTGGACACTGGATTGAGTGGCCTGGGTCTGAGGCAGGGACAGTGGTCACTGAGCTGTGTGGCCTGGGTCTGAGGCAGGGATAGTGATCACTGGGCTGAGTGGTCCTGGGTCTGAGGCAGGGACAGTGGTCACTGGGCTGAGTGGTCCTGGGTCTGAGGCAGGGACAGTGGTCACTGGGCTGAGTATCCTGGGTCTGAGGCAGGGACAGTGGTCACTGGGCTGAGTATTCTGGGTCTGAGGCAGGGACAGTGGTCACTGGGCTGAGTAGTCCTGGGTCTGAGGCAGGGACAGTGGTCACTGAGCTGAGTGGCCTGGGTCTGGGGCAGGGACAGTGGACACTGGACTGAGTGGCCTGGGTCTGGGGCAGGGACAGTGGACACTGGGCTGAGTGGCCTGGGTCTGAGGCATGGACAGTGGTCACTTGACTGAGTGATTCCAGGTCTGTTGCAGGGACAATTGTCACTGGGCTGAATGGCCTGGGTCTACAGCAGGGACAATAGTTACTGGGCTGGTGCTGATTGGCAGTTATCATGCAGCACACCTTTGTGCACCCAGCACTGGACCCAGATCTCTGAAAAGTGAATATTACTCACTTTATGGATGCCACTCCATCCATCCTCACATTACCTTCCAGATCAACACCCAAGATCCCTTGTCCTGGGCAGCGTCAGCCTGACTGACCACAGGGTGCCCTCCATCCCATAACACCTGCTTGCACATTCTGCTGGGAACTCACAGGCCCATAGTGTCCATTTGTCAGTCCAAATCATTGATGGCGGACAATGAAAATTCACATCAGTTTATCCAAGACCTACGTTGGCCTGTCCCAATATGGATGAGTTAACTAAGTGATTTTATTCAGTCGATAATGCAACTTTAAGAAGCGAAGGCCTGAGAGGAACCAAGATGGCAGCATAGGTAAACACCCATACTGCTGCCTCGTACAACAAATTCAAAACTACAACTAAGGACAAAACGGACATCATTCAGAACCACCAGGGGGCTGGCTGAGTGGACATTCTACAAACAGAAGGAAAAATAAAAGGACACTGAGACTCGGGAGAGCTGCGGAGGACAGAGTTGTGGATACGCTCGGAGTCAGAGATTCGGAGCTGCGCGTGAACAGAAAGGGCGGGCGGCTGCAAACCCACTGGTTTTCTTGAACTGGGAGGGAGACAAAGGCATCCCACTGCACTGAGCCTCGGTTCTGGGTGCGTCTCGGGGAACCCAGACTAATACGGGGTGAAACTGGACTGTAAGGAGGAACTCGGGCGCTGAAACTCGGGCGCTGCAAAGGCACATGAGCTATCAGAGAGAGGGCTCATGGCTGGCTCTATTGTTGAGCAGGAAAAACACACACACACACACACACACACACACAAAAGAACACGGACTGGTTTGTTTTCCCATTCCGGGTGAGTCTTTGAGTCTCCAGACTCATTTGGGGAGAAACTAAACTGTCAGGCAGCGGGCAGAGCTCCAGGCAGCTTTCTCTCAGAGGTGCGTGCAGCCGGGAGACCTGGGAGCCATTAAGGGTGGAGCTGACTGGAAACCAGGGCTGCCTGCCCAGCCCAGAGACTGCCTGCCCATCCAGGCTGAGCACAGCTCATCCTCACAGCCAATTGGCCTGAAGGTCAACCCTTCCCAGTGATACCAGCAACAGTCTAGGTGTACCTACAACAAGACTGTGCAGCCCATAAAGGGCTGCACCAAGAGTATCCACCTCAGGTAACTGGGGAGGCTGAGCCACTGTCCCCTATAGGACACCTACCACACAAACCTACTAGGCCAACTCAGGAAAGCAGCCAAAATGCAAAGACAAGGGAACAAATTACATATGAAAGAAATGGAGGGAAAAAAATGATTGGACATAGAGTTCGAAACCACAGTTATAAGGTTTTTCAAGAGGCTCCTAGAAAAGGCTGATAAATTTAATGAGACCCTTGAGAATATGAGCGAGTCCCTCAAGGACATGAATGAGACTATAGAGGATATGAAAAAGGACCAACTAGAAATTAAGCATACACTGACTGAAATATATATATATATATATATATATATATATATATATATATATATACAGAGACCCAAAAGCAGACTAGAGGACCACAAGAATCAAGTCAAAATTTGAAAAACAAAGAAGCAAAAATCACTAACCCTGAAAAGCAAGAAGCAAAAAGAATCCAAAAAATTGAAGATAGCGTAAAGAGCCTCTGGGACAACCTCAAGCATACCAACATTCGAATTATAGGGGTGCCAGAAAAAGAGAGCAAGATACTGAAAACCTATTTGAAGAAACAGTGACCAAAACCTTCCCCCACCTGGTGAAAAAAATAGACTTACATTTCCCGGAAGCACATAGAACCCCAAACAAAAGGAATCCAAAGAGGACCACACCAAGACACATCATAATTAAAATGCCAAGAGCAAAAGATAAAGAGAGAATATTAAAAGCAGCAAGAGAAAAACAGTTACTTACTTACAAGGGAGCACCCATACGATTGTCAGCTGATTTCTCAACAGAAACTATGCAGGCCAGACGGGAGTGGCAAGAAATATTGAAAGTGATGAATAACAAGAACCTACAACCAAGATTACTCTATCCAGCAAAGCTATCATTCAGATTTAAAGGTCAAAGTGCTTTGAAGATAAGAAAAAGCTAAAGAAGTTCATAAACACCAAACCAGTATTATATGAAATGTTGAAAGGTGTTCTTTAAAAAGAGGAAGAGGAAGAAAAAGGTAAAGATAAAAATTATAAACAACAAATGCACATCTATCAACAAGTGAATCTAAAAATCAAGTGAATTAAAAATCTGATGAACAGAATAAACTGGTGAATATAATAGAATCAGGGGTATAGAAAGGGACTGGACTGATGATTCTCGGGGGAAAGGGGTTGGGGGGTTCGGGAAGAGACTGGACAAAAATCGTATACCTATGGATGAGGACAGTCGGGGATGGGATGGATACCAGGGGAAGGAGAGCTATGGGAGGGAAAAAAAGAGCAACAGTGTAATAATCTGAACAATAAAGATTTATTAAATTAAAAAACAAAACAAAAACGAAGCGAAGGCCTAACCAAGAAAAAGAAAAAGGCCGCTGTCTGTGAACTGCACTGGGGCTAGGGCGGGTGTGCGAGGACCGTTGGGCACTCCCAGTCCTGTCTCTCAACACATTCCTGGTGGCAGCATCCCCCGTGCTCTGCCGATGCCCGAAGTCTGGGTTTTGTCCAGAAGGTCACTTCCCAGCTGCAGAACAGGAGCGCGGCAGCCCTGTCAGTATTGGCTGTGGCTCTAAGGAAATTCTGTGTCCCCTTTATCGACATCCATGTCCCACAGAGGAGCTTGAGTTCTGTCTGTCCGTCCACAAGGAGCCTCCACAGAGTTGTCCAGAGAGCTGAATTCGTGTTTTTAATACACTGATCCTGCGATTCCATTCATAACCACGGCAGCCTGCAAGTTTAAACCCATCCATTCAGATAGATTTCTTAAGCGGCAACCATTGAGGTGTCATGATGGCTAGCTATCCCCTCACCTTCCAACTCTACAACAAGATGATGACGACGAGGATGATTCGAGATTCCTATGAAGAACTGCAAGTCATCCAACACCCCCATGAAGAGCTGGTCACCCTGGGTCTCAGCATCTACAGGTGAACAATAAAGCAAGGAACACAACCTGTTTCGACTAAGAAATGAAAAATTTCGATGGACTGTCTCATCAAACTAGCCTTCACCAAGCCCTTCTCAGAGCCAGGCTGCTGCTTCGGTGGGCACGTTGTTACAGACACAAAAAGTGTGCAGGTGGGCCACTTGCCCAGACACTGATCCCTACGAGGGAAGAGGCTGTGGCACCCACAATTCCAGGGCTCCTTCCTGAGAAAGCAGCTCAGAGGAGGAGAGGCAGCTCACTGTGCAGAAGGCAGGGACCGGAGCTGGCCTGGGAACAGTCAGGAAAAGAGTGAGGCACATTGAAGGTCAAACAGAAAATACACCGCCAGGCGAGCACTGGCGAGGACGTGGAGAAAGGGGACCCTTGTGCACTGCTGGTGAGAGGGAGGCTGGTGTAGCCACTGTGGAAAACAGTATGGGCGGATTCCTCAATGTGGGTAGAAACATAAAATAGAACGACCATCTGATCCTATGTCCCACTTCTGGGTACTTATCCACATGACGAGAAACCCAGTCCTGCCCTCGGGTTCGCTGCAGCGCCTCCACGGTAGCCAAGCTGTGGACAGTGAGAATGTCCATCCGTGGGCACAGAAAACATGGTGTGTGCACACAGCGGAATTCATTCCGTCACAGAAAGAAGGACATTCTGCAACATCGTGGTGCTGGGGAGGAGCCCGGAGGACAGGATGCTGAGTGCAGCGAGCAGTCGCAGAAGGACACCTGCGGCGCGCCACCACCTGAGTGAGCAGCCTGGCCCCCACACTTGGAGAGAGCCCAGCTGAGTGGGGGGACAGCAGGGTGAAGGGAGGTGGGAAGTGGGGCAGGAGAGGGTGCTGACCCGGGAATAGGCTTCAATCCAGCCCCGCGCAAATGCCTGCTACGAGGGTAGATCTCATGTGAGGTGTTCGTCCCACAACAATTTCAAAGCAGAGCGGGGCCACCGACGTGGGGGCAGAACCCTGGGATGTTGGGGCAGTAGGCAGTGCCGAGCCTCGTGGTCTGGGTGTGACTGGGGCTTTCCTCGCGATGCCATGGGATTCCTGGGTCACTTAGGAACAAGAACGACAAGGTTTTCATCCCATTTGGAAAGAGTTGAGGTGGCCTCTGTGACCTCTGCATGCACTGAACAACAGTTGGGGAGCTCGCGGCTTTTCCGGACAGCTCCCCGCACTCAGCCCTCGGGAAGCCTGGGCTGTAGGAGTCAATTAAGGCGGCTGCTCCTTAGCAACTCCGGGGAGGAAAACCTGCAGCTGGAAGTTCTCCGGTGTCTGTAGCCAGCAGCCCGCACAGCTGGAAGCTGGATATATTTTTGTCACTGCCTGTCTCAGATGTGCCCACGAGAAATTAACCCGAAATGAAACCATGACAACGGGAGTAATTCTGCTGTAGACCTTGCCTATGAACCTGAGCTACAATGTAATCATTTAAATTAGCGCACAAGCAGCATCTCCCAGGAGACGGGAGGTCCCGCCCCCATGAGCAGCAGCTCATTAGCTGGGAAGGCAGAGGCCCTCAGGTCTGCGGAGCCACCTTCAGGCCCAGCAGGGTGGGGGGGGGGGACAAATGAGTGTCCTCTTCCTTCTTTATTACTCTTCCTAGGGCTCAGCACCATGGGCTGAACGTGTGCCCTCCCCCAGGTTCATGCTAAAACCTAAGGAGGTGGGCCTTTGAGAGGCAATAGGTCAGCAGGTGAGCCCTCATCATGTGACCCAGGCCTTTATAAGGAGAGACCCCCAGAGCCCTCCCCTTGCTGCCCAGTGGGGACATGGTGAGGGGGCAAGGAAGCTCGTGTGTGGACAGATGGGATCCCACCAGACTGGGGACCTGCTGGCACCTTGATGTTGGGCTTCCAGCTGCAGGGCTGTGAGAAAGGTCTTGGGTGAGCCACCCAATCTGTGACATTTTTTTTGGAGCCGCTGAACTCAGGCCGGCACTCACAGGAAGGAGCGGTGCACTCAGTACAGCGAGCCTCTGCCCAAGTCCCCCATGGGCTCTCTCCACACGTCCCTGCCATCGTGCCTGCCTGCAAGCCTGAAGGACTGTTCTGGCCACTCGGCAGCCCTCAGACTATCCTGAGTGCCCTGTTCAAGGCGGGGGCCATAGATCAGAAAGACCTGATGAGCTAGAATCTACAGAAAAAGCTCAATAGAAGGGTGCCTCTGCTGTTAAGGAGAGCAGATTTGGACGGGACAAGGCAGCACCCGGAGCACCAGGTCATGTGGCAGGAGAGCAGATTCAGCCATGGACCCTGGGTGTGAACATGGCTGCGCACCACCGGCCGTGAGGCCTCATGTCTGCTCACCTGGGGCCCGGACAGCCTCCCATGCCAGGGCACCACCCGAGTCAGGCCCGGGGAAGGCGCCCAGCACCAGTGACCAGCGTTAACGTTTGAGGAGCACTTAGACGAATCAGTGACAGCAGAGCGGGAGTCTGAGCCATTACCTGTGCATACTTGGGCCGGAGCCCATAGTGAAATCTGAGGTTTGCTATGTCTTCTTGACAAACAGTGCCGCCACAGCTGTCAGCAAGGCCACTGTTGCGCACACAAGCGAATGTCCAAGTGTGCAGAGGGGTGAGTGATGAGGGGTTTGCTGGAGGAGGACCTAAAGCCCAGAATTGCAGAGCAAGAAGCAGTCTGCTGGGCTGGGAGCCTGGGGGGGAAGGAGGGCTACGGCTGTGGCAGAGTGGCCTGCATGTGTCACACTGTGGAATGTGCCAGAAACCTTCCTGCAGGCACCAGGGATGCTGCTCACAGGAAGGTCTCGCTGCAGGAGCTCTGCCACATATGGCCAGGAGGCTGCCAAGGGGAGCTGCTGCCCACCAGGCACTGGTGGGGCCAGGCAGGGGAGGGCACCGATTGTGCAGAAGTCAGCCCGACAGCAGAAAGCCCCCAGCAGGAGCCGGGCCCAGGGAAGCCCCCAACAGCAGGAGCCGGGCATGGGGATGTCCCCAGCAGGAGCCGAGCACAGAACACTGTGAGGCAGGAGGCCCCCAAGCTCACTGGGTCCCCCAGAGCCAGGACACCAGCCTTCAACATGCAGTCTCTTCAGTGCCCTTGCCAACCCGGGGATCAGGTGCCAGTGAGGTGCACACTCACTCCCCAGGACGGCGGGATGGGTGCTGGGGTGAGGCCAGGGGGGAACTCACACAGCCCCTCTGACCACACAGCTACATCTCTGTCCCCACAAGGCCACCCCCTGCCAACTCCTTGGAGGACATTTTCTGCCAAACATGGCAGAGGCCTCAGTTCTTCAATGCTTGGCCAGAGCCATCCTCCCACCATGTCAATTAAAGTATCCCCTCCCTCCCTCCCTCCTTCCCTCCCTCCCTCCCTCCCTCCCTCCCAAACCCACACCTATTTCCCAGGCCCCCTGGAGGCCCCTCTCCAACTCTGCGCTGCCACCCATTCCTGCCACGTTGCCCTTCTTGTCAAAACATTTCCCCTGAACCACAGGTGCCCCTGTGATGGTTAATGCATGTGCCAAATTGACCAGGCCACAGGCTGCCCCAACCTGGGGTCAGAGGTCACTCTGGGTGTGTCTATGAGGCACTATGAGTGAGAGAACACTTAGGAATCAACACAAGCCAGTATGCTCAATTAATATTTGACAAAGGAGGCAAGTGCATACTTTGAAGACAAGACAGTCTCTTCAACAAATGCTGCTGGGAAAATTGGACAGATACATGCAAACAATGAAACTAGACCACCAACTTACACCACACACAAAAATAAACTCAAAATGGATAAAAGACTTAAATGTAAGATGAGAAACCAGAAAAGTCTTAGAAGAATCCATAGGCAGCAAAATAGCGGATATATGCCATAGTAATATCTTTACCGACACAGCTCCTAGGGCAATGGGGACTAAGGAAAAAATAAACCAATGGGACCACATCAAAATAAAAAGCTTCTGCATAACAAAAGAAATAATCAACAAAACAACAAGAAAGCCCACCGCCCCAGAGAACATATTTACCAATGTTATCTCCGATAAGGGTTTAATCTCCAACATTTACAGGGAACTCATACAACTTAACAAAAGCAAGACAAGCAACCCAATCAAAATATGGGCAAAGGACCTAAATAGATACTTTTTGAAAGAGGACATTCAGAAAGCCAAGAGACATATGAAAACATGCTCAAAGTCACTAATCATCTGAGAGACGCAAATCAAAATGACAATGCGGTACCATTTCACACCTGTCAGAATGGCTGTCATCAACAAATCAACAAATGACAAGTGCTGGCGAGGATGCGGAGAAAAAGAAACTCTTTTGCACTGATGATGCGATTGTAGACTGGTGTAGCCACTGTGGAGAACAGTATGGAGTTTCCTCAAAAACCTAAAAATGGAGCTCCCATTTGACCTAGTGATCCCACTTCTAGGAATATACCCCAAGAAAACAGAAACACCAATCAGAAAGGATATATGCACCCCTATGTTCATAGCAGCACAATTTACCATAGCTAAGATTTGGAAACAGCCTAAGTGCCCATCAGCAGATGAGTGGATTAGAAAACTGTGGTACATCTACACAATGGAATACTATGCTACAGCAAAAAAAAAAAAAAAAAAAAAAAAAAGGAATTCTTACCATTTGCAACAGCATGGATGGACGTGGAGAGCATTATGCTAAGTGAAATAAGTCAGTCAATCAAAGAAAAATACCACATGATCTCACTCATTTATGGAAAATAAAGAACATTATAAACTGATGAACAAAAATAGATACAGAGGCAGAAAAGCATCAAACAGATTATCAAAATACAGCAGGAAGGATGGGGGGGTCTGAGGGGGAGACTTGTATGCATGCATATAAGCATAATCAATGGATGCAAGATACTAGGGTTTAGGGGAGACTGGGGGAAGGTTAATGGGGAAAAAAGAAGACATATGTACAACTCTTTGTAATACTTTAAGCAACAAAATAAAATTTTAAAAAATAAAATTGAAAGAGAGAACACTTAGGTCAGTGGCCTGAGAAGTGTGTTCCTCAATGTGAGTGGGCCTCATCCAATCAGCTGATGGCAGAGCATATGTATGATTCTCCTTATTTCCTATTTACTTCTCTGGACACACCCAGGTATCCCTGCCCCACCCTCTCAGGCCAAGACTCCAGCCTCCGTCCTCCCAGCTTCTAACCCTACTCCCAACAAGAGCGTTTTGCACACCTGGTGGCAGCCAGGGGCCACCTGCGCAACAGTGTGCAGAAGTTGTGATCAATGACAAATTGGTAGAATGCCCTCCTAATAGTTTGGTTTTAAATGTTATTTCTTTTATGGAATTGTGATGAGAATAATTTTATGTTAACAAATATCTTCACGTAGAAAATGTAAAGTTGGCTATCTAGATTTAGTTTTCCTTTTCCCTTTACATGGTCTATGAAACATGCACATTGGGGAGCCCCAGCCCCAGCAGCACTGAGCATGTGCATTTAGTCACCCAGGCAGCAGCACACAGGGGGACACTCCCTGTGGCTCGGGCTCCAGCAGCAGCGAGTATGGCACCAAGGACACCACATCAGCTTCAAAGCAGTGTGACAACATCTGTGACCTAGAAAGCCACAGGTGCCACCGACATCCTGGGGCTCCCTGTGGCGAGGAGGGCGGGAGGGTCACTGGGGGAGGATGGGCTGTGGTCCAGCCGTGAAGGAGCAGGTGAGAATCCAGGGAGAGTGAGGCAGAGGGAAAGCACGTGAGGGCTCTGAGGACTCTGAGACAGAAAACAAATCTTTGTACAATTAGATGACTGGGACCCTGAGGCTAGAAGAAGGGGGACAGGAAATGAGGGTGGACATGAAGCCGGCAGGGCTGGGTGAGGTGTGCCCAGAGCGTGGGGCTCCATCCTGAAGACAGTGGGGGCCTGGGAGAGCGCTGCGGCAGACCCGGGCCCTCGCTCAGCATGGAGCAGAAACAGGACCGGTTCAGACGGGCGGCTCGGGGGCTTGGGAGTTGTGAGTTGCAGGGGAGGCCCTGGGAGACTCAGGAAGGAGCCAGACGCCAGGGCTCTGCGGACAGAGCCGAGGACACGGCTGGCAGGGACGGGGCAGCTGCGGGGCGCCGGGCAGGGTGTGCAGTGAGGGCAGCTCAGCGGGTCCGACTCCAGGGACTGGGTGAAGGGAGAGGGGCGGTGCCGAGACCCTGGTGAGTGAGACTGACCACTCCGATTAAAGCAAAACCTTCCGAAAAGGGAGCATCTGTGGGGAGAAAGCGAACCCCCCATAAAGGGGGGTCAGGGCAGAGCAGCGGGCGGGCAGGCAGCAGGCGGCGCCGGCACAGATATCAGGTGGACAGTCGATTGGACACTCCTGCAGGCCAGGCCACATCCAGTCCTATTTCTGCCCAATTATTTCATATCTGAAGACCCTTCTGAACCAAACCCCGAGGAGGCCCTGGGCCCGTATCTGCCGGGCCTGCAGCACCAGCTCAGCAGAAACGCCACTACTTCAGGGGCAGTCTACATGTCACCCCAGACTGACACCCCACTGCACAGTCTTGCTCTAGGACCCGGGGGGCCCCGAAAACCCTAGAACTGAATGAGGACTCCCCATACCCAGGCTTTTTCTAGAGTCCCTGTCTCACCCCAAAGCCAGAGACGCCTCCTCGGTACTTGGCTCTGCTTCCCCCCAACTTCAAATTTCAGCTAGCTGCTACTGAAATTCTGCCAGTTTTCCCAATAAAGGTACCACCTTTCCCTTCAGCCGCCCCCTATCTGAGACGCCCCCTGTCTGCCACCTGCCCCCTGGCTGCAGGCAGGCTGTGCCCCCATCCACTCTCTCCGACACGCAAAGTGACTCCGAGACCGCAGCTCTGAGCCGGTCATTCTCAGAGACTCTCCAAGACCCTCCAACCTCCTCTCCGCTCCCGCATGAGCCACCCCAACTCCACACCCACTCCTCCTGACACTTGGTGATAGACAGGCCGACCCTCCCCCAGCACAGCCTTCTCCTCTCACCCCAGCGCCTTTGCATACCCTGTCTCTCTTCAATCTTGCTCTCCACTGATTTAGCTCTGTTCCTTAGACACCCCTTCCTCTGCAAAGCTGTCCCCACCCTTCACTGCAGCCTCATGGCTCATGTTTCTCTTGGAAGCACTTCCTGTGGGGGCGTGGCCTGGGGGCCATCGGGTCCACGTCCACTTCTAGAGGAGCAGTCTGATGGGCAAGTGGACAGAAGAACAAGCCAATAACAGCAACTGCTATGACCTGGCCAGTGCGCTCAGTGATTAGAGCATCAGCCCGCGCACTGAAGTGTTTTGGGTCAATTCCTGGTCAAGGGCACATACTGGGATATGGGTTCCCTCCCTGCCCTGGGTCGGAGAGTGGGCAGGAGGCAACTGATTGATGTGTCTCTTTGACATCAATATTTCTCTCTCTCTCTCTCTCTCTCTCTCTCTCTCTCTCTCTCTCTCTCTCTTCCTTCTACTCTTTCTGAAAAGCCATGGAAAAAATATCCTCAGGTGGTCAAACCAAAACAAAAAAAGTACCCGCTACATAGGAGTACGGCATTGCATCCAGTCCAGGTCACTCCCTCCCAAAGGCAGTGTGTTTTCTAAGAAGCTCTAAGAAGGCCATTACAAGGTCAGGCTTTAGGGCTTTTCTAGGCCTTGGCCAGATCGGGCGTGTCAGCCGTGTAACGGGACAGGGGCCTCTGAGGAGCAGCTGGCTGGGGAGTGGCCTCTCGGCTGAGGCATGAGAGGCTAGACTGCAAGGTGAGGGTGCGTGGCCACAGGTTCCCACAGGGAACCACTGCACACGCAGAGGGAAGGGGCAAGAGAAGGTGAGATCTCCAAAGTCTGCTTTTGGCTGCCAGGAAAGATACACCCCGCCTCTGCACCCCCCACCCTCACCCCCCAGCACCAGTGTTCACACCCAAGAAGCCAGAGGGCGAGGACGGAGCAGAGGTCAGCCAGGGGTCAGCACAGGGCAGGACCAGCGCGGGTGAGCTGGGCCGGAGCAGGTCGGTGAGAAGCACCGGGCTGAGCTGTCACCGACCCCGCAGGCCTGTCTACGGAGGGCGCACAGTGCAGTTGTGTGCGGGACACCCGGTCACGTGGGGTCCGGGAGCCGCTAGGCCTGGCCCTCCTGGGCACACAGCCTCCGGAACGGCTGGCCACTGGGAGTCGCTTCTCCTCCCAGTTCCTCTCTTATGAGATAAGAAGGGAAACTGCAGGCACCTGAGAGCAACTCAGGTTGTTCCACTCCCATCCCGGCCTCACCGCCACGCCAGCCCAGCACAGAGGGAGCTAGGCCGCCGCGCCTGGCCTCAAGCCCGCAGTGGCCCGACTCAAGTGCATTAAACATTTTAAAGCTGGCTCGCTAGTCCCAACCTTAAAATCCTGATTATTTATTTATGCCCTTTTTGTCTAAGAAGTTAAATCCCCAGAGCATCTCAATTTAGATCAAAAGCAATTTACCAAACCTCACCTGGCACACCTGTGCCTTATGACTCCTTAATTGCCTGCTTAGCATTTGCAGGCCAAGGGCAGGGCGCAGGCGCCGGATCCTCTGATGGTCCTCCTGCTCCGAGATCGAGCCTCCAGAGCGCCCGGGGCGTGGGTGAAGCTGCCAGTCCTGGGGTTTCTGCAAATTGCCTTTATTTTTTATTTTCCGGGTTGAGGAACCCGACACCGAGCAGACACCTCCCTGGCTCGGCCCTGCCCCTGGGCACAACCTTATCGCAGCCATCGGCCCCAGCTCATCAGGCAGCACCTCCCCTTCCCAGCGCCCCGTTTACAGCTTGGCATTAGGGCATTAGGAATAACAATAATTACTTGCCTTTACATCGCTTCAAACGAAAGAAATCATTAAATTACACAGATGAAAAGACTGCATTTCTAAGAGGGCTGTCAGCTCCCTTGCCTTTCTCCCCCTCTCCTTCCTGCCTCTCTTTCTTTCTGCCTTACTCTCCTTGCTCCTTCCTGTCCTCTGCCGGCCCCTCACACCTCATGCAGTGTCCCTGCAGCGCTTGGGGCAGTGGTTGTGGAGGCCAGGCGCTACAGCAGTACCACACTGGCAGTGTGGCTCATTTCCCCGCTGTCTCGCAGAGAAGCAGAAAGGGCACCTTTTCTGACCTCTCTGCAGCCACAGAGGCAAAGATGGGGTGCTGTGTGGTGGGCTGCTGTTCTAGAGGCAAAGAAGGGGTGCTGCGTAGCAACCACTGCCACAAAGGCAAAGATGAGGTGCTGCATAGCAGCCGCTGCCACAGAGGCAAAGATGGGGTACTGCGTGGTGGGCTGCACACAGCAAAGTGTATTCATCATTTGCTAACTGCTCTTAAGTTAAATTCTGAGGAAGGGGCAGAGGCTCCGTGCTTTGAAAAGAGCTACCCAGTCATGATAAAGTGCGCTTCTCTGAGGGGGTGATGCGGCCCTGCCTCTCCCTGCAGGTCCTGCTGCTCATGGAAGAGGTGGTCCCCCAGACTTTATCTCTTACATGAAACCGGCCAGTTGAAACTTGCATTACAATGGTCATTGTGTCCCACTCCTTCCTGTGCCCAAGCCTCCACTGGACCCTCCAACACCACCTCAGCCCCACCCACCCCAAGGGGGAAGTCACTGGGGGTCAGGAGGCTGCAGTATCCCCTGGGTGCTGCCTCAAGTATGGCTGGCACCTCTCTGGTCCTTGTGAATCCCGGTTCTCCCCGCACCCCGCCAAAGCAGCGTGCATTCCCAATGTTGCTCTGTGTTCTGAAACAGCTGCGGCTGCCTCACACCCCTCCACCGGAATCGTGGTGTGCAGGGTGAACAAAAGGGGTACATTGGAGAGAGGAAAGAAAGCCCTCCCAACAATCACAATGCAATGGGGTCATCCTTAATGAAACAGGAGGAGCCCTGAGTAGCTAAGTCGAGCAGGCAAGAGAGAAACAGGCTTTCCATCTTCACTCAGAGAAACAGCTGCTTCCTGGGAGCACATGGCCAGCAGGGAGCCCAAATGGGTGCTCCAGCTGTACCAGAGAAACCCCACAGGACACTGTAGGACAAGCAGCATCCTCCGCCCGGTCCATCCGGGCTCAACAGTCTGCCCCTCATAGGCACCAGCTCCCACAGCATCGCCACAGTCCCCTGGAGCCCTGCAACTCACAGGCTCATAGGGGCCTTATGGAAGCTGGGAGGCAATCATTTGGTGGAGGAACTTACTTACCAGGGCTGACCCTCCCAACTCTGAAGGAGAAAGATAGCACCTCCATCACAGAGCCACAGGAGCCTCCATCATACACAGCCTCAGGAGCCACATTCACACAGCCTCAGAAGCCTCCATCACACGGAGCCTTAAGAGCCTCCATCACACACATCCTCAGGAGCCACCATCACACACAGCCTCAGGAGCCTCCATCACACACAGCCTCAGGAGTCTCCATCACACACAGTCTCAGGAGCGTCCATCACACACAGTCTCAGGAGCGTCCATCACACACAGTCTCAGGAGCACACGTCACACTCAGCCTCAGGAGCCTCCATCACACACAGTCTCAGGAGCCACCATCACACACAGTCTCAGGAGCCTTCGTCACACACAGCCTCACGAGCCTCCATCACACACAGTCTCAGGAGCGGGCATCACACACAATCTCAGGAGCCTCCATCACACACAGCCTCAGGATCATCCATCACACACAGCCTCACGAGCCTCCGCCACAACAGTCTCAGGAGCGGGCATCACACACAATCTCAGGAGCCTCCATCACACAGTCTCAGAAGCCTCCGACACACACAGCCTCAGGAGCCTCCATCACACACAGCCTCAGGAGCCTTGATCACACACAGTCTCAGGAGCCTCCATCACACACAGCCTCAGGGACTCCATCACACACAGCCTCAGTAGCCTCCATCACACACAGCCTCAGGGACTCCATCACACACAGCCTCAGGAGCCTCTGTCACACACATCCTCAGGAGCCTCCATCACACACAGTCTCAGGAGCGTCCATCACACACAGCCTCAGTAGCCTCCATCACACACAGCCTCAGGGACTCCATCACACACAGCCTCAGGAGCCTCTGTCACACACAGTTTCAGGAACCTCCATCAAACACAGTCTCAGGAGCCTCTATCACACACAGCCTCAGGAGCCTCCGTCACACACAGTCTCAGGAACCTCCATCACACACAGTCTCAGGAGCCTCCATAACACACAGCCTCAGGAGCCTCCATCACACACAGTCTCAGAAGCCTTCGTCACACACAGCCTCAGGAGCCTCCATAACACACAGCCTCAGGAGCCTCTGTCAGACACAGTCTCAGGATCATCCATCACACATAGCCTCAGGAGCCTCCATCACACACAGTTTCAGGAGCGTCCATTACACACAGTCTCAGGAGCCTCCATCACACACAGCCTCAGTAGCATCCGTCACACACAGCTTCAGGAGCCTCCATCACACACAGCCTCAGGAGCCTCCGTCACACACTGCCTCAGGATCCTCCATCACACACAGCCTCAGGAGCCTCCATCACACACAGGCTCAGGAGCCTCCATCACACACAGCCTGAGGACACTCGTCATACACCTTCTCAGGAGCCTCCTTCACACACAACCTCAGGAGTGTCCATCACACACAGTCTCAGGATCATCCATCACACAGCCTCAGGAACCTCCGTCATACACAGTCTCTGGAGCCTCCATCACACACATCCTCAGGAGCCTCCATCACACACAGTCTCAGGAGCCACCATCACACACAGCCTCAGGAGCATCCATCACACACAGTCTCAGGATCATCCATCACACAGCCTCAGGAACCTCCGTCATACACAGTCTCTGGAGCCTCCATCACACACAGCCTCAGGAGCCTCCATCACACACAGCCTCAGGAGCCTCCATCACACACACCCATAGGAGCTTCCGTCAAACAAACCCTCAGGAGCGTCCATTACACAAAGCCTGAGGACACTCGTCAACACAGTCTTAGGAGCCTCCGTCACACACAGTCTCAGGACCCTCCATCACACTCAGTCTCAGGATCATCCATCAGACACAGCCTCAGGAGCCTCCATCACTCAGCCTCAGGAGCCTCTGTCATACACAGTCTCTGGAGCCTCCATCACACACAGGCTCAGGAGCCTCCATCACACACAGTCTCAGGAGCCTCCGTCAGACACAGTCTCAGGATCATCCATCACACACAGCCTCAGGAGCCTCCATCACACACAGTCTCAGGAGCCTCCGTCACACACAGTCTCAGGAGCCTCCATCACACACAGCCTCAGCAGCCTCCATCACACACAGTCTCAGGAGCCTCCGTCACACACAGTCTCAGGAGCCTCCGTCACACACAGCCTCAGGAGCCTCCATCACAGTTTCAGGAGACTCCATTACACACAGTCTCAGGAGCCTCTGTCACACACAGCCTCAGGAGCCTCCGTCACACACAATCTCAGGAGCCTCCATCACACACAGCCTCAGGAGCCTCCATCACACACAGTCTCAGGAGCCTCCATCACATACAGCCTCAGGAGCCTCCTCCAACACAGCCTCAGGAGCCTCCATCACACACAGCTTCAGGAGCCTCCATAACACACAGCTTCAGGAGCCTCCGCCACACACAGCCTCAGGAGCCTCCATCACACACAGCCTCAGGAGCCTCCATCACAAACAGCCTCAGGACACTCGTCACACAGCCTCAGGAGCCTCCGTCACACACAGCCTCAGGAGCCTCCGTCACACACAGCCTCAGGAGTCTCCGTCACGCAGAACCTCAGGAACATCCATCACACACCGTCTCAGGAGCCTCCATCACACCCAGTCTCAGGATCCTCCATCACAAACAGTCTCAGGAGCGTCCATCACACACAGGCTCAGGAGCCTCCATCACAAACAGCCTCGGGAGCCTCCATCACACACAGCCTCAAGACCATGCATCACACACAATCTCAGGATCCTCCAACACACGCAGCCTCAGGAGGTTCCGTCACACACAGCCTAAGGAGCCAACATCACACACAGCCTCAGGAGTCTCCATCAAAACAGCCTCAGGAGCCTCCATCACATTTAGCCTCAGGAGCCTGCCCCACCCACAGCCTCAGGAGACTCCATCACACAAACCCTCAGGAGACTCCGTCACCACAGTCTCAGGAGCCTCCATCACACACAGTCTCAGGAGCTTGCATCACACAGAGCCTCAGGAGCTTCCGTCACACGCAGCCTCAGGAGCCTCCATCACAACAGCCTCAGGAGCCTCCATCACACACAGCCTCAGGATCCTGCACGACACACAGAGCCTCAGGACACTTGTCACACACAGCCTCAGGAGCACTCATCACACACAGCCTCTGGAGCCTCCGTCACACACAGCCTCAAGAGTCTCCGTTACACACAGCCTCAGGACACTCGTCACACACAACCTCAGAAGCCTCCAGCACACACAGTCTCAGGAGTCTCCATCACATACAGCCTCAGGAGCCTCCGCCACACACAGCCTCGGGAGCCTCCATCACACACAGTCTCAGGAGCCTCCATAACACACAGCTTCAGGAGCCTCCGACACACACAGCATCAGGAGCCTCCATCACACACAGCCTCAGGACACTCGTCACACAGCCGAAGGAGCCTTCATCACACACAGCCTCAGGAGCCTCCGTCACACACAGCCTCAGGAGCCTCCATCACACACAGTCTCAGGAGCCTCCGCCACACACAGCCTCAGGAGCCTCGATCACACAAAGTCTCATGAGCCTCCATCACAACAGCCTCAGGAGCCTCCATCTCACAGAGCCTCAGGAGCCTCCATCACACAGAGCCTCAGGAGTCTCCGTCACACACAGTCTCAGGATCCTCCATCACACACAGCCTCAGGAGCCTCCGTCAGACACAGTCTCAGGATCATCCATCACACATAGCCTCAGGAGCCTCCATCACACACAGTTTCAGGAGCGTCCATTACACACAGTCTCAGGAGCCTCCATCACACACAGCCTCAGTAGCATCTGTCACACACAGTCTCAGGAGCCTCCGTCACACACAGCCTCAGTAGCATCCGTCACACACAGTCTCAGGAGCCTCCGTCACACACAGCCTCAGTAGCCTCCGTCACACACAGCCTCAGGAGCCTCCATCACACACAGCCTCAGGAGCCTCCGTCACAAACAGCCTCAGGAGCCTCCGTCACACAGAGCCTCAATGGCCTCCGTCACACACAGCCTCAGGAGCCTCCATCACACACAGTCTCAGGAGCCTCCATCACACACAGCCTCAGTAGCATCCGTCACACACAGTCTCAGGAGCCTCCGTCACACACAGCCTCAGTAGCCTCCGTCACACACAGCCTCAGGAGCCTCCATCACACACAGCCTCAGGAGCCTCCGTCACACACAGCCTCAGGAGCCTCCATCACACACAGCCTCAGGAGCCTCCGTCACACACAGCCTCAGGAGCCTCCATCACACACAGCCTCAGGAGCCTCCGTCACAAACAGCCTCAGGAGCCTCCGTCACACAGAGCCTCAATGGCCTCCGTCACACACAGTCTCAGGAGCCTCCATCACACACAGCCTCAGGAGCCTCCATCACAAACAGCCTCAGTAGCCTCCGTCACACACAGTCTCAGGAGCCTCCATCACACACAGCCTCAGGAGCCTCCGTCACACACAGCCTCAGGAGCCTCCATCACACACAGCCTCAGTAGCCTCCGTCACACACAGCCTCAGGAGCCTCCATCACACACAGCCTCAGGAGCCTCCGTCACACACAGCCTCAGGAGCCTCCATCACACACAGCCTCAGTAGCCTCCGTCACACACAGCCTCAGGAGCCTCCATCACACACAGCCTCAGGAGCCTCCGTCACAAACAGCCTCAGGAGCCTCCGTCACACAGAGCCTCAATAGCCTCCGTCACACACAGTCTCAGGAGCCTCCATCACACACAGCCTCAGGAGCCTCCATCACAAACAGCCTCAGTAGCCTCCATCACA
Source organism: Antrozous pallidus (assembly GCA_027563665.1). NCBI lineage: Eukaryota > Metazoa > Chordata > Mammalia > Chiroptera > Vespertilionidae > Antrozous > Antrozous pallidus. The sequence continues at coordinate 446,401 of CM050521.1, forward strand.
CACAGCCTCAGGAGCCTCCATCACAAACAGCCTCAGGAGCCTCCGTCACACACAGCCTCAGGAGCCTCCATCACACACAGCCTCAGGAGCCTCCGTCACACACAGCCTCAGGAGCCTCCATCACACACAGCCTCAGTAGCCTCCATCACACACAGCCTCAGGAGCCTCCATCACACACAGCCTCAGGAGCCTCCGTCACAAACAGCCTCAGGAGCCTCCGTCACACAGAGCCTCAATTGCCTCCGTCACACACAGTCTCAGGAGCCTCCATCACACACAGCCTCAGGAGCCTCCATCACAAACAGCCTCAGTAGCCTCCATCACACACAGCCTCAGGAGCCTCCATCACAAACAGCCTCAGGAGCCTCCGTCACACACAGCCTCAGGAGCCTCCATCACAAACAGCCTCAGTAGCCTCCATCACACACAGCCTCAGGAGCCTCCATCACAAACAGCCTCAGGAGCCTCCATCACACACAGCCTCAGGAGCCTCCATCACACACAGCCTCAGGAGCCTCCGTCACACACAGCCTCGGGGAGCTGCCTGTTGGCCTGCAGGATCGTGTAAAGATCATCAAAGGAGGAGATCAGAGTGGATTCATGATTGGATTGAAGTCTACAGAGAGTAAGCTCTGGTGTGACCATGACTGGAAGCGACACACCATTGTGGGGTGCCGGCTTTTGAGGGAGAACTAGGAGAACCTGAGGTCTCCCCTGTTCCTCAGGTCACACCCCCACGCAGGGACACACCCAGACAGGGCCCATGTTAGGTTATGGTGCGTCTTGGGGAAATTCGTGGGGAAACAGAGGACACAGTCAGGTTGAACAGTTCCTGTAGGGAGAAGGAGGGCAGGCTGCCCCTCAGGCCCAGGGCCGGGGCCGTGCCTCTGTACCTGAGTCTTTTCCTCCTCTGACTTGAATCTCAGCCTTTCATGTTGAGAGAATGGAGCGATCAGCCTGCATGACGGATGGGGTGAATGGGAGGGGGCACTTGTGTCTGCAGTGGGTTCGAGGAGGTGGCCGCGGCTGCCCGGCGTCACAGCGCAGGCCCGAGTGCCCGGGTCAGGCGGCTCCGAATAAGGACCGCAGGCAATTTGGAAGAGGTTCACAGAAAAACAGAGAAACAGCAATATCAGGGGCTGGTTTCGAGGACTGATTTAGGCAGGAAGATTAAGGATGCTAAGCACATGCTGCTTTGCTAATCGGAGCTTATCTGATAGTTAAACGGCGGGAGCTGTGAGCATGGAAGAGCTTATTCCGACCAGACTCCCGACAGAGCAGCGGTGAGCCACTGGGAAGAGTGGTCAGAGGGCTTGCTCGCAGAGGGCCACTGTGCCCATTCAGCTGAAATGGGCTCCGGGGCTTTGCTCACTGCACAGAGGGTGCCTCAGAGAACCGGAATGGCTGCAGAGACGAAGCCCCCCTCAACTGGGGAGTGGCAGGCTGTGTTTGCACTAAATAAGGCAGGATTTGGGCAGGGAGCAAGCTGGAATACATAGACTCAGCCAATAATCCCATCTGCTCATGCAAGCTCTTTGCTCCTCACTCACGTGTTGTTTTGTGGACAGCGTGCCAGCACTACCCCAGTCCTGCCCACTCACACAGGGTTATGATTACTTCTGATCAACGTTGCCGACCTGCTCAGCTGCTCTGTTCGCCTCCACAGCTCCTCTCGGGTCTGGCTGGCTCTGCATTTGCCGCTGCCTTCACAGCCCTTCCAGCCACAGGGTCAGGAATTCTCCTTTCCTATCTCCCTTTGAAAACATTCCCAGGATGTTCATGGACCTTTATTTTGCCAAACACACACATTGCTTGAGTTCCTAAAACAAGTCTTGCTGGACTTTTTGTTGTCATTCCATTGAAATCATCGATTAATTGGAGACAAATTGACATCTTGACGATGTTAAATGGTTGTTCCACCCCTGAAACCGGACTCTCCATAAGTCACCCACTTAGGCTCCGTCAGAGACGCGGCTTTCCCGGCAGGAGTCTGCCTTCTCGCCAACCGTGGGGGCCTTTCGTGTCCCAGCCGCTTGCTGCTGATGAGGGAAAACACGGCGGAGAACTGCTGACTGTGAGCCAGCTTCTCCACTAACTGTCTTGGTTTTCATCGTTTATCCACTTATTTTGCTAAGTTTTCTGTACAGATAATCACATCGCATGAAAGGTGATAGTGTCTGGCTCCTTCACATTGTTATGCCACGTTCCGCTCCTGTCCTGTTTCTCTCATCAGATCCCGAGAGGAGCAGAGGCCCACGCCTCGACGCTGGGGAGCAGGAGACAGCGCCGCATCCATTCACTTCTGTGCTTTTGTTAAGTCAAGACCAACGAAGACCTTGGAGGCCTTGAGCTCCTAAAAAGACTGCTACTCCCCACAAATACTCAATCCAATCACAGTCTGATTCTTCCAAAAACGTGGCTGTAAAGAAGTGCGGCGAGTTCTGATTCTATTCTGCAAGTTACTCTGATGCTGTATTTTAAGAATCGGTTCTTTCCCAGGCTGTGTTCTCTCCTGTTTGGTGTTTCTCTTTGGCTCGTCCCCGACCACCTTGTGGGCAACACAGCACCCAGTGGAAGCACTTCCCCCTGTGAGTGAGCCGGAGGCCAGGGCTTCCCGCCCACCCTCACCGCAAGGCAAGCTCCGTGGGACCAGCCACACTCGCCTGCAGACTGTGTGGCAGGCTCCCCGGACCCTGAACACCATCCCAGAAGCCCGGGCGACGCCTTCGGAGCCTCAGCCCAAGCATCGTGAGAGAACCCACAGATGCCATTACCCCTGCGTGCCAAGGTGGCTGGGGGACGTGGGTGTGCATTTGGGAGTCCTGTGGGCAGGGCCAGGGCACCCCAAGCCTGTGTCTGGGATCAGCCCAGTAGGATGCCTGCTCCTCAGGGCATGTGGGCCCTGGGACTCCGTGGCCTCGGGCCCCATCTCCACGGCCACGTCTCCAGTGGTGAGCACCTATGCACAGGATCTCATTGTTCTCACAAGTCCACAGTGGCTGCTCGGGTTCCACACCATCTCCTGTGGCCTCCCTGTCCTGTCCCCTGCTCCATGCCGCCCAAGCCGACTCCGCACCTTCTCCTTCCCCGCAGGCAGTGAGGAGCAGCCCAACGCTGAGGCTCCAGGCTTCCCACCAGTCCATCTGCCAATGGCCCCGAACACCAGACCCTCAAGCTGCCGGAGTCACTCCTGTGGCCCCCGGAGTTGCTGCAGAGTTGAGGGACCTGCTCACAGCACAGGCAGTCCCTGGGCCGAGTGACGGAAAGAGGCAGCCCCGTCTGCAAGACCCCCTGGCAGCGGACAGTTTGAGAAGACAGGTGCTCCAAGAGGCAGGGCTCATCCACCAAGGACAGTAACCAGGAGCCACAACCTGGGCTGCGTGAGCTCCTTGGGCCAAGCAGAGGGGCCCTTGGAGCCTGGACGCTGCTGTGGGACTGTCCCTGTGTGTGTGTGTGTGTGTGTGTGTGTGTGTGTGTGTGTGCGCGCGCGCGCACGCGTGTATGTGTAGACATGTGTGGTGTTTGTGTGTGTGTTGCACATGTGTGTGGCGTGTGCATTGTACGTGTGAGCACACACGTGTGTGTGAGAAGTGTGTGGTTATGTGTGATGTGTGATGTGTGTGGTGTGTGTGTGTGGTGTGTGTGAGGTGTGTCTCTGTGTGTGTGATATGTGGGGGGTGTGGTATGTATGTGGTATGTGCATGTAATGTCAGTGCATTGTATGTGTGTCTGTTGTATTGTGTGATGTGTGTGGTATATGTGGTGTGTGGTATGTGTGATGTCTGTGATATGTTTAGTATGTGTGTGGTATGTATGGTGTATGTGAATGTGTATGTGTGATGCGTAGTGTATGTGGTGTATGGTGTGTGTGATGTGCGTGTGGTATGTTTGGTGTGTGTGGTGGTGTGTGTGGTATGTGTGGTGTGAGTAAATGTGTGTTAGTGTGTGGTATGTGTGTGTGGTGTGTGTGATGTGTGTTAGTGTGTGGTGTGTGTGTGTGGTGTGTGTATGTGTGTGGTGTGTGGTGTGTGTGATGTGTGTTAGTGTGTGGTGTGTGTGGTGTGTGGTGTGTGGGATGTGTGCATGTGTGTGGTGTGTGATGTGTGTATGTGTGGTGTGTGGTGTGTGTTTGATGTGTATGATGCATGTGATATATTGCGTGGTGTGTGTGATGTGTTTGGTATGTGATGTGTGTGTGGTGTGTACGTGTGGTGTGTGTGGTGTATGTGGGTTATGTGTGTGGGATATGTGTGTGTGTGTGTGACATTTATGTGCACAGTAACTGTTGGAAGGGCCACAGGAGTGGAGTGACAGCAATGGCACAATGCAAGGGTTAAAAGTAGGAGCCTCGGGAAGCCAAGCTGGAAGGACAGTCACCCACTAGTTGCTGAGCAGAGGAGATACTGGTGGGAGGAGGGGCTGAGCGAGAGGATGTACTGAGCACAGGAGATGCTGAGTGGGGGAGGAGCTGAGCAGGAGGAGGTGCTGAGCAGAGGAGGTACTGAGCAGGAGGAGGTGCTGAATGGGGGAGGTGCTTAGCAGGAGGAGATACTGAGTGGGAGGAGGTGCTGAGCATAGAAGGTGCTGAATGGGGAAGGTGCTGAGTCGGGGAGATACTGAGTGGGAGGAGGTACTGAGCACAGGAGGTGCTGAGTGGGGAAGGTGCTGAGAGGGGAAAGTGCTCAGTGGGGGAGGAGCTGAGCAGGAGGTGGGGCGGCAATCATCCTGGGGGATGGGGTGAGCCGGTGGCACTGGGTGACATCAGCAGTAGCTTTCCATGGCTTAGCAGAAGCCATCAGCGCCATGACGCGTTGTGGAAGGGTAGCCAGCACGCTGGCTCTGGCTACTGCTCCGTGCACATGAGCCAGGCTGTGCCCTCTGCACGGCTGCCCGGAGCTGGGCCCACTGAGGTGGCCTGCGAGGAGCTGCACCGAGGACTGCACAGGACGGGAGAGGATGTTGAAATGCAGCAGCGGCCAGGCTGCAGGGTCTAAGGAGAGCGAAGTGTGTGCTGGGAAAATGCAACATCTGTGTGGGGAAATTCAAAAATTAATTCCTGACGAAAAGAGACATTAAGCAGGTCCTTCAGGATAATGATTCAGGGGGCGAAGAGGGGCACTCTGCAGAGAAGGGGAGGTCTGCAGGCAGCGAGGACAGAGGAGAAAGTGCGGAAGAAACATGAACAGGAGGGGCTGGACCCCCCGGGCACAGGAAGGAGCATCACGGGGACCCTGGACGCGATGCTGAACCCTCTGAGGCAAGGGCTCCCGTCAGCACTGAGGCTCCCAATGGGCGTGGCCTTCAGCTGGGGGTTGGGCAGCAATATCGCACTGGAGCTGCAGAAGCAGAGGTGCCCCCAGGACCTGGGCCTGCAGCGCGCCTCTCTGGAATGGTTCCTGAACATAAAAGTGATCTGCAAGTGACCCTCCACAGGAAGGCCAGGCAGCTCAAGTGTGTGCTGCACCAGGACGGAAACACTCACGTCACTCTGTCCTGGACCGTCTGTGACGAGGAGCCCTGGCGGGCCAGCGGCACCGGGCGCACAGCTGCTGGTTGGGAACGTTCACCCCAGTCACAGGGTGGCTGGCAGCTGTTTGTCAGTCGGCACTGATTTATCTGTCAGGGAGAGGCGGTCAGGGAGAAGGGGGCAGGGTAAGGACTTGGGTTCTGAGAGGAAGGGGCTGAGTTCCCCCTCAGTGAGTTAGTGAGGAGGTCCTGAGCCCCAAGTCAGCCTGAGGGGGTGCTGGCCTCACCCCACCCACACCTCTGCTCCTGCCTTAAACTTGGTCTTGATGGTGGTGAGGACTGACAGGGATTCCAGCTGCATCCCAGACCTGAAGTCTGTGGGGTGTGTGACTAGAACAGGAGGGGCTTGAGCACAGCCCCAGCAGGTGAGGCGGGTGCGGTCCAGAAAGGGTGGGCCTGGACGCAGGAGGCCCCTGGCAGGTGTCCGGGCAGGCATTGCAGGAGGGCACTGAGGTTCAGACCCGGGACGGGGAGCAGCCCCTGAGACACCAACGTCCAAGTCGCGCAGCTGCCATGGGCTGAGGGAGGCTCTGCCTCCTCAGGGTCTGGGCGGGGCTGAGCCGTCGGTGGGGGCCCTGCTTTAAGGTGCACGAGATGACTGTGAGGGGCATGGGTCCTGGGGCAGGGCTGCTGGGCAGAGCACATCGAAGACACGCCGCCCACTCTCAGCTTGCTCAGGGCTGTCTTCGGACCTCACTCTGTGCTGATGTCAGATGGGACAACTCGAGGAGAGAGCTTGTGCTGCTTATCTCACAACTATGCCCACATTTATGGGAAAGAGGGGCATGTACATGTCCCCCCCCCCATCTTACCCCCTCGAAGGCATGGAGCACACACACCTCCGAGCTGGAACCGAGAGAGGCGGAGCTCACTATGCACAGCTCCTGGATCCAGATCTCTGGCCATCGAGTGAGAAGCAAGACATCCCCACTAAGAAATAGGGTTATGTGCCCAAATGTCTTGAAACGGAGAAAAACTTCAATGAGGCCTCAGATACGGGCCAATTAATCTTACAACTCATGCAATGACCACAGACCACAACAATATGGCAGGTCCTGGGAAGCTGCCATTCTCATGGTGGGCGGGGCTGGAGGCGCAGGTGGGAAGAACATGTTTATCATGATCCAGTCAAAACAGGAGAAGAGTCGAGGCCAGGATGCAGAGCTGGGGTGCCGAGGCCTGGGCTACAGGAGGCTCCACGTGGAGGGACCGGCCTGGCCAGGTGGCACTGTGCCTACCCTGTCCCGGCTGTTCCTACATCCCTGGCACCTGACACTGTGAGGTGAGATCAGATATGAAAGGGCCACATGGTATCACATTCATTGCATCCTTGGCTTGAGAGCTTAAATGACCAAGTGAACATGGCTACTGGCTGGACAGAAGGCAATACAACAGAAGCCCATGGGGTGGGCGGGAAACCCTGCAAATGAGAGAATGGGGTGCTTCTGTGAGACCCACAGAGGCAGGTGCCCCTGGGGAGCCAGGTGCTGCCCCAGGGGATGGAGAACAGGACATATAAAAGGGAGGTGCAGAGACGGGGGGACAGAGGGCGGTTACAGCCATATCTCCAAGCCAGAGGCTTTCTAAGGCACAACGTCCCACGCTGCATCATGTATGCACTTTTCGGGTCACAATGACCTTAGATGGCTCCGGACAAGAGCAGAAATACACAAATCACACCATGGCCCTCCTAGTCTATATGCAAATGGAGATGGCTGGTGATGTCTATAACTGTAAGTCTGCCTTGACCTGCCCCACCCATCTCCGCAAAGGGAAGGCCTTCCTGTCTGTTGTTCACACCAGAAATGATGGCCCCTCCTGGACTATTCTCTCTGTCACACCCAACCTCTAATCCATCACAAACACAGCTCACAGCACAGTGGCCGCCACCCAGGCCCAGCCTCCTTGCTGCTCCTGGGACAGGTGTGCCCACGACCCTGCTTCAGAGAAGCCACATCATGAAGACACAGAAAGGAACAAGAAAGCAGGAATGTAGGTGAGGCTGCAGAGGTGCTGGCACCCTGGTGCTTTGCTGGGGGGATGTCGATGGGCAGTGGCTGAAAGACCCTGGGTTATCATGTAGCCCAGCATCCCCTTCCCCATACCTACCTGTGCAAAGGAATGGAGGCCTGGGCTCAGGTATCTGCAATCACGTTCAAGCAGCATGTTCTCCACAGCCCACAGGTGAGAACAGGGCAAATGTTCGTCCACAGACGGCGGTCTAACCACACAATGACCCTTCTCAGCCCTGACTGGGATGGAGATCCCAAAGGCTACCTGAGGACCCTTGAGGTCACTATGCTCAGTGAGCAAGCAAGTCACACAGGACTGTATGAGCCCATGTCCATGAAGCCCCTGGATGCGTCAAGGTCATAGAGAGAAAGTATGGTGAAGCCAGGAGCTGGGTGCAGGGTACAGGAGGACAGAATTTCAGTTTGGGAAGACGGGAAGTTGGGGATGGTGGTGACAGCTGCACAATGATGAGAATGTACTTCATGCCACTGATCTGTCCATTAAAGATTATTAAAAAGGTAAGTTTTATGTCATGTGTATTTTACCTTAATAAAAAAGAGATCAAGCTAGGGCCACTCCTCATGTGAGACCCTCAGTGGTTCCCACCTCCTCCTAAAATTTTGTCTCCAAGTCACTCCCTGGCCTGCCCTCCTGTTCTCCTTGCTGGGTTCTGTTCTGGCTTTGAGCCCAGGCCCTGGACACCCTGCCTCAGATCCCTGGGCATGCTTCATGCAGTCTCCTGGGCACCCTGCCCCAGGCCCCTGTCCACCCTGCTTCAGTCCCCTGGGCACCCTGCCTGTAAGCCCCTGGGCACCCTGCCTATAGGCCCCTGGGCATCCTGCCAGTAGGCTCCCGGGCACCCTGCCAGTAGGCTCCCGGGCACCCTGCCCATAGGCCCCTGGGCACACTGCCCACAGACCCCCGGGCACCCTACCCACAGGCCCCTGGGTACCCTGCCTGTAGGCCCCTGGGCACCCTGCTTGTAGGCCCCTGGGCACCCTGCCTGTAGGCCCCTGGGCACCCTGCCTGTAGGCCCCTGGGCACCCTGCCCACAGGCCTGACCTCTGCTTCAAGGCCCACCCAGCCCTGGCATACCCGGTCCTGCATCACTTCTTCTACAGCAATGACCGCCCCTGACATGCCGGCACTCTCTGTAGCAGCTTGTTTGCAGCTTGTCCCTTTGAATAAGAACATGCGCTCTGGTGAGGCACAGCTTGGTCGCTTCTCTCTGATCCTAAACACCCAGCACAGGGCCTGGCACATAGTAGGTGGTCAGTAACTACCTCTATATGTGGAGTGAGTGAGCGAGTGAAGGAATATGTCATGCTTGATTGTGTTAATAAAGAAGGATTATTTTCTTTAAAACAGCCTTTCCTACAACTCTGACTGTGCAGCCGGCCTGCTGCCTTGCGAGAAGATGTTGTTAAGCAGAAGTCCTCGTGCTCTGTGTGTGAGGAAAACACGGACAAGCGTGTGGGTGGTGGAAAAGGCGGTGTGCTCACTCATCCCACACCTCTGAGCCTGCAGACTGTGAATGTCTGAGTCACAGTGACTCAGCACTAAGGCGACTGCGTGTCCTGGAGGCTCCACACCCTCCAGCAAGGAGCCCGCACTTCTCATAGCCTGGCAGTCTCTGTCCGAAATAAAGCCTCCAGCTCTGTTGCCACAGAGTCAGAAGCTGTGAGGCGCCCTTTGGAACCCTCTGGGAAGGGCAGACAGCCCCCAAGTAAGCAGCTGTGTGCTTGGGGGAGAACAGCTCTGCAGTGCTCCCCTAGCCGAGACCAGGTCGCCTCGCTGCTCCAAACACTTGTTTCCTTGTCAGGGGAACAAGCTCCAGGGATCCTCTTGGATGCAAAGCTGTCGTGTTTCGCGCATTGTCGCCGACAGCAGCGGTACACAGCCTTCGGGGGGCTCCTTCCATAGAGAGACCTGGGCGGACACAGTTACCACGACAGACACGTGGGGCAGACTGCAGGGAAAGCGGCCTGGCTCCAGGGAACAGAGAGCCACAAAACACAGAAAGCAGGGCCTTTCCTGCCCAGAGCAAAGCATTTCTGGACATTTCTGTTCCAAGAAGCAAGAGGATGCGGTGCGGCTGTATTCTGACTAACACACCTGCCTGGGAGCTGAGGAACACAGGTGAGTGTCTGGGAGTCAGAGTAACTCAGGGACGGAAAGTGAGGCAGCCCCTCTGACGGCTCTGACCTGAGTAGGCATCTGCTCCTCTGCGGCTCCGCCTGGGCCTGGAGGGAACTGGAGAACAGCCTTCCAGGCCTCCAGGAGAAACATCTTCCCCAGTGATTTCCGAAGAAGCAGAGCTCCTAGCACCCATGTGACTCTGGCCACTGCCCCGGCCATCCGCCCGGCTCCGAGGCCGTGGACACTGAGGAAGGACGATGGCCACTTCCTCCTGGGGTCACCTCAGGCCAGGCAGACCCCTCCCCACACAGCCTCCCTCACCCCCTCCCCTCATGCACCCACGACTTGGCTGACTAAGTCTCTGCACCACCCCTGGGAGGCTTACCCTTTGTTCGAAGGGGTGCTTCCCCATTTGTACTCATCCCTAAGTTTCTTCATTTGAGGAGACATGGGAGCTAGAATATTCAAGAGTACTGGGGTTTCTGGAATAAACGTGGTCCTGAGTGCCTCCTTGTTCTCTGTGGGTGTGAGTAATGGGCCTGGCCTGCGCCAGTTCTTGCAGCCCGGCTCACACCGACCCCGTCTCCATCCTCTCCCCCAGGAGAGGAGCGGCAGGAATGAGGGTTAGCATCCAATGAGACCTGTCTCTTTTTTCACAATGTTTATGTTCTGACCTTTAGAATTTGGTTATTATTTTTTAATATATTTTTATTGATTTTATAGAGGAAGGGAGAGGAAAAGAGAGATAGAAACATCACTAATGAGAGAGCATCATTGATCAGCTGCCTCCTGCATGCACCTCTCTGGGGATGAGCCTGCACTTGGGCAAGAGCCCTGACGGGGAATCGAACTTGACCTCTGGGTTCCCAAGTGGACGCTCAGCCACGGAACTGTGCTGGCCGGGCTGCAGTGCAGCTCTGGGTAATCCACCAGCACCAGGACGAGGAAGCTGCAGCCTAAGCAGGACACCGCTCGCTGTGTAACATGTTCCCTGATCAGGTTCCGGCCGAAAGGCTCTGAATATGAACAGAGTGGCTGTTTTCCCTCCTTTTCACTGTGGAAGCAATACTCCAATGTGAGAGCCCCAAGCTGTGTGGTGGCAACTCACCTGTGAGCACAGAGCCTTGGCTAAGAGTTTCCCACCAGAATGGGTGCCTTTTTGAGATTTCTGTCACATCATTAACAACTTACTTTGAAGACCACATGTCTTTACTTCAAATAAAGTGTTCAGCCCATAGTCTGTGTCTTATTGACCTTGCAACCTTGAAGGTTTGGCAGAAGGATGAAATATTGCTTCTCGCGTGTCTTTACTCACAACATACTTTATACATGTTATTCATTATCTTGCCATGGCTGTACAAGTCAGGCATATAAAGAGATGCATCTGTGTTTTGCTAATTATTTCATAAAAATGTGTGTGTGTAAATGCATGCACAGATATACATATTTCTGGTATGTTATTCACTGCCCAGCAAGGTGACTGGCTCTTCATCCACACAGCCATCCTCAGTGAGATTCCAAACTATTATCTCAAGGCAAGGATTTTGCAGGTACAGCTCAAAGGGCTTGGTTAGCTCACTTAAATGCAGAGCTACTAAAAGAGAATGAGCAATTACCTGGTCAGTGAGCTGGGCTGTGCCTACTCCCCAGGGGAGAATGTGGCAAGGAACCTGGAATGGCTGGGGTTCTTGAGGTGGCGAGAGGCTGAGGAGTGTTAGACAGAAGAATGGCAACAACACATACTCCTCTACCCTCTCACATGGTCTGTGTCCACCACCCAGGATTTACTAAGCACTCATATACCAGCATTTGATCATTTCATTTCATCTACACTAATTAAAGAGTAAGAAGCAAATTGACTGTACCTTCCCAATGCCCACCAGCCAATCAGGAGTGAGTATGCAAATTAACACAACAAAGATGCTGGGTTAATTTGCATATGCAGGCACTATATGGCTGGAGACAGGGTAGGACTTTTGCGTCATCACCATAGTGATGACCCAGGTGTTCTGCACTGCCCCAGCTGTTCCAGGCCTCTAGGCAGTGTGGGAAAGCAGAAAAGTAGCTCCAGGCAAAAGTGAAGTTGGGTGCTAGCAACCAGGGCCCATTCTTGCATGAATCTTAGTGCATCAGGACTCTAGTATATAAATATTGTTATTAATCTCACCCAAGGATATTTTTTAGAAAGAGTGGAATGAAGGGAGGAGGGGAAGACAGACAGAGAGATACATTGATATGAGAGAGACACATCAATTGGTTGCCTCTCACACCCCACCCCAACAGGGCCAGGGATGAAACCTACAATGCAGGTATGGACACCCTTGATTGGGAATCTAACCCAGGACTCTGGTGTGGTTCCAGACTCTCTAACCACTTATCCACACCAGCCAGGGAAATTCATTATATTTTTAACCCGGAAAAGTTAGCTCGGTCTTTGCATCACATTGAGGGCAGGTGTGAGTCTACCCACCGCACGCATTCAGCTCTCTCAGGCGATGTGCAGACTCCATTTAGGCGAGGCTAAAAACAATTCTTGAACCAACACAGTATTGGGCAGAGCAGTAAGAACATTAGTGGCTCAAACAATATACAGAGCGAAGCCCATGCAAAATAGCAACATTCAAAACAACAAAAATGACCTGGTTTCTGAGATAAGCCAGCTTAGACCCATAGGCAACTTCTTGCTGCATCGGGCTGCGTTCCCTTGAAAGCTGTTGGCAGCGCCCACCTTTTGAGCCTGTTTTAATGTTCCAGTCTCAGAGTTTTATGAACCTTACAGAAAGTATTTATTCACTAAAGAGATAAATCAGTAGAAATACAAATGTGATTCCATTAGAACTTTTGTCCCTGAATACAAGTGTTCTTTGAGTTTATGGACCTGTCCCCGCAGCTCAGCAGCGGGGAGAGTGATCAGGAGAGACAGGAGCATGACGTCCTGAAACAGCAAAGTCCTGTTTATCTGGAGAGCAGTGAAGCTGGAGCTCTCTGGTTGTCCACCAATCATTCCAGTGTTTAAAAACATGGCCGGACACACAGAAAGCTCATCTTTATAAAAATTATTGCACTCCCGTTTGCTTCCTGTGAAAGGTCAGAGGGCCTAGATCCAATTAATGGTACAACCCTACTTCAGTCCACGGCGTAATTTAGTGGTGCCTGCATTTATGATCCTGCAATCTCAAGACAAAAGCTACCGTGCGATGTTACCGGAGCCATTCATAACGAGGCTCATTATGTGGACCAAATCCCCAGATGAAACAAAACAAACTTCCGCGGGCTCTCCGTGACGGAATTCTGTTATGACAAATGAGCCGGCTGTCTGGTCCCCAAGACAAGAGGCAACACAGAGGTTCCCTCGTCCCTCCCAGAAACGAGCAATTCAACAGCCCATGCCGGGCCAGAGAAAAGGAGGGCTGTGCTCCTCCGCCCCAGGAGGCCTCTGTGTGTCTGTGGGTCACAGCTTAAGAGTTGAAGTGGCTTCCCTGCCCGAATGCTTGGAATTCCTGAGGCTCAAGCTGGGAGCACGGGCCACAGAAGAATCAACACGCAGCAGCGGAGGGTCCAGCCCACAAAGGGATCGAGATGAAGAGGTGCCCTTGAGGCTGAGCCATTCGCGGATGAGGACGAACCTTTTTGCTGTGGATCATGGGATGGATTGTTCACTGAGATAGGGCCCGCTGTGGCAAGCCTTGCCCTGCAGGGTGTAGCATCACGGAATTGACCCCCACAGTGAGCCCCGGTGATGGGGATCGGGATCCGGAAAAGCAGGCCGAGTGCAGCTGCTCTGCTCGGGGTGGAGACACCAGGCATGGCTTGGTCCGACCACTCTCGTCCCCCCCTCTGCCCTCCCTCGGTGCCTCCGCGGGAACAGCCATGGCAAGGCTGCACTCCGGGCTCTCTCCACAGCACGCAGAGGTGCCCCAACACAAACCCTGCAGAACCCGGCATGCCCCTCACTGCGGGCCAGTAAACAGGCCTCCCTCTCGGCCCAGGGCCAAGCCTCCCCAATGCCCTCGGCTGTCCCATGGCCTCTGGACACCCTTCCTCCTCCCCAGGCGAGGCCAGGAAAGCCATGTAGGCAGAGCTCCCAGGATGGGTTGTGAGGGACCCAACATTGGGTGTTGCTGGGCCCAAGTGTGGACCCTGGTGGGAAGGAGGGGTTCCCTGGTGGGAAGGAGGGGTTCCCTGGTGGGAAGGAAGGACCAGTCTCCAAGTACTGGTTACTCTGTGCCCCAAATGGTCCAGGGGAGGTGGGACCGTGAAACCTGCTGTGTCATCCTAAGAGTCGCAGGAGCAGGTGTGTGAACTGGAAACCAGTCCCGTCATCCATTTCTCCAAGGTTCATTCTTGAAGCCCAAGTACAGTGAGCAGAGTAGTGAGGCAGCAGATGAGTTGGGGGGTGGGAGGGGCTGAGAGAGCAGCAGGGCTTCTGTTGGTCTGCAAAGGTAAGGAGTCAGGGACCGAGCACCCTCCCAACCCCAGGATGGAGTCCTCCTCTGCACACAGCCCGCCTCTCCTCTCCTCTCCTCTACACAGGGCCTGCCTCTCCTCTCCTCTCCTCTCCTCTCCTCTGCACATGGTCTGCCTCTCCTCTCCTCTCCTCTCTTCTCCTCTCCTCTCCTCTCCTCTCCTCTCCTCTCCTCTCCTCTCTTCTCCACTCCTCTTCCTCCGCATGCAGCTAAGCGGGAGTTGGCTGTAGACATCACTGCACTCCCAGTGCCGGAGACCGGATGGGGCCATCAGCCTCACTGTCAGAGCTTCACACCAGCCCGTGTCCTCAGAGGCCTGAGAAAAAGGACGAAGCTGAAAAGAAGCCTGCACCTAACTCGGGGTCCCCTTCCAGAGCCATCTCAGTCTGAGGGCAGGGACCAGGCCTCTTTCTCTCAAGCTGCCACCAGCCTGGGATCCGCTCATGAGGGGGGACAACATCCACGCAGGGCCTCATCCTGGTCCTCCCCGTGACGGCGCAGGCCTGTGGGCGGGTCCCCGGCGAGCTGGTCAGGTCAGGCAGAGCGCGGGAGACTAGCCCGGAGCCAACCGCATGTCTTGGTCCCATGGCTCAAAACTGGGGCCAGGAACTCCCTCTCCTGCGCCAGCAGCACACGGCCTTCTTCCGCCGCTAAAGCTGTGGGTATGTTGTGTCAAGGACGAGGCCCCTGTGACGGAGCCGACACACAGTGCGTCCCTACGGCACCCGCCGCCAGCCGGCCACATCGCCCCAGCTCTCTCCGTGCGGCCCACAGTTCCAGAAACCATCCTAGTAACCGTGGGACGAGGAGGTGGGGCAGTGTCTGGACGCATGTCCGTGTCCACAGGTGCCCAGAGTTGAGGTGGGAAATTAAGAAAATCAGACTAGCTCCCGGAAGTCTCCGCTCACATACTCCTCGATCTTCTGAGGGTGAGTCCCAGGGAGAGGGAACCCGTGGTGATGCCTTTGCTTGTCCCGTCCCTGCCCTCCGTTTCCAAAAGACGGCTGTGTCTGTCCACGGCTCTGCCAGGACCCCTTGAGCCGGCCGGCCCTCAGGAGCCAGCCCCTGGCATCGCATGAGCAAACTCTCCTGTCACTGCCCCTGGCCCGGCCTGGCACGAGCAGGGGCTTGGAGGAGGTTCTTTGAATGAACCACTGAGTGAGGAGGCCCCTCTGGCTCTGACCACGTCCCCTCTCCCCCCGTCCTGCTGGGGATGCAGACCCCTTCCGGCAGGGCCTTCTGTGCTCAAAGCTGAGGCATGAGAAACACCCTTCTCTGGGGAAGGGAAGGCACTTCCTAATCTCAAAATATATGTTCAGCAGGAGGGATATTTTTATGAAAATAAAGGATAACCCAAAAGAATGCACCCTAGACGCTGTAATTTCGACGTGGAATTCGCCCTTCCCGTTTGAAGCCCCAGCGGCAGATATTATTCCGCATTAGCCACAATGATAAACAGTGTTTTCAGATCCAAACACATCAATTACCGCGCTCCTGGGCGCTGCGAGCCCCTTCCTGCGCCGCTTCTCACACAGCCGCTCTCACCCGCACCAAGCGCCCACGGTGCCGTGCACTGTGCGCCCGGACGGCCACTCTAGAGCCGAGGCTCTTGTGGAAACAGAGAACACCAAGTGTGCCTTCAGCAAACTGCACTCGTCACACAAAGTAGTGTGTGTTCTTATTATCGATCCAGATGCGAAGAACGCTGTGCGGCGAGAGGCAGAAATAAATGCAAATCGTAGGCCTGTGTCCTGGGTGGTTTGTCACTGAGAGCTGAAAATCCATGACGGCCGATCCTTTGGGCCAAACATTTTTTGTACTGATGTCTCAGTGAAATAAGTCACTATCATTTTAGTATAAGTATTCTCACTAAATCACTTTTCTACAGATGAAAGGAAAGAACAGAACAAAAGAAATAGTAAGGCAGGAGGCAAAGGCATCAGCATTTTGCCCAGGACAGTCCATGTGTAAAGCTGCTCGCACCACCTCCCCCACTTCCCTTGAAAATCAAGATTTGGGGAGGAAGTCTACTGTGACAACTGAGGAGCATGGAGAACAGAAAGAACATTCAATTACAGTCTTTAAATCTCTTAGCCACACCTTGAAACACCAAGCAAACGATAGTGAACCTAGAATGCCAGCAGCCATCATTCCCAAATTTGTTCTTAAAATAATAAAATAATGATGTTTTAAGAGCCTGCGGCATGGCGCCATCTGGTGCCGGCACAGAGAAAGGCAGTTCAGTCGGAGTGGCGTCCTCAGGCCCGCACCCTGAGGGATGAAGATGAGAACACCCTCTGCGCATTAAATCCTGAGGTGCTCCCACAAACAACCGTCCGAGGGTGAAGCCGGGAAACCGTCCTCAGTTAAGCCAGCAGCGGCCTGTGAGGAGAGGGCCTGCGCTCTCCTGCTCATCTCAGCACAGAGGCCTCCAGCCAGCAGCCCACCGCTCTCCCTCCAGGCCTGTTGATGGGCCCTGGGAAAGGCATGGACAGATTGACTTGGAATTTAAAACGGCTGAACCTCAAGGTGGGGCTGCCTGACTCCCAGAGATATGCATCTCCGTGGAGGCAAGAGGGCTGCATTGCTGTGGGTCCAGCACCCGTCCGCCCTGCTGCCAGAAGACGCCGCCAGTCCCTGGCGCCCGCTGGCCGGCCTCCCTGCGGTGCTTGTGCACTCACAGTCCAGCTGAACACACCGGGCGGGCTTGCTGGCTCCGCCCTCACTCTAACATCCTCCTGCCACCAACGCCAGGCACCACGAGTCACCTCCACCTGCCCCATCCCTGTGTCCCGGTCACATTCACCGCCTGCTCCCTCCATTGCTCCCACCATCCCCAGGTTTCAACACAAGCCTAAGGCTGCAGCCTTACAGGCTCCATGACAGAGCCATACACAATCCAGGTTGGCCCTGACAGCTAATGCCCCTCTCTCAGAGCCAATGCCCTTCTCTGTCAGAGCCAATGCCCCCTGTCTCTCAGACCCAATGCCCCCCTTTCTCAGAGCCAATGCCCACTCTCTCAGAGCCAATGCCACTCCTCTCTCAGAGCCAATGCACCCTCTCTCATAGCCAATGCTCCCCCTCTCTCAGAGCCAATGCCCTCCTCACTCAGAGCCAATACCCCCCCTCTCTCATAGCCAATGCTCCCCCTCTCTCTCAGAGCCAATGCCCCTCCTCTCTCATAGCCAATGCTCCCCCTCTCTCAGAACCAATGCCCCCCTCCCTCAGAGCCAATGTTCCACCCTCTCTCAGAGTCAATGTCTCCCTCTCTCAGAGCAAATGTCCCCCCTCTCTCAGAGCCAATGCCCCCCTCCCTCAGAGCCAATGTTCCAGCCTCTCTCAGAGTCAATGTCTCCCTCTCTCAGAGCAAATGTCCCCCCGCTCTCAGAGCCAATGCCCCCCTCTCTCCGAGCCAACGCCTCTTGTCTCAGAGCCAAGGCCTCACTCTCTCCTAGAGCCAATGCCCCCCTCCCTCAGAGCCAATGCTGCCTCTCTCAGAACCAATGCCTCCTCTCTCTCAGAGCCAATGCTCCCTCTCTCAGAACCAATGTCTCCTCTCTCTCAGAACCAATGCCTCCTCTCTCTCAGAGCCATGCCCCCTCTCTCAGAACCAATGCCCCCTCTCTCTCAGAACCAATGCCTCCTCTCTCTCAGAGCCATGCCCCCTCTCTCAGAACCAATGCCCCCTCTCTCTCAGAGCCATGCCCCCTCTCTCAGAACCAATGCCCCCTCTCTCTCAGAGCCAATGCCCCCTCTCTCAGAACCAATGTCTCCTCTCTCTCAGAGCCAATGCCCCCTCTCTCAGAACCAATGTCTCCTCTCAGAGCCAATGCCCCCTCTCTCAGAGCCAATGCCCTTCTCTCTCAGAGCCAATGCCCCCTCCCTCAGAGCCAATGCCCCCTCTCTCTCAGAGCCAATGCCCTTCTCTCTCAGAGCCAATGCCCCCTCTCTCAGAACCAATGTCTCCTCTCAGAGCCAATGCCCCCTCTCTCAGAGCCAATGCCCTTCTCTCTCAGAGCCAATGCCCCCTCCCTCAGAGCCAATGCCCCCTCTCTCTCAGAGCCAATGCCCTTCTCTCTCAGAGCCAATGCCCCCTCTCTCAGAACCAATGCCCCCTCTCTCAGAGGCAATACTCCCCCCTCTCTCAGAGCCAATGCCCCCTCTCTCAGAGACAATGCCCCTCCTCTCTCAGAGCCAATGCCCCCCTCTCTCAGAGCCAATGCTCCCTCTCTCAGAACCAATGTCTCCTCTCTCTCAGAGCCAATGCCCCCTCTCTCAGAACCAATGC
The DNA here is from genome assembly GCA_027563665.1 of Antrozous pallidus. Taxonomy (NCBI): domain Eukaryota; kingdom Metazoa; phylum Chordata; class Mammalia; order Chiroptera; family Vespertilionidae; genus Antrozous; species Antrozous pallidus. The sequence goes on from CM050521.1 coordinate 464,833, forward strand.
TCCCCCCTCTCTCAGAGCCAATGCGCCCTCTCTCAGAGCCAATGCCCCCTCTCTCAGAGCCAATGCCCCCTCTCTCAGAACCAATGCCCCCTCTCTCAGAGCCAATACTCCCCCCTCTCTCAGAGCCAATGCCCCCTCTCTCAGAGCCAATGCCCCTCCTCTCTCAGAGCCAATGCCCCCCTCTCTCAGAGCCAATGCCCCTCCTCTCTCAGAGCCAATGCCCCTCCTCTCTCAGAGCCAATGCCCCCCTCTCTCAGAGCCAATGCCCTCCTCACTCAGAGCCAATACCCCCCCTCTCTCATAGCCAATGCTCGCCCTCTCTCTCAGAGCCAATACCCCCTCTCTCATAGCCAATGCTCCCCCTCTCTCAGAACCAATGCCCCCCTCCCTCAGAGCCAATGTTCCACCCTCTCTCAGAGTCAATGTCTCCCTCTCTCAGAGCAAATGTCCCCCCTCTCTCAGAGCCAATGCACCCCTCCCTCAGAGCCAATGTTCCACCCTCTCTCAGAGTCAATGTCTCCCTCTCTCAGAGCAAATGTCCCCCCTCTCTCAGAGCCAATGCCCCCCTCTCTCCGAGCCAACGCCTCCTGTCTCAGAGCCAAGGCCTCACTCTCTCCTAGAGCCAATGCCCCCCTCCCTCAGAGCCAATGTTCCACACTCTCTCAGAGTCAATGTCTCCCTCTCTCAGAGCAAATGTCCCCCCTCTCTCAGAGCCAATGCCCCCTTCTCTCCGAGCCAACGCCTCCTGTCTCAGAGCCAAGGCCTCACTCTCTCCTAGAAGCAATGCCCCCTCTCTCAGAACCAATGTCTCCTCTCTCTCAGAGCCAATGCCCCCTCTCTCAGAACCAATGTCTCCTTTCTCTCAGAACCAATGCCTCCTCTCTCTCAGAGCCATGCCCCCTCTCTCAGAACCAATGCCCCCTCTCTCTCAGAGCCAATGCCCCCTCTCTCAGAACCAATGTCTCCTCTCTCTCAGAGCCAATGCCCCCTCTCTCAGAACCAATGTCTCCTCTCTCTCAGAACCAATGCCCCCTCTCTCAGAGCCAATGCCCTTCTCTCTCAGAGCCAATGCCCCCTCCCTCAGAGCCAATGCCCCCTCTCTCTCAGAGCCAATGCCCTTCTCTCTCAGAGCCAATGCCCCCTCTCTCAGAACCAATGCCCCCTCTCTCAGAGGCAATACTCCCCCCTCTCTCAGAGCCAATGCCCCCTCTCTCAGAGACAATGCCCCTCCTCTCTCAGAGCCAATGCCCCCCTCTCTCAGAGCCAATGCCCCCTCTCTCAGAACCAATGTCTCCTCTCTCTCAGAGCCAATGCCCCCTCTCTCAGAACCAATGCTCCCCCCTCTCTCAGAGCCAATGCTCCCCCCTCTCTCAGAGCCAATGCCCCTCCTCTCTCAGAGCCAATGCTCCCCCCTCTCTCAGAGCCAATGCTCCCCCTTCTCTCAGAGCCAATGCCCCTCCTCTCTCAGAGCCAATGCTCCCCCCTTTCTCAGAGCCAATGCAGCCCCCTCTCTCAGAGCCAATGCCCCTCCTCTCTCAGAGCCAATGCCCCCCTCTCTCAGAGCCAATGCCCCCCTCTCTCACAGCCAATGCCCCTCCTCTCTCAAAGACAATGCCCCTCCTCTCTCAGAGCCAATGCTCCCCCCTCTCTCAGAGCCAATGCTCCCCCCTCTCTCAGAGCCAATGCTCCCCCCTCTCTCAGAGCCAATGCTCCCCCCTCTCTCAGAGCCAATGCTCCCCCCTCTCTCAGAGCCAATGCTCCCCCCTCTCTCAGAGCCAATGCCCCTCCTCTCTCAGAGCCAATGCCCCTCCTCTCTCAGAGCCAATGCCCCTCCTCTCTCAGAGCCAATGCCCCTCCTCTCTCAGAGCCAATGCCCCTCCTCTCTCAGAGCCAATGCCCCCCTCAAAGCCAATGCTCCCCCCTCTCTCAGAGCCAATGCCCCCCTCAAAGCCAATGCCCCTCCTCTCTCAGAGCCAATACTCCCCCCTCTCTCAGAGCCAATGCCCCCCTCAAAGCCAATGCCCCCTTTCTCAGGGCCAATACTCCCCCCTATCTCAGACCTAATGCCCCCCTCTCTCAGAGCCAATGCTCCCCACTCTTTCAGAGCCAATGCCCCGCGCTCTCTCCGAGGCAACACCTCCTGTCTCAGAGCCAAGGCCCCCCTTCTCTCAGAGCGAATGCCGTCCGCACTCAGAGCCAATACTCCCCCCTCTCTCAGAGCCAATGCCCCCCCTTTCTCAGAGCCAAACCCCACCTCTCAGAGCCAATGTTCCCCCCTCTTAGAGCCAATGCCCCTCCTCTCTCAGAGCCAATGCCCCTCCTCTCTCAGAGCCAATGCTCCCCCCTTTCTCAGAGCCAAACCCCACCTCTCAGAGCCAATGTTCCCCCCTCTTAGAGCCAATGCCCCTCCTCTCTCAGAGCCAATGCCCCTCCTCTCTCAGAGCCAATGCTCCCCCCTCTCTCAGAGCCAATGCTCCCCCCTCTCTCAGAGCCAATGCCCCTCTCTCAGAGCCAATACTCCCCCCTCCCTCAGAGCCAATGCCCCCTCTCTCAGAGCCAATGCCCCTCTCTCAGAGCCAATGCCCCCCTCTCTCAGAACCAGTTCCCCCTCTCTCAGAGCCAATGCCCCCTCTCTCAGAACCAATGCCCCTCTCTCAGAGCCAATGCCCCCTCTCTCAGAGCCAATGCCCCTCTCTCAGAGCCAATGCCCCCCTCTCTCAGAGCCAATGCCCCCCTCTCTCAGAACCAATTCCCCCTCTCTCAGAGCCAATGCCCCCTCTCTCAGAACCAATGCCCCTCTCTCAGAGCCAATGCCCCCGTCTCTCAGAGCCAATGCCCTTCTCTCTCAGAGCCAATGCCCCGTCTCTCAGAGCCAATGCCCCTCTCTCAGAGCCAATACTCCCCCCTCCCTCAGAGCCAATGCCCCCTCTCTCAGAGCCAATGCCCCTCTCTTAGAGCCAATGCCCCCCTCTCTCAGAACCAATTCCCCCTCTCTCAGAGCCAATGCCCCCTCTCTCAGAACCAATGCCCCTTTCTCAGAGCCAATGCCCCCTCTCTCAGAGCCAATGCCCCTCTCTCAGAGCCAATGCCCCCCTCTCTCAGAGCCAATGCCCCCCTCTCTCAGAACCAATTTCCCCTCTCTCAGAGCCAATGCCCCCTCTCTCAGAACCAATGCCCCTCTCTCAGAGCCAATGCCCCCCTCTCTCAGAACCAATGCCCCCCTCTCAGAGCCAATGCCCCCCTCTCTCAGAGCCAATGCCCCCCTCTCTCAGAGCCAATTCCCCCTCTCTCAGAGCCAATGCCCCCTCTCTCAGAACCAATGCCCCTCTCTCAGAGCCAATGCCCCCCTCTCTCAGAACCAATGCCCCCCTCTCAGAGCCAATGCCCCCCTCTCTCAGAGCCAATGCCCCCCTCTCTCAGAGCCAATTCCCCCTCTCTCAGAGCCAATGCCCCTTCTCTCAGAGCCGATGCTCCCCCCTCTCAGAGCCAATGTTCCCTCCCAGAGCCAATGCACCTCTCTCAGAGCCAATGCCCCTCCTCTCTCAGAGCCAATGCCCCTCCTCTCTCAGAGCCAATGCCCCTCCTCTCTCAGAGCCAATGCCCCTCCTCTCTCAGAGCCAATGCTCCCCCCTCTCTCAGAGCCAATGCTCCCCCCTCTCTCAGAGCCAATGTTCCCTCCCAGAGCCAATGCACCTCTCTCAGAGCCAACGCCCCCACTCAAAGCCAATGCCCTCTCTCTCAGAGCCAATGCCCCCTCTCTTAGAGCCAACGCCCCTCCTTTCTGACCAAATGCCCCTCTCTCAGAGCCAATGCCACCTCTCTCAAAGCCAATGCCCCCTCTCTCAGGACAAATGCTTCCCCCAACCTCAAAGCCAATGCCCCCTCTCTCAGAGCCAATGCCCCCGCTAAGAGCCAATGCCCCTCATATAAGAGCCAATGCCCTTCCTTCTCATGCCAATGTCCCCCTCCAAGAGCCAATGCCCCTCTCTTGGAGCCAATGCCCCCCCTCAAAGCAAATGCCCCCTCTCTCAGAGCCAATGCCCCTCCTCTCTCAGAGCCAATGCCCCTCCTCTCTCAGAGCCAATGCCCCTCCTCTCTCAGAGCCAATGCCCCCCTCTCTCAGAGCCAATACTCCCCCCTCTCTCAGAGCCAATGCCCCCCTGCTCTCAGAGCCAATGCTCCCCACTCTTTCAGAGCCAATGCCCCGCGCTCTCTCCGAGGCAACGCCTCCTGTCTCAGAGCCAAGGCCCCCCTCTCTCAGAGCGAATGTCGTCCGCACTCAGAGCCAATACTCCCCCCTCTCTCAGAGCCAATGCCCCCCTTTCTCAGAGCCAATGGCCCCCTCTCAGAGCCAATGCTCCCCAGTCTCAGAGCCAATGCTCCCCCTCTCAGAGCCAATGCCCCCCTCTCTCAGAGCCAAACCCCACCTCTCAGAGCCAATGTTCCCCCCTCTTAGAGCCAATGCCCCCCTCTCTCAGAGCCAATGCCCCCCTCTCTCAGAGCCAATGCCCCCCTCTCTCCGAGGCAATGCCCCCTCTCTCTCAGAGCTAGTGCCCCTCTCTCTCAGAGCCAATGGCAGGGAGGGCCAGTCTCTCCATGCTGTGAATGGCACAAGACAGGCCCGGTGTCTCCATGCTATGAATGGCACAGGGCTGGCCCGGTCTCTCCATGCTGTGAATGGCACAGAGCAGGCCTGGTCTCTCCATGCTGTGAGTGGGCACAGGGCAGGCCCGGTGTCTCCATGCTGTGAATGGCACAGGGCTGCCCCGGTCTCTCCATGCTGTGAATGGCACAGGGCAGGCCCGGTCTCTCCATGCTGTGAGGGCACAGGGCAGGCCCGGTCTCTCCATGCTGTGAGGGCACAGGGCAGTCCCGGTCTCTCCATATTGTGAGTAGGCACAGGCCAGGCCCAGCCCCTAACTGCCTGTCCTTTCCAAGCCACAGCCCAGTGGAAAATGAACTTGACCCCTTGGATGCAACCTGGTCTTCCCCTCCCCCATGATTTTATGTAGCCAAGGTCACACTAATCCTGATCCCAGAGCAGTGCATTCTCCACCCAGATAGTGAATGAATGAATGAGTGAGTGACTGAGTGAATGAATGAATGAATGAATGAGCGAGTGAGAGAGCGAGTGAGTGAACACCGACCTATGGCGGAGACTATTACTGTGATGAGAGTAATTTTGAAACAAAATGGATGGGGAGATAGAGACAACCAAATGGTAAGGGATAGAGACAATAGACAGGAAGGGCAGGAGAAGGTGCAGGATGTCTGGGTCCCAGGTCCCTTCGCTGTCCCTAGTGGAGGGGCCTGGCCTGGCAGCCTCCCTGTCTCCCCACTGAGAATCCTGCCTGTGCATTCCTTGCTGTTGGACAATAAGATGCAGAAGTCCCAAACCGTTCCCTCAAATGCAGTATCCACAGGCCAGACAGGAGTGTCCTTCTGACGAACGCTGCGTCTGCTTTGCTCTGGCAAACATGTTGAGGTGTGCTCATGGCTGCGGGTCACAGAGCCAAGGCCAGAAGCAGCCATGTCCCCCAGACCATACACTGGGGACCCCATGAAGCACGACTCAGCAGACAGGCCGCAGGCCCAGCCAGAGCGCAGTGCCACCGGGGCCCGTGGAGAATGCAGCCCGTGGAAGCCTAACTAAACAGAACGGCAAACCCACGTCTTTCTCTCTCTGAGAACGAGTCAAGATTTTTTTAATGCAGCACCAACACTATAACGCAGTGAGCCTTGAACACACAATGGCCAGTGCAGGAGGCAGTCACCCAGGTCCCACTACTCGAGTCCACGCCCAGGAAATGCGCAGAGAGGGCAGGAGTGGAGACAGGCCCGCCGGCCCGGGGCTGGGGGAGCTGCGCAGGGAACAGGGCCCGCTCTGGTTTGGAACCAGACAGATGCGATGGTTGTACGACATGGGAATGTACAAATTTTTGCAAGGCAAATTTCACCTCAGTAAAGAAAAGTAAGCGATCATTCTATTTAAATTGACATTTGCTAGAGCTAAACTCAATTCACACTTTTTCTTACAATTTTTGTTTCAAAATTACTCTCATCACAGTAAGAGTCTCCGCCATAGGTCGGTCCATGGAATTCCTTCAAAGTCGGGTGAGGGAGCCACCCTGCCAGTGCCCTGTCAGTAACCCCCCAACATTCACTCCGGGAGGTCTGAGAGAGTCACACTTTGGCTTCTTCCACAGTCCAGCCAGGCGCTTGGTCCCAGGTACCCAGAGGTTTCAGGTTTGATTCCCAGATAGGGCACATGCCCAGGTTGTGGGCTCAGTCCCCAGTGGGGGGATGCAGGAGGCAGCCAATCAATGATTCTCTCTCATCATTGATGTTTCTCTCTCTCCCTCTCTAAAATCAATAAAAACATATTTTTTAAATAATAAAAAAATAAAGAAAAAAAACATGGCCTGAGTTACATGCCAGAAAAGCCCACCTGCAGGTCCCCAGTCAAGGGCCAGGGGGTCCAGAGAGCCCTTGGAGGGCAGGTACCTTGCAGCAGCTCCAAGTGCAAGACCTCGATGCCTGACCTGGCACTGCCCTGGCACTGAGACACCCTCTGCAGTGAGAGGGGATCCCAAGCGGCGTTAACAATGAGCTGGCTGCATCTGCTGCCATCTGAGATGCGCTGCTTCAACCTGAGGTTGGCCAACCGTGGGCCCAGCAGGCGAGTGAGGCCACCAGTGCACCAAACTCCACTGAGAAAGGCTGTCTCTCCACTCTGACAGGATCATTGGGTCTCTTTCCACGGGTGGCGCGGTGGCTTCTGAACACAAAGGCTGTGCCCCAGTCCTGGCAGTCTGGGCCACTCCGGGCAAGGTTCTGACTGGGCATGTCACATGCTGTCCCGGGCATGTCACATGTTGTCTCGGATGTCACACGCTGTCCTGAGGATGTTACATGTTGTCCTGGGCTATCACACACTGTCCTGGCCATGTCACGCTGACCACCAGCCTTCCTGTTGCACTCCGCAGCCTGGGCTTCTCCATGCTCACGGATCACCAAGGGGTTGGCCAGCTGAGCCTCCAGCCACTTCCCCCAAGTGGAGGACAGGAGCCCCAAGCCTTGGAAGCAGGGGCACTGAGCAGTGATCCACAAGAGAGATGGGAGGTGCCCACCTAAGGACACACTGCTAGCCATCACGATGTTGTGTGGCTTTACTCAATTGTTATGAAAATGGAAAAATAACCAGTCTCATGGATTAAATAAATTATCATGTCAATATTTAAAGGAACACTGTAGTGAACTATGTTATAATCCACCCATAAACTAGAGGTAAACTCAATTCACACTTTTTCTTACAATTTTTGTTTCAGAATTACTCTCATCATATTAATGATTTTCAAAAGAGGCAGGCCTGTATCATTAGCATTATACCATCAGTTAACATTTTCCTTGAAGCAAAGATGAGCAGCAGCCCCCAAGATTAAGTAATAATGCTACTGATAGTCTTTTAAACAAGACAGTCTTGGGCAAGTGTGGGCATAATAGCTGGTCTATGTAGAAAAGAAAAGGAGAGAGGAAGACTGGAGAGGGGAGAAGGAGGAAAAGACAGAGAAAGGATGGGAGGGAGGAAGGAAGAGAGACAAAGAGGGTCACCAAGTATGCAGTCAAACGTGGAACATTTTCAATATTGCAATAATGAGTATGTGTGTACATGTGTGAAAGTGTGAATGAGTGTGTATGTGGGCTTTTTTGTTTGTTTGTTTGTTTTGTTTTAAATATATTTTATTGATTTTTTATAGAGAGGAAGGGAGAGGGATAGAAAGTCAGAAATATCAATGAGAGAGAAACATCGATCAGCTGCCTCCTGCACACCTCCTACTGGGGATGTGCCCGCAGCCAAGGTACATGCCCTTGACCGGAATCAAACCTGGGACCCTTCAGTCTGCAGGCCAATGCTCTATCTACTGAGCCAAACCGGTTTTGGCAGAGTGTGTATGTGTTTATAAGCATGTGTGTGAGCATATGTGTGTGTGTGTGTGTGTGTGTGTGTGTGTGTGTGTGTGTGTGTGTGAAAGAGAGAGAGGGAGGGAGGGAGAGAGAGAGAGAGAGAGAGAGAGAGAGAGAGAGAGAGAGAGAGAAAGGGAGAGAGAGAGAGTAGGACAAGCCCACAAGTTTGTCATATGTTGTCCCAGGTATGTCACACACTGTCCCGGGAATGTCAAACTCGCGGCCCACGGGCCACATGTGGCCCACAGTGAATATTTTTGCAGCCCAGCCAGTATAATGACATGTAAGAAACATCTGAATAAAAATTTTGTAATTTAATTTTTATAATATCTTGTTATACATAATTATTAATAAGGAACTACAACATTCGCTAATGACTGATTACTATACTTGTGCTGCATCCATTTCCCTTACCTGCCTTGCGCACAGGTGCACCATTTCTCTCCACTGAATACCAGCAGAGAATACTTCAGCAGCCGATGGCCATGAACTGACTTTCTTGGTGTGCACAACAGGATATACTTCGCTTTCAGAAAACAAGAAAAATAGGTTTATTTGCATTACACTTATTAATTTGTGCAGTTATTCACTATCTAATAAGTTAATGTTCAAGAAAAAATATTAATTTTTATTAAAATGTGCTATTATTTTATGTTAACGGTTATTCATTTATTTCAGCCCTTTGTATTCATCATGTCTCTATAGAAATAAACCTACATTTCTATGAAAATGGGAGCTTTTGTTTTTTGTGTCCCACACAAACTTAAACCTTGTTTATTGGGCCCGTGTTAGCCTGTGAGTTTGACATGCTGGGTGTAGGTGATGATATTTTGAAACTTTCTAGGCACAAGAATTGCTCAGAACAGAATCCTCAAACTGAAGTAATAGCCCACAAGACCTGTTCTGGGACACGTGCGTTTCCCCAAAGGGATGTGGTTGTTCTGAGTCATCAGGGACCATCCCTGGGGCAGAAGGGATTAGGAGACAAACAGCAGCTCCCGCTGCCCAAGACATTCACAGAGGATAAAAGGCCTTGGACGATTCTCTCCCTGAGATCCTTCATTCAAAATCTCTCCCTGTCATGTATTTAGAAGATCCAAACTTTCCTCACTTACAGAATTGAATGACACTGGGAGACTTTTTAAATGAAATTGTGTTTTGTGTAGTGTGTAGGCTATAGCATGTTCTCGCATAAGTCAGGAGTCCCAACCATTGAGACTCAGCACATCTTCAATGCTGACATCACAGTGCCATTGAGGAATAGGGACAATGGGCAGAGACAATCCTTAGTGAATTCAACTTAATTAATGGAAACATCAGATAAAATGCCCTGTTGAGCACACATATGGCCCATTGAAGCCTGATTTGTCTTCAAGGACTGGCTGATGCCTGATGAGGGAGCTAGATGAAGAAGATGAAGGGTTCTCTAAAGGACATATATGCATCCCCCAGGGATACAGACCACAATGTGATGAAGATGAAGGCTGGGGGAAGGGGAAGGAAGGGTGGGAGGGGGACACCAGCCATTGTGTCAACATTAAAAATGTAGGATATCCTTTCTAATAAAAGAGTAATATGCAAATTAACCACTCCAATACACCCACAAGCCATGCCTACCAGCCAATCAGGAGGGAGTATGCAAATTAAGCCAACCAAGATGGCTGCAGCCATGGAGCAAGCAGGAGACTTGGGTTTCCTCAACAATGGAGGAAGCCAAGCTTTCCACACACCCTGGCTGGCCCAGGCCTCCACTCAAGGTTACAAAGTCACAATTACAGAAGATAAATAAATCCTAACAAAAATGGCAGCAGCCACAGAGCTGGAGAGAGCAAGAGACCTGAGTTGCCCCTGGCAATGGAGGAAGCCAAGTTTCTGCAGCCTTGGCCTGACTTGGCCTCAGCTCAAGGCTACAAAGTTTCAATTATAGAAGATAAATAAGTCCCAACAAAAATGCTGCAGATTGGAGCAAGCAGAAGGCTTGGCTCCACTCAAGGCTACAAAGTTTCAATTATAGAAAATAAATAAATCCCAGATACCAAGGCCTCTCTCTGCTTGGGTGGCCAGGGGGCATGGCTGGCCTGCAAACCACCACAGGCCCCTTTCCCAGACTGCCCCATGCCCCAAGGAAACCCCTACCCTGATCCAAGACACCCTTCAGGGCAAACCAGCTGCCCCCCACCCATACACCAGATCTCTATCCTATCTAATAAAAGAGTAATATGCAAATTGACCATCACTCCAACACACAAGAGGGCTGCCCCCATGTGGTCAAAGATGGCCATCCCCTTGTGGACACAAGATGGTGTCCACAAGATGGCCAGCAGGGCAGTACAATTGGGAGGGACCAGGCCTGCAAGGGAGGGCAGTTGGAGGCAATCAAGCCTGCAGAAGAGGACAGTTAGAGATGACCAGGCCAGCAGAGGAGGGAAGTTGGAGGCAACTGGGGCTGCAGGGAAGGGCAGTTGGAGGGAACCCAGGCCTTCAGGGGAGAACAGCTGGGGGAGACCAGGCCTACAGGGGAAGGCAGTTAAGGGGACCAAGCCTGCAAGAGAGTGCAGGTGGGGAGGAGACCAGGCCTGCAGGGGAGGCAGTTAGGGGTGATCAGGCCTGAAGGGGAGGGCAGTTAGGGGCAAATAGGCTGCCAGGGGAGCAGTTAGGCATCAATCAGGCTGGCAGGGGAGTGGTTAGAGAGTGATCAGGTTGGCAGGCAGAAGCGGTTAGGGGAAATCAGGAAGGCAGGCAGGTGAGCAGTTGGAAGCCAGCAGTCCTGGATTGTGAGAGGGATGTCCCAGATTGGAGAGGGTGCAGGTTGGGCTGAAGAACACACAGCCCCATGCACCAATTTCGTGCACTGAGCCTCTAGTGTTACAAGAAAGACTGATTGTCAACCCAGCCTCAGCCTCCAAAGGTGAGCTCTACACTGCCCAGCGCCCCAGGTACTATGAGCATGTCTCCTGGTCACCAGCCCCTGTGCATTGTAAATCACCTGCTCCTGCTTCCAGACTGAGTCACAGCTTAAAGTTAAGGCATTCCCAAAGTTCACTGTTCCCAGCATCGCCTCTTTCTGAGTAAACCTCATGATGCGGTTATTTTGTGAGCAGTATAGAACCCCAAGTACCATTCATTGGACAGGCAGGGTACCCACTGGAGTCAGAAGCAGCAGTTCTGTGTCTCCTACTGTCTCTTTAAACCTGCTCAGCACAGATGCTCACTCGGCCTCCGGATGAAGGTCCAGCAGGCTCCACATCTTTTCATTGTGTTTTTATTACGTTTTTATTAATTTAGAAAGAGGGGAAGGGAGAGGGGAAGAGAGTGCTTCCCATACATGCAAAATGGGGATGACAGCAGAACCATACATTTTCTAATGTTGGGGAGCTCTGCCCCCACACGGACAGCCTCTCCTCAGTCTCCAGAAACCTGGAGACCATCAACAAAGCTACACATTGGTTCTTTGGGAAGAGCAATAATAGACACAATTTTGGGGAAACTGATAAAAGAAAAACACAACTAAGTCATAGGAACTATGTATTGAGGGATGTGTGCCAGAAGTAAGTACTGCAGACAGGGGCAAGGATATGGTCTTCCTCATTTATAGGAACTCAAATGTAAACAGAACCCTGAAGACTATACTATTCAAGGAACCGAAGCAGCAGTCAAGGGTTTCCCAGAAAGCAAGCACCAGGCAGTGCCCTCAGGTCTTCAGGAAGCAAGTCCTTCCGCTCTTCCAGGCGGCAGGAGGGCCCTGTCAGCCCGGGGGCAGGACACCAGGATGCTGCATGCAGACAACACCCACCTCACTCGTGAGGATAATCCTAATCCTACATGAAACAGTAGCTAGCCAGATACACAGTCAATAGGAAAACATAACACATAGTGGCCACGCTTGATTTATTTCAGAAATATAAGAGGGTTTCAATGTTAGAAAATCCATAAACTTCATTCACAATTTCATCAGAGTAAGAATATTCTAAAAAAAGTCATATGGCCATCTCTATAACAAATTTAAAAAACACACTTGATGTAATAAAACATTATCAAGCTTGGAATGGGAGGACCATCTTCGATGTGGTGAAGACTGGTGTAAAGCCGCTGCCCCACACAGTCCTCCAGGAGGAAGCCGGGGGCCGCACTCCTGTCCGGAGGGCGAGGATGGCCGCCGGTGCCGACTTCCCTCTCATGGAGTCGAGACTGGAGCCAGCGCGGCCAGGGAAATGGGACAGTAAGACAGTGAGGGCTGGAGAGGGAAAAAGAAACCATTTCCTATGCCTGCAGAAGGCACATATAGAAAACACTATTGCATCTGAAAATTCCAGCCTCACAGGCAATCAGTTCTCAAACCAGGAATACATGAAGTCGCATCCTGTGCATGCTGGATCCGCACAGTCTGACTCGGAACACACCAAGGCTGGAGCACAGGAGCGGGGCCAGAGGTAGACAGGGCACACTGCTGTTGTGTGCCAGAAGACATCCCTCTCACAATCCAGGACTGCTGGCTTCCAACTGCTCACCTGCCTGCCTTCCTGATTGCCCCTAACCGCTTCTGCCTGCCAACCTGTTGCTGTTACTTTGTGATGTTGAGCGTTTGAATCCAGCAAGTCCACTCCTGGGTGCTTCTATCCCAGAGAAACCCTGGCATGTGCCTGAGGGAAAATATGCAACAATGGTAATAGCAAAATAGTTGACAATAATCGCAAAAGACTAAAAACAACTCAATTGCTTCATGTGCTAAATGAAGGAAGGAATTCATCCTGATGTGTTCACACAAAGGAAGCACATGTGGCTACGAACATGAACAACCATCAGATACCAGCAGTCACGACTAAGTCTCTGTACTCACGGTCTGCAAGGCTGCCTCAGCGGGCAACACCAGCAGACGACCTTCTTTCTTGCACCTGTCGTTCCTGTGTTGGGGTGGGTCTCCTGGATTTGGTGGGTTTATGAGCTCAGACAAGTTCCTTGGCCTCTGCAGGCCTCGATGTCCTTGGTAATCACGTGGAGAAGCTCTGAGACCCCTCATGGCTTAAGCAAGAGATACTAAGAATTTGGGGCAAAGTCACGGCCAGAGGCGGGCAGGTTCCTGGGGTCTGGGAGTGAGATGAAGAGGCCATGGCAACACATTAGTGATGGGAAGTGCTGAGAATGAGTTCTGGGTGTGGGCTCCATTGGTTGGGTGAGGCTGCTCTAGAACCCGACGTGGAGGGGGTAGGTGTGGGAAGCAATGTCATTTGGGTAGAGAGCTGGGTTAACAATGAAAAGAAGGAGAGAGACCAAGGGCCATGAGAGGAACCAGGCGAGGACTGATATAAACTCACACAGAATGGAGACAGTACTTGCAAAGGCCCTGAGGCAGGCTTGCGTCTGTGTTTAAACACAGCACGGAGCCGGCAGCTCCAGGAGCAGGGAGATATGGAAGAAAGAGGTACCTGCGACAGGTGGGGCCTGGAAGCAGTGCACACTGGGTAAGTGTCAGCTAGGGTCCTACGGCTGCAGGAAAGCACGCCCCGGAGCCAGGCGCACCAGCCTAAGAGGCAGGGCAGAAAGTGAAGAGTTACTTTTACATGAGGATAATCTGCAAATGTGTTCCTACACTCCTGAGTTCCCCCAGGCAGCTAAGTCACTACTTGTAAATTATCTTATTCAAGTTTCCCCTTTCAAGCCTAAAAGTTCCAACTTATCAAACTTCTTCTCCAAGCTCAAGTTTAAAATTAGAGTCAATAAAAGGGAGCAGTAAGAATGAGCTAGAAATAGCCTGTTAGAGCAGCACCAAAATCTAAAATTAGCTTTTGATCCATAAAAAATAGAAAACTCATTTTTGTGCCACTCATTTTTTGCCATTTTTCTCATTTCACAATGAGCCCTTATTCTACAGAATCCGAGCACCTGTCCACAGGGAAGGGCGTCAGGCACTGGAGTCCGTGCTAATCCAGAAACCTTATTTCAAATTCTCTGCCTCCGATACCTTATTATCTCTGCTCCCAGGAAATGAAATTGGTGGATTAATGAGCTCGGACAAGTTTCTTGACCTCTGCGGGCCCCAATGTCCTTGGTGATCACGTGGAGAAGCTCTGAGACCATGCCGGCCACCCCTCCCCGAGCCATGAGGCCCCTCAGTTCCAGGACCAGCCTTCCTCCCAGCTGCGGGCCAGGGCTCGGCACTGGCTCATCTCATGCTCCAAAGCGTGCACGGACCCAGCCACAGCAAATGGTGCCTCAGAGTAAGGCAGTGCTGCTCACAAAAGAGAAGGTTGCGACTTTAGTCCCTGCAAACACACAGATAAAAGAAGGAGGGACTCCAACTTGAGGGGCTTGGAGTGCCTGTAGGGAAACATCTAACTAAGAGGTGACTCTGTGGTTGAGAAAAACAAGCAATGGATGATGACAGAGAAAATCCCCGATGGATGGGACCAGCAAGTTCTCACACAGCAAAAACATTTAAGCATCACGCCTACTGACCTCCTCGCTTTCCAAAGATCGCAGCAGAGTGGGTGACGGTTTTGCAGTTACAGATGGCGAGTTTAGTAACAAGAGAACATTAGCGGTTCTTCCCCCAGGATCCCGGTTAGGGCAGCTTTGCGGGGCACACTGACTGTGGTGTGGCGACGGTGTATGGACCCGGGCTCCGAGTCGAGCTGCGTGGTCACCTGCAGTCGTTCTAAATGCTGGCCAAGCTCCCCCACTCCCTACCCTGCTCCAGCAAGGCTGACAGCTGGGTGCAGCCTAGACTGCGGAATTTGAAGGAAAAACTCGGTGGTTCTGACACGGGGCCCAGGGAACCACGGGAAGTCAGGAAGTAAAACAAAGGCAGAGACGGGACAGACAGAAAAGACGGACGCAGGCTGATCTCACTCACAAGCCCTTCCTTCTGGTCCTGGGGGCTGTGATGGAGGGTGGGCTGGGCCTGGGCACTGCGCCCATCAGCAACAGGAATCACAGGCCCAGGTCTCTCCTCAAGCCAACGTCCCGCTCACAGACATGACAATGCTCCCACATCTCCGACCTGCTCAGAGAGAGGGGCTCGCTGTCTGTCGGGCATCCTTCACATTCCCCTGGTGACTGCAGCGCCTGGAGGCGCCCAGGCGGATGCTCTGCGAGGCTGTGACCCTCAGTGACTGCGTTATTCAGGCCACGCCAAGTCCATGGGTGCACCCGCTGCATCCCATGGACTAAAGCCTCTACCCTCACGTGTGCAGCTCTGAGCCCTGAGCAAGTTACTGGTGGGCGTGGCTCACCTTGACCAAGTGAACATGCTGCCAACCATTTATCACAGGCAGCCTCCCCACTGGGCCTCTCCACCAGGCCTCTCCACCCTGCAGCCTCTCCACCCTGCAGCCTCTTCCCCGGCCCCCACAGTCTCTCCATCCTGCATCTTCTCCCCCTACAGCCTCTTCCCCCCCAATGGCCTCTCCACCTTACAGCCTCTCCCTCCTATAGCCTCCCTCAATGGCCTCTCCTCCTGCAGCCTCTCCACCCTGCAGCCTCTCCTCCTACAGCCTCTCCCCCCCCAACGGCCTCTCCCCCCCCAAACAGGCTCTCCTCCTGCAGCCTCTCCACCTCCAGCCTCTCCCCCTCAACGGCCTCTCCCCCTACAGCCTCTCCCCCTACAGCCTCTCCCCCTACAGCCTCGCCCCCCCCCATCAGGCTCTCCTCCTGCAGCCTCTCCCCCCCAACGGCCTCTCCCCCTGCAGCCTCTCCCCTTACAGCCTCTCCCCCCCAAACAGGTTCTCCTCCTGCAGCCTCTCCCCCTGCAGCCTCTCCCCCTACAGTCTTTCCCCCACACACACACCCCATGGCCTCTCCACTCTGCAGCCTCTTCCCCTAACCCCCACAGCCTCTCCATCCTGCAGCCTCTCCTCCTGCAGCCTCTCCCCCCCAAACAGGCTCTCCTCCTGCAGCTTCTCCCCCTGCAGCCTCTCCCCCCCCAAACGGCCTCTCCCCCTGCAGCCTCTCCCCCTGCAGCCTCTCTCCCCCAACGGCCTCTCCTCCTGCAGCCTTTCCACCCTGCAGCCTCTCCCCCCACAACGGCCTCTCCTCCTGCAGCCTCTCCCCCTGCAGCCTCTCCCCCTACAGTCTTTCCCCCCCACACACACACACACCCCATGGCCTTTCCACTCTGCAGCCTCTTCCTCCCACCTCCTGGGGCCTCTGTTCCAAGCACTCACATGGGATCTAAGGGTGGGTAGGGTGACATCAGAATACACCAGGGCAACTGACAGGTGGTGTTCCTGCGATGATCTGATTAATGTGAGCTATTTGCTATGCCCAGTCTCCCTGTGCTGGAAGAAAGAGACTCATAAAGTTAAACATCCCCTTGTCAGGATGCTCAGTGCAAAGGGGCACCTGCCACTGGCAGAGATGCTGGCCTGGACCCTCCCAAGCTCAGAGCGAGCACCTGCACTTGGACCCTCCAAGATGTTATTGGGCAAGTGAACAAGTTCTTAAAAGCAAAGAGGGGGCACCCTAGCTGGTTTGACTCAGGGGACAGAGTGTCCACCTGTGGCCCGAAGGGCCTGGATTAGACTCCAGACTAGGGCGTGTGCCTTGGTTTCAGGCTCCGCCCCAGGCCCTGTCAGGGCTAGTGCAGGAGGCAACCAATCGATGTGTTTCTCTCTGTCTCTCCTTCCACTCTCTCTAAAAGTCAATGAAAAGACATCCTCAGGTGAGGATTAACAAAAACAAAAAAGCAAAATAAATGGGGGGGGTGCAGAGTAGGTTTACAGTAGTGAGTGAGCGAAGCAGAGCTGATTCTTGTGCTTCAATTACTGTCCATACGAACAGTGGGCGCCTCCTTTCCCCCTCCCTGCATATTGTTCTTGTATCAGAAAAAATAGAAATACACTTTTAAAAAGACAATTCCAATGACCTAGTGTAGGGATATTCATAAAATATTGGTGAGTGTGTAAATAGTGAACCATTTGATGGAGAATTTGATGGAGGAAATTAAAAATTTTTCAAAATAAGCATTTATTTATTTTTTAGATTTAATATTTCATTTTATTTTTTCCTTATAATTTTTTTAATTTTTATTTTTTACATATGTGTCCTTATTCCCCCATAACTCCTCACTTATGCCCAAGTCCTTTGGTTGATCTCTCCACCTTACCCCCAGCCCCCACCTTTCCTGAGGTATGACGTCCTGATCGACATTTCTCAGTCTCTGGATCTGTTCTTGTTCATCAGTCTATGATGTTCATTATATTCCATAAATGAGTGAGATCATGTGATATTTATCTTTCTCTGCCTGCCTTATTTCACTTAGCATAAGCTCTCCATCTCCATCCATGTTGTTACAAATGGTAGGAACTCCTTCTTTTTTACCGCAGCGTAGTATTCCATTGTGTAGATGTACCACAGTTTTTTAATCCACTCATCTGCTGATGGGCACTTAGGCTGTTTCCGAATCTTAGCTATGGTGAATTGTGCTGCTATGATCATAGGGGTGCATATGTCCTTTCTGATTCATATTTCTGTTTTCTTGGGGTATATTCCTAGAAGTGGGATCACTGGGTCAAATGGGAGCTCCATTTTTAGTTTTTTGAGGAAACTCCATACTGCTCTCCACAGTGGCTGCACCAGTCTGCATTCCCACCAGCAGTGCACCAGGGTTCCTTTTTCTCCGCATCGTCGCCAGCCCTTGTCGTTTGCCGATTTGTTGATGAAAGCCATTCTTACAGGTGTGAGATGGTACCGCATTATTATTTTGATTTGCGTCTCTCTGATGATTAGTGACTCGAGCATGTTTTCATATGTCTCTTGGCCTGCCTTCGGTCTTCTTTTGAAAAGTGTCTATTTAGATCAGTTGCCCATTTTTTATTGGGTTGTTTATCTTTTTTTTGTTAAGTTGTATGAGTTCCCTGTAAATGGAGATTAAAACCTTATCATTGATGTCATTGGAAAATATGTTCTCCATGTAGTAAGCTTTCTTGTTGTTTTATTGATGGTTTCCTTTGTTGTGCAAAAGCTTTTAACTTTGATGTGGTCCCATTTGTTTATTTTCTCTTTAGTTTCCGTTGCTCTAGGAGCAGTATCAGTGAAGAAGTTCTTTTGACATATGTCTGAGATTTTGTTGCCTGTGGATTCCTCTAGTATTTTCATGGTTTCCCATCTTATGTTTAAGTCCTTTATCCATTTTGAGTTTATTTTTATGTATGGTGTAAGTTGGTGATCTACAGACAAAAAAAAGGGCTAAGAGAGTTTATCACTACCAAGCCAGCAATGCAAGAAATGCTAAAGGGACTGTTATAAAAAGAAGAAATAGAAAGGCAAAAAGAAATACAAACACTAAGAAAAGATATGATAACAAACATGTACTTGTCAATAATAAAATTAAACACAAATGGATTAAATGCACCAATCAAAAGACATAGGATAGCTGAATGGATAAGAGAACATAACCCATGTATTTTCTGTCTACAAGAGACCCACCTCAGAGCAAAGAATTCACAGAGACTGAAAGTGAAGGGATGGAGAAACAGTTTTCCATGGAGATGAGAAAAAAGCTGGGGTTGCGGTACTTATATCTGATAAACTAGACCTCAAAGTAAAGTCCGTAACAAGAGATAAGGAAGGCCATTACATAATACTAAAGGGATCAATACAACAAGAGGATATAACCCTGGTAAACATATATGCACCCAATGAAGGAGCACCCAAATACATAAAAAAAACTCCTGGAAGATATCAAGGGAGAGATCAACAACAATAAAATCATAGTAGGAGACTTAATACATCACTGACTTCACTGGATAAATCCACTAGACAAAAAATCAGCAAAGAAACAGCAATTCTAAATGACATACTAGATCAGATGGATTTAACTGATATCTTCAGAACATTTCACCCCAAAGCCATGGAATATACATTCTTCTCAAGGCACATGGGACATTTTCAAAAAAATAGACCACATATTGGGTCACAAGCAAAGTCTCCCCAAATTCAAAAAGATTGAAATCATATCAAGCATTTTCTCAGACCACAATGGCTTAGTATTAGAAATAAACTACAATAAAAACATTCCAAAAAATTCAAACACTTCAATAGCATGCTATTAAATAATGATTGGGTTATCAATGAGATCAAAGAAGAAATTAAAAACATCCTAGAAATTAATGACAATAAAAACACAATAATGCGAATGCTATGGGACAAATGAAAGCAGTCCTGAGAGGAAGTTTATAGCTCTGCAGGTCTACCTCAAAAAACAAGAAAAAGGTTAATAAATCATCTTACTCAACAACTCAAAGAATTAGAAAGAGAGCAACAAGAAAAGCCCAGAGTGAGCAGAAGGAAGGAAATAATAAAGATCAGAGGAGAAATGAATGAAATAGAGACCAAAAAAAAATACAAAAGATCAATGAGCTGGTTCTTGGAAAAGATAAACAATATGATGAACCTCTAGCCAGGCTCACCAAGAAGCAAATAGAGAGGACCCAAATAAATAAAATCAGAAATGAGAGAGGTGAAATAACAACAGACCCCACAGAAATACAAAGAATTGTTTTAAAAAAATACTATGAACAACTCTATTCTAACAAAATACAGAACCTGGAGGAAATGAACACATTCCTAGAAAAATACAATCTTCCAAAAGTCACTCAGGAAGAATCTAAAAATCTCAATAGGCCAATAACTATGGAAGAAATTGAAGCTTCCAGCAAACAAAAGCATTTGACAAAATCCAACACCCTTTCTTGATAAAAACTCTCAGCAATGTAGGAATAGAAGGATCATATCTCAACATTATAAAAACCATATAAGACAAACCCACAGCCAACAACATACTCAATAGGCAAAAACTAAAACCATTTTCCCTAAGAACAGGAACAAGAGAGGAATGCCCACTCTCACCACTCGTGTTCAATATAGTGCTGGAAGTACTAGCCATTGTGATCAGGCAAGAAGAAGAAATAAAAGGCATCCAAATTGGAAAAGAAGAAGTAAAACTGTCCTTATTCACAGATGACATGACACTGTACATAGAAAACCCTAAATATTCCATCAAAAATTACTAGACTTAATAAATGAATATGGCAATGTAGCAGGATACAAAATTAATGCCAAAATAAGCATTTAAAATAAGCATTCTAAATGGCACGCATTCCCTGAGCGCCTTTCACTCTAAGGGCCCATCTTCAAGAAAGAATGTAGGGCGGATGCAAAGACTCGGCCATGCAATTCTTACTTCAGCATTAACCTTCGCAGAGAAAAATAAAAACCCTCCTGGCATCCAAAATGGCCACTGTTCAGCTACATTATGTTCTAGTCATAAAATGAAATAGGTACTATTTCAACATTAAAAACCATGTTTGAATGATCAAATTATGAATGTTCTTAATTTCCTTCTTAAAACTTCTGCATCTTCTGAAATATTTTCAAACATGTTTACAATGAAAAGAAACAAACTCTAAAATGCTATAGAAAAACATATATTAATATAGAAAGATGCTAATAATATATTATTAAGCAAAATTTACAAAATAGTAATTTGTAGTTTATAAATATGTGTTCTGTGTAGCTGTATATGAATGTGTACATCTATGCATGTAAGTATACATGTATGTATATGTATGCCTGTATACATATGTTCTAGTTACATGAGAGACAAAAGCCTGGAAGGCCAGCTAGGTTTTTATTGCACCTCGAGGTTAAAAGGGTTTCTCTTGCTAGTGGAGTTATGGCTGACTTTTATTTTCCCTTATTTGCTTCTTGGTATCACCTACCAAAAATATGTGCTGTTTAAGTTCTATATTTTTCAAATAATAAGTATTTATGAAACATTTTAGGGGCCTGCTCTTGGGTGCAAGAAGATACCTCCGTGCTTGAAGAGAAAATGCTAACAATATTACTAGGGAGAGCACCAGCAAGTATGAGCCAGGGCCACGCTCCTCAGAGGTCAGCACAGGCTCCATGGGACACGAGATGGGGTTGGGTCCACACCAGCAGGACTGCTGGGAGAGGCCCAGCCTGCCCTCAGACTACACCCTCACCACCCTCACTGCACAGACACTTCCCCACCAGGGTCTCTGTCTTAGAGGGCTCAGCTTGCTCCAGGCCCCCATCCCTGAGATGAGCGTTATTTATTCCCCGTAATGACACTCGATCTTGGTGATTTCACTGCAGGTTTTTTAGGGCAAGAGTTGCCTCTGTTTGTTTGCAGGGACTCAGGTACTATTTGGATAAAATGAATGATCTGCCTGCCAGTCCTTTGCTAGCCACAGAGTAGCACAAGAGAGAGCACAGGTTCGCACAGAAACAGCTCACAGCCATGGGCTGGTTGGGCTTGTCCAGCTAATACCCCCGAGGACATTTTCTCCGTTGGTTTTTAGAGAGCGAGGAAAGAAGGAAGGAAGCAACCAGTGAATGCAATAACAATGGGTGGGGGAAGAAAGAAGGAAAGAAAGAAAGACAGGGAAACTCACCCTGATGTGTGCTGTTAGCCGGGAATCAAACCTGAGACACTTTAGTGCTCAGGCCAATGCTCTAAGCAATGAGCCAGCATGGATGATGGATGGATGGATGGATGTGTGTGCCCACAGGTGTGTGCACCTGAAAGCACATGTATGTTCATGAGTGAGCATGCACACACAGGCACACACATGTACATGCACGTACGTGTGTGATTATGCATGTGTGTGCATGTATGTATGAGTGTGTATGTGCTTGTGTGGCTGTGTGCCCATGTGTGCAGGTGTGCATGTGCTGCCGTGTTTATTTGGGGTGGAGGAGGGGACATTTATCAAGCACTTCCTTTTCCCTTTGCTGCAGTAGGTGCTGTGCTCAGCAGCGTGTGGAGAAGCCAGAGAGCACACCGGGCACATGTTGACTTCATGTTTGTCTCCCAGTTTCCTCTGGTCGAGGTGATGGGACTCTGCCTGAACTTTCTCAGAGACTCTGCTCCCTCTGCAGTTCTTTGTGAATAACACCAACTCCCTCTCCCTTGCACTGCGGCTCATTTCTTATTTCATTCACACTGCGACCCAGTCTAATCGTATCTCAGGGAAATAATACGGGAAGGCGAGGCCATTTCACCCCATCAGATTTAATAAGTTTGGATGCTTTGCAAGTACCAGGCATAATAAACTCTGGCCGGGGGATTCACCCACCACAGTTGTCAAGTCACAGACAGAAAGTGACCTGCCCTAATGCCACGTCCTCTCCCACAGGCCTTCGGCTGGTGTGAAGAAACTCGTTTGTGTCGAGTGGTCAGGTGAGGACTGGGGGTGGGAGTTTTATATCCTGGGACGCGTTTCATGGATGAGTTTTCCTCTCTCGTTTGAAAGCTTTGCAGAATTATATGGGGAAGGAATGCGCAGGGCTTGGAACAGGAGGGATTGGTCCCGTGTGGCAGTGGGCAGGGTTCTGTGCACATTGAGGAGGTGGGGAGAAGCATGGCGGTCCTCTTTGTTATGGGGGCCTCCTCTCCGGGGAGACAGTGACCTGGGACAGCGACATGTGCCCTCTCCAGGGGGTGGGTAAGGTGCTTCCTAGCCGAACTGCTTGCTTACTAGAAGGAAGGGCTGCTGGGACACAGACAGAAATGACGACAAAGAACCACTTTCTTTGTTGCCAGAGATGCTGGTTCCTTCCTAATGGCTGCTTTGCTGCCCCCTCGGCCCTGTGCCCAGAGGCTCCCTGAAACGCTTCCCTGTGTATGTTTTGGCAGGGATGTCTTCATGTTGTCGCAGTTATTGCAACCCCCAACCAGAATGATGGCAGTGGCACCTGCTGATGTTTGTGATGACTCGACCGTGTCCTCAGCAGAGACAGGCTCTGGTGGACAGGCCCTGGGGCAAAAGAAAGCCGCCGGTGGCGGCACTCCCCGTCACCGGCATGATGCCACTTGCTTTGATTTGACGTCTGCAGAGCATGTGCCTGTGGACCCTCCCGGCTGTGAGGCAGGAGCACCCGGCAGCCAGCACCTGGCCTGCACTGTGCTCTTGGGATCAATCGCTGTAGGAAACACACGAAAAGGCCCATGCTCTGCAGTCTCACAGGCACCCGCTGTGCCACCTGATGGTCAGCCCTTGTGGACAGCCTTCAGCATCACTCACACCAGCCGTGGGCTGGCTGGGGCAGCGGGTACAGATGATGAAGCAGACGCTGCGGAAGGGATGGCCGTGTGGAGATGCCGCGGGAGGCGAGGGCGGGAGCTTGCCTCAGCCAGAGTCCAGAGGCCCTGTCTCTCCTACCTGCTTGCAGCCCCTAACTCTCCACAGCCGCACGTGGTCCTCGGCTGGCCACTGCGTCGCCGTTGCTAGAAGACATTTCTCGGAAGCACATGTGTGCCTATTTTATTTTGTTGCAAGGAGATGCCACATGCAAGATATTTCAGCTTTAATCCGAGGGTATAATAAAATACTTGGAGAGCAAGTAAGCTAACAAACATGTAGCCAACTGAAAATCCTAACACGGGGATGGTTCACAATCTTACAGCAGCCACAGCATCAGGCAAACTGCTCACCCGGGGATTGCTCTCACCTATCGCTTAAAAAAAAATATTTATTGATTTCAGAGAGGAAGGGAGAGGGAGAGAGAGAGACGGAAACTTCAATGAGGAGAGAGGATCATTGATCGGCTGCACTGGGGATTGAGGTGGCAACTGGGCATATGCCCTGACTGGAATTGAGCCATGGCCTCCGGTTCATAGGTCTACGCTCAGCTCTTGAGCCTGTGGCCAGGCAGCCTCCTGTTGGATGTGTCATGCTTAGAAGGGGTCTCTCCTGAGAGAGGATGGCTCGGAATAGGCGGCTCTCTGCTTCAGGTTGTGAGTGTCTAAAATTCCCGCTGGCCTAAGCACTGATGCTTGGGGTTCAGAATACATTTAGCTGGGATTGCTTTACACACTGGTCATAGATGAACACATCTGTCATGCTCGCACATACAGGTCCAGCATTTGTTTGGGACACACCTGAGACCATCGCACGGTCAACGCTATGCCACCGCTCCCAGTGCTGATGCCGGTGGCAGGATGCCCCTTAGGAAGGGACAGTTTGTGGAATGGTTGCAATCTTTCTTGGAAAACATCTTAATTTGCATGACCTCATCCTGTGAAGTAAGCCACACTGACTCATTCCCTCAGCTTGAACTGGAGAGTTTTTATGGAATGCTGTGTGACCCAGGCTCTATTGGGGGTCGGGAGAGGCAGTGAGAACTGGGAGCTGAATTCTCTTGGCAGGAGCCGGGGCAGCCACGCAGGGTCAGCACAGGGACGAGTGTAGGGTGATGAGGTAGGGAGCAGTGGGAAGGCTGATGCTCCGATGTGGCCAGAGAAATCCTGTCTGATACAGGGCATGTTGAGAATTGAATGCAGTGACCGAGTGAACCTTGGAGGAAGGAAAGAACATTCTAGAAGGAAGAACAAGCACAAAGACTGAAAAGTGTGCAGATGTGTTCAGAAAACATACACTGTTCTCCGACGGCTATATTGTCTGTATGAATAGATTTTTAACTTAACCAAGATTTTCAAGTATAAATACATGCACCCGCCTTCTCTATGTGTGCAAGGCTGAGCTCGGTGTCATCGTGTCCAGGTTTTAACAATGTTTAATCTAATGGTGAATCATAACAAGTGCTTGACAAGTGCATGCTATGACCAATTGATCCAATGATTTAAATATTTACATTAACTATAATGTGAAGGGTATGTGATGGATATAGAACAATTTCCAAGAAAAGCAAAAAAATTCGGCCATATCAACTTTTTTTGTTCAGTTGCCTTTCCATTAAGATTTTAGATGGGCTAATTGGTTAGAGCATCATCCCCATACACTGTTTGCAGGTTCTATCCCGGTCAGTCAATAAGAATGAAAAAAAAAGATTTTATGTAGTCTCAGGTGCAAATTAATGACTATTCACTGTCAGGAAGGGCCCAGGCTGACGTCAGGCGGGACATTTTCTTACTCTGTCTGCCAATGGGCATGAAGCACACAGTAAGTATTTGGAAGTTGGTTTTGAGTTCACTGTCACGTTTATTAAATGGCATTAGCTTCACAGTGAGGTGTGCTGAAAACAAGCGTCGGATGGTTAAAATGGGTAAAAAGCACCCATATGCATTTGGGTTTAGGGAAACCCAAGCAGAGACTCCTCCTGGACCCACCAGCCCTGCTGCGCAGAAGCAACCAAGGGCCTGTGGCGCCCCTCGGTTCTGTGATGATGGGAGAGCCTTGCAGAAGGCAGGGTGCACAGGCCTGGGCAGAGGTTCTTTTTTTAAAAAAATTCTTTATTGATTAATGTATTACATATTTGTCCTCATCCCCCCATTACCTTTCCACCTCCCCCACTCATGCCCCACACCCCTGTTGTCTGTGACAACTGGTTAGGCTTATATGCATGATACAAGTCCTTTGGTTGATCTCTCCCTCTTACCCCCACCCTCCCCTACCTTCCCTTCTGAGATTTGACAGTCTGATCGATGCTTCCCAGTCTCCAGATATATTTTTGTTCATCAGGTTATAATGTTCTTTATTTTCTGTAAATGAGTGAGATCATGTGGTATTTATTTCTCTCTGATTTGCTTATTACACTTAGCATAATGCTCTCCAGCTCCACCCATGCTATTACAAATGGTAAGAATTCCTTCTTTGTTATAGCAGTATAGTATTCCATTGTGTAGATGTACCACAGTTTTCTAATCCACTCATCTGCTGATGGGCACTTATGGTGTTTTCAGATCTTAGCTATGGTGAATTATGCTGAACATAGGGGTGCATATGTCCTTTCTGATAGATATTTCTAGGTTCCTGGGATATACCTAGAAGTGGAATCACTGGGTCAAATGGGAGTTCCATTTTTAGCTTTTTGAGGAAACTCCATATTGTTCTTCACAGTGGCTGCACCAGTCTGCATTCCCACCAGCAGTGCACGAGGGTTCCTTTTTCTCTGCATCCTCTCCAGCACTTGTCGTGTGTTGATTTGTTGATGATTGCCATTCTGAAAAGTATGAGATGGTATTGTATTGTCATTTTGATTTGCATCTCTCAGATAATTAGTGAGTCTGAGCATGTTTTCATATGTTTCTTGGCCTTCCTTCTCTCTTCTTTAGAAAAGTTTCTAATTAGGTTTGTTGGGGTTGTCTTTTGTTTGGGTTGTTTATCTTCCTTTTGTTAAGTTGTATGAGTTCCTTATAAATGTTGGAGATTAAACCCTTATTGGTAATAACATTGGCAAATATGTTCTCCCATGCAGTGGGCTTTCTTGTTGTTTTATTGATGGTTTCTTTTTCTGTGCAAAAGCTTTTTATTTTGATGTAGTCCCATTTGTTTATTTTCTCTTTATTTTCCATTGCCTTAGGAGCAGTATCAGTGAAGAAGTTCCTTCATCATATGTCTGCTGTTTTGCTGCCTATGGATTCTTCTAAGACTTTTATGGTTTTCCATCTCACGTTTAAGTCCTGTATCCATTTAGAGTTTATTTTTGTGTATGGTGTAAGTTGGTGGTCTAGTTTCATTTTTTTTTTGCATGTATCTGTCCAATTTTCCCAACCCCATTTTTTGAAGAGACTGTCTTTACTCCATTGTATGTTCATGCCTCCTTTGTCAAATATTAATTTGGCATAGTGGTTTGGGTATATTTCTGGGTTCTCTACTCTATTTCATTGGTCTATATGTCTGTTCTTGAGCTAGTATCAGGCTGTTTTGAGAACAGTGGCTTTGTAATACAGCTTTATATCTGGTATTGAGATCCCACCTACTTTGTTCTTCTTTCTCAGGATTGCTGCAGCTATTTGGGGTATTTTAAAAAAATTCCAGCTGAATTATTAGAGAGTTCGTTCTAGGTCTGTGAAATATGCTGTTGGTATTTTAATGGGGATTGCTTTGAACGTATAGATTGGTTTGGGTAGTATGGACATTTTGATGATGTTGATTCTACCAATCCATGAACATGGTATGTTCTTCCATCTGTTTACATCTTCCTCTATCTCTTTTTCAGTTTTCTTTTACTTCCTTAGTTAAGTTTATTCCTAGGTATCTTAATTGTTTTGGTGTGATGATAAATGGGATTGCTTTTTTAGTCTCTCTTTCTGTAAGTTCATTATTGGTGTATAGAAATGCCATAGATTTCTTGGCATTAATTTTGTATCCTGCTACATTGCCGAATTGATTTATTAAGTCTAGTAATTTTAATGGAGTCTTTAGGGTTTTCTATGTATAGTATCATGTCATCTGCGAATAAGGACCATTTTACTTCCTCTTTTCTGATTTGGATGCCTTTTATTTCTTCTTCTTGTCTGATCATAATGGCTAGTACTTCCAGTACTATGTTGAACAGGAGTGGTAAGGGTGGGAATCCCTGTCTTGTTCCTGTTCTTAGGGGAAATGGTTTTAGTTTTTGCCCATTGAGTATGATGTTGGCTCTGGGTTTGTCATATATGGCTTTTATGATGTTGAGGTATGATCCTTCTATTCCCACCTTGATGAGAATTTTTATAAAAAATGAGTTGGATTTTGTCAAATGCTTTTTCTGCATCAATTGATATGACTGTGATTTTTATCCTTTAATTTGTTTATGCGATGTATCACGTTTATTGATTTGTGGATATTTTATTTTATTTTATTTAAAAAAAAAATTTTTATTGTTCAGTTTATTAATTACATTGTTTCCCCTTTTTTATCCCCCTATATCTTCCCTCCACCCTGTACCTATCCCACCCTCCGGCCTCACCTCCCCCTCCCCAATGTCCTCTCCCATTGTTGCAAGATTTTTGTCCAATCTCTTGCTGTACTTCCAACAACACTTTTCTCCCCAAGAATTGTCAGTCCAATCCCTCTCTATGTCTATGTTTCTGTTATAGTCACCAGTTTATCTTGTTCATCAGCCTATCAGTTCACTTGATTTTTATGTTCATTTGTTGATAGATGTGTATTTGTTGTTCATAATTTATATTTTTACCTTTTTCTTCTTCCTCTTCTTAAAGAATATCTTTCAGCATTTCATATAATACTGGTTTGGTGGTGATGAACTCCTTTAGCTTTTTCTTATCTGCGAAGCACTTTATCTGATCCTCAATTCTGAATGATATCTTTGCTGGACAGAGTAATCTTGGTTGTAGATTCTTGCTATTCATCACTTTGAATATTTCTTGCCATTCGCGTCTGGCCTGCATCGTTTCTGTTGAGAAATCCGCTGACAATCGTATGGGTGCTCCCCTGTAGGTAACCAACTGTTTTTCTCTTGCTGCTTTTAATATTCTCTCTTTATCTTTTGCTCTTGGCATTTTAATTATGATATGTCTTGGTGTGGTCCTCTTTAGATTCCTATATTTTGGGGTTCTGTGTACTTCTTGGGCTTTTAAGTCAGTTTCTTTCACCAGGTGGGGCAAGTTTTCAGTCACTATTTCTTCAAGTAGGTTTTCATTAACTTGCTCTCTCTCTTTTTCTGGCACCCCAATAATTCGGATGTTGGCTTGCTTGAGGTTGTCCCAGAGGCCCCTTACGCTATCTTCAATTATATGAATTCTTTTTGTTTCTTGCTTTTCCAGCTGAGTGGATTTTGGTTCTTTGTGTTTCAAATCTTTGACTTAGTTCTTGTGGCCCTCTGGACTGCTTTTAGGACTTTGTGTAATATTTTTTATTTCAGTCTGTGTATGCTTGATTTCTAGTTGGTCCTTTTTTTTTTTTATCTGTGAGGGTCTGGTTCGTATCCTCAGAGGTCTTGTTCATTTCCCTGAGGGTCTCATTCATTTCCTTGTATGTATCATTCATCTCCTTGTAATTCTCATTCATTTGCTGGTTGGTCTTGTTTATTTCCTGGTAATTCTCATTAAGTTGATTGGCCTTTTGTAAGAGCCTCTTGAAAAGCCTTATAACCGTGGTTTTGAACTCTATGTCTTGTCGTCTTTTCTCTTCCATTTCTTTCACACCTGATTTCTTTCCATGTCTCTGCATGGTGGCTGCTTTATGTGGTGGCTATCCTCAAAGGGACAGTGGCTCAGTCTCCCCAGTTACCTGAGGTGGGTACTCTTACTGCAATCCTTTATGGGTTGTATTCAATGTTTTTGAATTTAAACCCAGCTTTTTGTTGTTAGCCCTAGGAGGGTTTGACCTCCAGGCCAATTGGCTGTGAAGGGAGACTGTGTTCAGTTTGGATGGGCGGAGTCTCTGGGCTGTGCGGCAGAGGCAGCGGCAGCGGCAGCTGGGTCCTATGCAGCACTCGCGCGCGTGGGTCTCTGTTGGATGGGGATGGCTGCAGACACCTCCAAGAGAAAGCCGCTAGTCTCTTCCCCTTGCCAGACAACTCTGCCTTTCCCCAAATGTGCCTGCACACCAAAAGTCTAGCCCAGAGCTGTAAAATAGATGGTTTCCGGAACCAGGAGACAAGTTTCCAGGGGGCAAGTCGCGGGTTTGCGCGACCCTTGGGACTAGGAGCCTCTGCCGCGCTCCACTTCCAGGGTGCGTCCCCCGGACCTCGGACCTCACCTAGTTCCGGGGATTCTGTGCAGGGGGACCTCTCCCCATACCCAGGATCTCAGGCCTCGCCTGGCTCGGGAAATCTGGGCAGTGGGACGCCTCCGCCCTTCCCTGTCGGAGAAATCCGGCCGGTCGCTGCTCCAGGCCCAGCCCGCGCATGCGCGACCAGGGCGGCTCCTAACCTGTTTCCGTCTGAAAGGCTGCGCTCCTGCCGGTCCTGAGTCTGTGTCCCACCTTTGCTCCTATTAGTGGAGTTTACATTCAGCCAGCTTTCTGGCGATTCTGGGTGCTTGTCTGTTCTGCTGTTATGTTGTAGTTCTTAAATTGTTGCGCGGGGCAGAACAATAGGTGTTTGCTTATGCCGCCATCCGATTTGTGGATATTTTACTAACCTTGCACCCCTAGGATAAATCCTGCTTGGTCATGGTGTATGATCTTTCTGATGTACTGCTGGATTCGATTTGCTAGAATTTTGTTGAGGATTTTGGCATCTATGTTCATGAGGGATATTGGCCTATAATTCTCTTTCATTGTGTTGTCTTTATCTGGTTTTAGTATTAGGGTGATGCTGGCTTCATAGAAGGAGCTTGGAAGTGTTCCTTCCTCTGGAATAGTCTTAGGAGGATAGGTTTAAGTTCTTCCTTGTATGTTTGGTATAACTCTCTGTGAAGCCATCTGGCCCCGGACTTTTGTTTGCTGGAAGCTTTTTGATGACTGCTTCAATTTCTTTCATAGTTATTGGCCTAGTGAGATTTTTAGATTCTTCCTGATTGACTTTTGGTCAATTGTATTTTTCTAGGAATATGTCCATTTCCTCTAGGTTGTGTAGTTTGTTAGAATAGAGTTTTTCATGGTATTTTTTTTAAAACAATCCTTTTAATTTCTGTGGATTCTGTTGTTATTTCAACTCTATCATTTCTGATTTTGTTTATTTGGGTCCTCTCTCTTTGCTTCTTGGTGAGCCTGGCTAGAGGTTCATCATATTGTTTATCTTTTCCAAGAACCAGTTCTTGGTTTCATTAATCTTTTGTATTTTTTTTCTTTTTTGGTCTCTATGTCATTCATTTCTGCTCTGATTTTTATTATTTCCTTCCTTCTGCTCACTCTGGGCTTTTCTTGTTGCTCTCTTTGTAATTCTTTGAGTTATTGAGTTAGATGATTTACTACCTTTTTTTTTTTTTTTTTTTTTTTTTTTTTTTTTTTTTTTTTTTTTTTTTTTTAGGTAGGCCTGTAGAGCTATAAACTTCCCTCTCAGGACTGCTTTCATTTGTCCCATAGCATTTGCATTGTTGTGTTTTTATTGTCATTAGTTTCCAGGATGTTTTTAATTTCTTCTTTGATAAGTGTTTTCATTGTAGTTTATTTCTAATATTAAGCCATTGTGGTCTGAGAAAATGCTTGATATGATTTCAATCTTTTTGAATTTGGGGAGACTTTGCTTGTGACCCAATATGTGGTCTATTTTTGAAATGTCTCATGTGCACTTGAGAAGAATGTATATTCAATGACTTTGGGGTAAAATGCTCTGAAGATGTCAGTTAGGTCCATTTGATCTAGTGTGTCATTTAGAATTGCTGTTTCTTTGCTGATTTTTTTTGTCTATCGGATTTATCCAGTGAAGTCAGTGATGTATTAAAGTCCCCTGCTATGATTTTATTGTTGTTGATCTCTCCCTTCAGATCTTCCAGGAATTGTTTTATGATTTTGGGTGCTCCTTCATTGGGTGCATATATGTTTACCAGGGTTATATCCTCTTGTTGTACCAATCGCTTTAGTATTATATAGTGGCCTTCCTTATCTCTTGTTACGGCCTTCACTTTGAGGTCTATTTTGTCTGATATAAGTATTGCTACCCCAGCTTTTTTTTTGCATTTCCATTTGCCTGGAAGATATTGTTCCATCCCTTCACTTTCAGTCTGTGTGAGTCCCTTGTTTTGAGTGGGTCTCTTGTAGACAGCAAACATATGGGTCATGTTTTTTTTATCCATTCAGCCAGTCAATGTTTTTTGATTGGAGCATTTAATTCATTTATGTTTAAAGTTATTGAAAAGTACTTGTTTATTTTTTGTGCCTTTATTCTTTCTTACCTTTTTATTTCTTCTTTTTACAGTATTCCCTTTAGCATTTTTTGCATTGCTGGCTTGGTAGTGATAAACTTCCTTAGCCTTTTTTTTTGTCTGAGAAGCTCCTGATTTCCCCTTCAATTTTTATTGATAGTCTTGCTGGATAGAGTATTCTTGGATTCAGACCATTGCTTTGCATCACTTTTTATATTTCCTTCCACTCCCCTCTAGCTTGATGTGTTTCTGTTGAGAAATCATTTGATAATTTGATTGGAGTTCCTTTATAGGTAATTCTCTGTCTCACTCTTGCAGCCTTTAAGATTCTCTCTATGTCACTAACATTTGCCATTGTAATTATGGTGTGTCTTGGTGTGGGTCTTTTTTGATTCATCTTGCTTGGGACTTTCTGTACTTGTGTAACTTTTTCTCCCCCATATCAGGGATATTTTCTGTCATTATTTCTTCAAATAAATTTTCTAATCTTTGCTGCTCATCTTGTCCTTCTGGCAGCCCTATTATGCATATGTTATTTCATTTTGCATTGTCCAAAAGCTCCCTTAGGCTCTCCTCCTGCTTCCCCCGCCCCCTCTAGTTGCTGTTCAGATTTGGCTTGTTTTTGTATTGTATCTTCTAATTCACTAATTTGGTCTACTGCTTCTTCCAGTCTACTGTGGAAGCCTCCATGGTGTTTTTTATTATAGCTATATAATTTTTTATTTCTTCTTGATTTTTGCATAGATTGTTGATTTTATCCTCCATCTGGTGTATGAACTGTATTATCATTACTCTGAATTCTTTTTCTGTCATTTTGCATTCTTCTGTTTCACTTATTTCCTTTCTTGGCGATTCCTTCTTTTCTTTCCTCTGGTGATTGTTTCATTGTCTCCCCATTTTTACTTTCACCAGAGGGTTCAAATGTTGAGTTGTGGGGGCCTGGACCATGTGCAGTGGGAGTTTTGCACCCCACAAGTGTCACTGAAGTGTTCTGACACCATGACGTGCAGCTGCTATGGGATGGTGGGAGCCATGCTTGCCCTGGGTCAGAGTCATAGGTGCTTAGTGTGGCTCCATGTGTGCACCTAGAATCTGGGGCCCTGTCTGTATCACATTGAAACAGAGAACCTGCTGAGGTGTGCCAAATATGAAACTCCCCTAGTGTGTGTAGGAGTCAGAGGCTCCCTGTGTCCATGCCGAGAATCAAATATTAGAGTCTCTGTTGCTTGGTGCAACCTCACACTGAGAATCAGGGTCCCTACATGCACATGTGTCAAGAATTGGAGCCCCTGATTCTTAGTGTGAATGTACGGGGAATCAGGGATCTCAGGCGCATGCAATGAGAAACAGAGTCTAGTCACTGGTGCTCATTGCTGCCTCTTGTGTGGAGATTCAGGGTCTCCTATTTGCTTGGGAGACAGAGCTGTACAGTCACATTGTGTTGGCAAGAAGTCCACTCTTGCCCTGCAGAAAAGAGTGTCTGTGTGCACTTGGCCTGAATCAAAGTCAGGTGGTACTGCCACTCAGTGTGGGTGTGGGATTTGGCCCCGCAGGTATGCACTGTGAGAAACAAACTCACCATGTTCATGCACCCAGGCTCAAATTCAGTGCTTCCCCCTTGTGTGTGCACAGGCTCAAATTCAATGCTGTCTCCCTGCGTGGGTGCAGGATCTGGTCGCAGAAAACAATCTCGTCAAGGTCGCGCACCTATGCTCTAATTCAGCACAGCCTTCCTGCCTGGGCATGGAGCCTAGGTGAGGGGAACAAATTCCCCTAATTTGCACATCCAGGTTCAAATTCAGCGCTGTCTCCCTGCCCTGTGTGAATGTAGGATCTGGTCACAAAAGATAGTATCCCCAAGGATGCGTGCTTAGGGTCAAATTCAGCTCAGTCTCCCTGCCTGGGCTTGGAGTCTAGCAGTGGGAGACAAATTCCTCTATTTCATGCATCCAGGCTCAAATTCAGCGCTGTCTTCCTCCCTTGTGTAGGTGCAGGATCTTGTCTCAGAAAACAGTCTCCTCAAGGATATGCACCAAGGGTCAAATTCAGCCATCTCCCTGCCTTGGTGCAGAGCCTGCTTGCAGGAAACAAACTTCCCTAGTTAGCAAGTCCAGGATCAAATCAGTGCTGTCTCCCTGCCCTGTGTGGGTGGAGTATCTGGTCGCAACAAACAATCTCCCCAAAGATGTGCACTTAGGGTCAAAATCAGCAGTCTCCTGCTTTGGCACGAAGTCTGCTCCTGGGAAACAAACTTCCCATGTCTGACACCAAGGCTTAAAGTCAGGTAGAGCTGCCACTGCTGTGTGTGTGCAGAAAACCCTAATGTGCGGCCAGGGTCTGGCAGTTTCTATCTGTTGCTGTGGGGGTAGAGGGGAGGAGGCTTGGCTTTGTGACTCACAGAAATATGCAGCTGGGGTGCCTGGAGTCTTGGTGTCTGCAGCTGTGGTGGCAGACCAGACCGGGTACTGGTGAGACTAGGATCCTAGTCTCAAGCAGTTCTGGTTTTCAAGATGGCGGGGTCTCTGTGCCGGTGTTCTCCCCGGAGTGTTTGCAGCAGCAGCAGGGTTTTGCCATCTAAGACTGCCCTGACTGTCAGCCCCTTAGAGGACCTGCAGGGTCTAACTGTCCCTATTTCACTCCCCCCGCCCTTAGGTCCACACACTGCTCTGTTGCTCCCTCACTCTCTCGCCCACTCTCCCTCCTTACCTTCTGGCCAGTCGCCATCTTTCGAGTCCCCAGATGTTCTTGCAATGATCTTGAGCACCAGGAGACCTGATGTGTGTTCCTGCAGCTACACTGTCAGCACAAATCACTAGTCTCTGAAGCCAGAATCTGAGTGATAGGGCCCCCACAGAGCTCTGGAACATGGGTGGCATTATAGGGATGTGAGGTAGTATTTTGGGCCTGAAGGAAGTTCGGGGCCAAATCAGAGAACAGTGGGCAGGGAAAGGCCAGAGAGGCTTCTGCCCTCATAGTTTGAGTTGCACTCCATGCAGCCCAAAAATTCAGGATGCAGATGTGGATTTGAAGAGATCCTCATCTACCTCATGAGGGGAGATCTTCATTTTCCTCATAAGGGGGAGGTCCTCATCTACCTCATGGGGGGTGGAACCCTCATCTGCCTAATGGTGGAGAGACCCTCATCTACTTCATAAGGGGGAGATCCTCATCTACCTCGGGGCGGGGGAGGAGACCCTCATCTACCTCATGGGACAGAGACTCTCATCTACCTCATTAGGGTGACACCCTGAGCTGGAAAAGCTCCGTCTTCTGTAGAGCAAAATGCAAATGTAGAGCCCCTTGTTCAAGAGTAATTAAAGCTCAGGACAGCCAGGCCCAGTGTGGCGCCCAGCATGGGCCCATCCAGGTGAGGCTTGTGTAGCTCTGCACTGCAGAAGGCAAATCTGCAGCTCAGCTGCCCTGCCATGAGTCCTGCTCCTGAGCAGGTGTCTGCTGCAGGAACTCTGTGGACTAGCAGGTGACCCCTTGAAAAGGGTGTCTCTTTCCAGTGCTCCCCTCCCCGGGGGAGGTGGTCTTGGGGCCTCTGCTGCCTGGCATCTGCCTGCCCTGAGCATAGTGGCCTGCACACCCCAGGGCTGAGCAATGCCACAGCATGGTGGCCCCCGGGAGGACTGTGGAGCACGCTTGGGCCATGAGCCTCCCAGAGCCACTTCCTGCAGGAAGGGCAGAGCCCCTTCTCTCACCACCTTCAGGCCTGTAGCATGTGCAGATGGCAGCACAGGCAGAGCGGGTTCTGCTGAGGGCCAGCAGGGACCTTCTCTTAGAACCTGACAGCCATGGAGAGGGCGTCACGGCGGCTGGAGGCTCCCAGGCATCCCTGCAGGGAGGAGGGGGTCACTGAGAAAAGCCTTGGCTTGGAAACGGCACAGACAGAACACGGTGAGGAGGAAGTGGACTGGGCGGCCATTGCTCTCCTGTGCAGTCCTCTGGCGGGTAGTAAACATGCCCCCGCCCGGCCTGTGGCTCAGGGCTTGAGTGTCTAGGAAGAGCCTCCGTGCTCCTGGAGACAAGTTTGTGTTGATACCTTTGTGTGATTGATGGGAAAGTTACACATGAAAACTGCGCTGAAGATAGCCCATAACCATCAGTAGGAAGGCACGCTGCATTTCTTCCTTGGGAGGTTACAACATTTTTTGTTGTTTTTAATCCTCACCCAAGGATATTTTCTTCCTCCTTAACTCCCCCGCCCCCCCCCCAATTGAATTTTAGGGAGAGTGGAAGGGAGGAGGAGAGGAAGAGAAACATTGATGTGAGAGAGACACATTCCCGCACGCAACCTGGATCAAATCTGCATACCCTTGACCAGAATCGATCCCAAGACCTTTCAGTCTGCTGGCTGACGCTCTAACCACTGAGTAACTGACTGGGGCAGAACTTACAACTCTTTACCATACTTCATAAAGTAGCATGTTTTTCTAAATAATTCTGCAGATGAAAACATATTATAGTCTAAACATGAAATCCTCTTCTTATTACTCTGGGCCAGAGTCTGATTTCCCAAGCCAGCTGCTTAGATTGTTAAGGATGTTCAAACAGGACCAAGAAAAATGGTGAGACCGTGCATGACCGCATAGACGGGCTGGCCTCATAGATGGGCTGGGGTGAGCGTGTGGAAGCTCCACAGCCCCGGGGAGTGGCTCCACCCACAGGCTCCCCACCACTGCCTGGTGGCAGAGCCCCCGTAGGGGCCCCCACGGGGCCTGGGCCCCAGTCGTGGGGAACACCTGTGCTTGCCTGTTCTTAAATCCTGCTGAGGTCACTGCTCTCTCTGGTCTCTTTCCTTTCCAACTCCTGCTTCTACTTGCAAAGCACAACTGATAGGAAAAACCTGTCAGGAGTCTTCCAGGGCATTTCATAGAATTTATGTTTCTACCATTGACCTCTGACTCAGATAGAAATGGTCAGTTGGGGAATTTGAATGACCTTAATATTGATTTAAGCCTTTAAATGGTCTTTTGGATGTTTTACCCTAATGCCATCATAAGAATCAGAAGGGCAGAGATGATTTTCTAATTTATGAAATTCCTACACTAAATGGTGTAAGCTAGCATGGAGACCTAGTTCCTTTTATGTTTAACTTGTGCTTTAACATTTGTGAGTGATTTAAAAAAGACAAATTGGGTGCTTGTCCTGTGGTGGATGCCGGGCTGCATTCATGCGTCTGGGGTGGAATCAAGAAACCCTTGATCTTAGCAAGCGACGGCCAGGAATGCCATCTAACTTGCAATTTTGTGCAAACTAAAAATAATCACTTCTGGCTCCTAGGTGGGCCATGCCAACTCCTCTGTTGAAGTCGGTGAGTGCACTGAGTAGAGCTCTCAGCCCCTCTTGGTTGTCACAGGAGAAGGGCATGGGAGTCCTGTGAGGAAGAGCTGGAAGTTGATAACTTCCAGATGAAGACACCACGGCCAAGCTTGTTTGGCGCAGAACTTTACGGCTTCAGGAAACACACACACTCAAAAACCACCTGCCTTGGGCTCCTCCTGCTCCTCCCTCCCACTGTTTACAGAATACGAGGTAGGTCCTTTGCCTTTTTAACAGAGCAATCCTCGCTGTCCATGTGGCTAACAGTCTCTTAGCCACAGTGGCTTCCCTCTGGTGCTTGTGGAAGGCTGGACTGAGTTGGCTGGTCCAACTGTGAGAGTGTGTGAGTGTGTGTGAGAGTGTGTGTGAGTGTGTGTGTGTGAGAGTGTGTGTGAGTGTGTGTGTGTGTGAGTGTGTGTGTGAGTGTGTGTGAGTGTGTGAGTGTGAGTGCGTAGCAATGGCGACGCAGTGGCCAGCCGAGGACCACGTGCGGCTGTGGAGAGTTAGGGGCTGCAAGCAGGTAGGAGAGACAGGGCCTCCGGACTCTGGCTGAGGCAAGCTCCCGCCCTCGCCTCCCGCGGCATCTCCACACGGCCATCCCTTCCGCAGCGTCTGCTTCATCATCTGTACCCGCTGCCCCAGCCAGCCCACGGCTGGTGTGAGTGATGCTGAAGGCTGTCCACAAGGGCTGACCATCAGGTGGCACAGCGGGTGCCTGTGAGACTGCAGAGCATGGGCCTTTTCGTGTGTTTCCTACAGCGATTGATCCCAAGAGCACAGTGCAGGCCAGGTGCTGGCTGCCGGGTGCTCCTGCCTCACAGCCGGGAGGGTCCACAGGCACATGCTCTGCAGACGTCAAATCAAAGCAAGTGGCATCATGCCGGTGACGGGGAGTGCCGCCACCGGCGGCTTTCTTTTGCCCCAGGGCCTGTCCACCAGAGCCTGTCTCTGCTGAGGACACGGTCGAGTCATCACAAACATCAGCAGGTGCCACTGCCATCATTCTGGTGGGGGTTGCAATAACTGCGACAACATGAAGACATCCCTGCCAAAACATACACAGGGAAGCGTTTCAGGGAGCCTCTGGGCACAGGGCCGAGGGGGCAGCAAAGCAGCCATTAGGAAGGAACCAGCATCTCTGGCAACAAAGAAAGTGGTTCTTTGTCGTCATTTCTGTCTGTGTCCCAGCAGCCCTTCCTTCTAGTAAGCAAGCAGTTCGGCCAGGAAGCACCTTACCCACCCCCTGGAGAGGGCACATGTCGCTGTCCCAGGTCACTGTCTCCCCGGAGAGGAGGCCCCCATAACAAAGAGGACCGCCATGCTTCTCCCCACCTCCTCAATGTGCACAGAACCCTGCCCACTGCCACACGGGACCAATCCCTCCTGTTCCAAGCCCTGCGCATTCCTTCCCCATATAATTCTGCAAAGCTTTCAAACGAGAGAGGAAAACTCATCCATGAAACGCGTCCCAGGATATAAAACTCCCACCCCCAGTCCTCACCTGACCACTCGACACAAACGAGTTTCTTCACACCAGCCGAAGGCCTGTGGGAGAGGACGTGGCATTAGGGCAGGTCACTTTCTGTCTGTGACTTGACAACTGTGGTGGGTGAACCCCCCGGCCAGAGTTTATTATGCCTGGTACTTGCAAAGCATCCAAACTTATTAAATCTGATGGGGTGAAATGGCCTCGCCTTCCCGTATTATTTCCCTGAGATACGATTAGACTGGGTCGCAGTGTGAATGAAATAAGAAATGAGCCGCAGTGCAAGGGAGAGGGAGTTGGTGTTATTCACAAAGAACTGCAGAGGGAGCAGAGTCTCTGAGAAAGTTCAGGCAGAGTCCCATCACCTCGACCAGAGGAAACTGGGAGACAAACATGAAGTCAACATGTGCCCGGTGTGCTCTCTGGCTTCTCCACACGCTGCTGAGCACAGCACCTACTGCAGCAAAGGGAAAAGGAAGTGCTTGATAAATGTCCCCTCCTCCACCCCAAATAAACACGGCAGCACATGCACACCTGCACACATGGGCACACAGCCACACAAGCACATACACACTCATACATACATGCACACACATGCATAATCACACACGTACGTGCATGTACATGTGTGTGCCTGTGTGTGCATGCTCACTCATGAACATACATGTGCTTTCAGGTGCACACCCCTGTGGGCACACACATGTCCACATTGTTTGCACTCTGCCAGGTCAGAAGCAGAGGTGTTCTGTACTGTAGCCTTTCACTGGCCCATCCAGGACAAGAGCACCCAGTGCAGGCCACATGCTCACAGCCCGACCAGCTTGTGCGATGCAGACCACGCACAGACTTCACAACTCAGACGCGGTGTCTGCTCTACTTTCTGATCACACCAGCAGAAGTGAATGAGCTTGGTGAGCATGTACATTAGGCCTGCAATGGACATGCTCACTGAGCTCATTCACTTCTGCTCTGAACAAAATGAAATTCTAAACAAGCTAGCTAACTAAACTACAGACAGCACTGAGAGAAAGCACTTTATCCAGCAGAGGAAGCTTGCCAGGCACCCAACATGGCCAGAGGGTGCCTGGGACCTCCACTGGAATCTGACCACTCTGTAGAGACCTGGAAGCTGCAGGGCACTGGGTCCTGCACCTATGCTGCTGAGACTTCAGCACTAGACAGACACTCATATTCTTGGATTGGGGGTAATTACTTGAGAAACAAACACACACAAATATTTGTAATATCAGCCCCTCTCAGTCAATTATATCTGTAGGCAAATCTGAGTTGGGGGCGGGAATTGGTGCCTTCCCTCCAGTCTCTCAATTGATAAAAGAATAACAAATACAAAAAACCTGCCAAACAACAAAGCCTCAATTTATTATACATGCGCACCAATTTAACCCAAAACCTTTAAAAGCCGGGGGCGACCCAGCCCTTTCATACTTGGCCCAAAACACACAGAGATCAAGGCCAGGCCCCAGCCTGCTTTGTCTACAGAAGATGAAAGCCTGGGAAACAGGTGAAGACTTTTTTTTGAATCATCACCTGCAATTAAGCAAAAGAAACTGAGAGGAGGAGAGGTAAAGTCACTCGCTTTTCAAAGCCATCTCTAGAGCAGGTGGATGCTTGCTGGGCTGGCTGTGGTATCACTGACAACCATCCCAGAGAACAAGCACTCCCGGGATTTCCTGCGCAGACAGCAGAGGCTCTGTGGGAACACACACACACACACACACACTCACACTCACACACTCACACACACACACACTCACACTCACACACACTCTCACACACACACACACTCACACACACTCACACACACACTCA
The DNA here is from genome assembly GCA_027563665.1 of Antrozous pallidus. Lineage (NCBI taxonomy): Eukaryota > Metazoa > Chordata > Mammalia > Chiroptera > Vespertilionidae > Antrozous > Antrozous pallidus. The sequence continues at coordinate 504,897 of CM050521.1, forward strand.
CACACACACTCACACACACACACACACTCACACACACTCACACACACACGCACACTCACACACACTCTCACACACACACACTCACACACACACTCACACACAAC